>OLKM01000034.1:614953-634953 GCA_900291075.1 Melanogrammus aeglefinus | reverse complement strand
ACCGGCACTCTCTGTGATCTGTGGGTTAGGATGTCCAGTACAGGATGAGCTGGTCATCCAGGTGAAAGCGGGAGGAGAGTTTGTTAGCCAGGATGTGAGGCTGAAGGGTGTTGACTGCAGAGGAGAAATCCGCAAACAGCAATCTGATTTTGGTAGTTCCAAGTGTCTGTGTACAAGTGTCCAGGATGAATATTTGTTGCATCATCAACGCCTCTGCTCGTGCGATATGGTAATTGGAGTGGGATTGCTGTGGAGTGTTTCCACATCTGGGGAACTGTACAGCTGTCGAAGGATCTTCCTCAGGGCTCTCACCACGTCCACTGTGTTGAAGGTGAGTGGAGGGCTGGTGGGTTGAAATGTGTTCCTGATCTCTTCTAGCTGGGTGGCGTTGTCTTTCTTGAATCTGGTGGTAGGTGAAGGTGTTGAGGTCGTTGGTAAGGGATGCCTGGCTGCCACCGTCCACCTGGATGGTATTTCGGCTGGTGGTAGATGTTCACAGCAGCCATGTTTTAAGGCCCTGCCAAGCTGAGCGGAGGTTCCCCTGTTTGAAGTTTTCCTCCACTTTTTGTTTGTATTTCAGCTTGGCTGCTTTAATGGCACCCTTAACTTCTTTGTTGACCCTTTTTCTTCTCAGATTCGTGCCAGTGAAAAATGGCCTCTTTTTTTGTTGAGGATGGGAGGGGGAAACGTTCTGTCTTTTTAGATGGAACAAAACTGTAATTCTGAGGGGCTGGATCTGAAGTTCTTTGCCCAGAAGAGCAGGTTTCAATTGCCACAGTGTGTGTCAGGTGAGGCTCGCTTCAGCTGCAGCTCTGAGGTGTAATTCTGGCTTGATGAGAAAGGAATACATTTGACCATCAATAAAAGAAAGGTGCAAGGAGACTCTACATTTATTTAGCTGACCTACTTTACTAACTCAAAACAAAAAGTTAGTGCTCTGGACTTAGGACTATCTAAGTGGGACATGAGTCACTATTGTGCAAGTAGCCTAATGAGTGAGCTGGCGTGGTGCTTGATGCCAGGGCAAGGTGTAATACCATTCTGAGACATGATTTAAACACCATGGGAACAACGGACACACAATCGGTATCCAATCTGATGAAGACCCCCTGTATTTTCTTTCAAGATTATAGATTATAGCTCATTCATTTGACCCATAATGACAACCTGCCGACTCAGTTGTTTATCTAGACATAATAAAAGATTGTCAGCAAAAAGTCATGATATTTACTCTGCTGCTGCTGTATATATACAGCTCGGGCTGGCAGCGTCCATCAGTTCCCTGGAATCACACAGACACATCTGAAGGAGATAGGTGAGCGGCATCACCTTGCTTTGGTTCACTGTCTTGGGCACTGAAACGGTAAAACTAAAATGTCAACACTATCACATTAGAATCCAGTGATATGCCTACTCAATTTATGGGAATGTTGGAAGATTGAATGGCGTGGAGAACATTTTTTTGTGAATTTGTATTTGTTATTTGTTTACTGCATTTAGGTATTTTATTGTGGATTGGTATTCATTTTTTTTTAATTGCAAAACTACTAATTCAATAGTAGAATATTATACTTTTGATTATCTTTTGTTAATTGTTGTAATACTTCTAAGTATTGCTCGTTTTTGGACTAATTGTAAAATGACTGAGAATATTCATAAAGATCTCAAACTGGACGATGATGTCATGTATATACAATGATTCACATCTTATTCTCTCTCTATAGGTTAAGAGCAGACAACATGAACAAACTGCTTATCATTACCGTCCTGGTTACACTCGTTGCTCTCAGTAAGTCCCAACTAGGTTTCTAAATGACTTACCAGAATGGAAAAACCAACCACCGAAGGAACTGAAATGATTTACCTGCCAAATTGTCAGATCTATCCTTCATTGGCTGTTTGAGGGACTTCATTTTGGATTTGGCCTTAAACGGCAACCCAAAAAGTTAATCTCTTTGGCGTCATTGTTATAATAACCCCCGCTGACCTGCTGTGGCCAGGTGCTGAGAGCTTCCGTTTGCCCAGGCAGGCAGTGGAGGAAAAGACAGACCTCCTGACGAAGATCACAGACGGCATCATGACTTCTTATGAAAAACTCCCAGGCAAAAATCTACGACTGAAAGCCGAGTAAGAAACCCACAGCCAACCGCCTTCCAGGGACTGATAACACACGCAATAAGATGTACCTAAAGCCAACCCTAGGGTCTTTAATGTGTTTACAGCTGACAGAGGGCTTTATGTTAACTGTCTCTTACCATATAAGGCTGTGTTGTTCCCTATACTGTTCACTCATGTTGGAAAACAAGGAAGAGCAGAGATAAATAGAGGGAGCCTATGCCTATGACAACATGGTTGGTTTTCTAGAAATGGTCCAGTATTTAAAGACATTAAAGTGAAACAAAATATCCATCCAATTTCCCGAAGCATCCCATAGGCTGGATCTTATTGGACAGGTCTTTGTGGACGAGTTTACCGTGCCTATGCAGTTCACGTTTGAACGAATGTCAGTGAACTGTTTGGGTACAAACATACACATGCATCATGAAGGCATGCATGTTTTATACCTTACGTAGCATGACATTAACAAACTACATGCATCCTATCAAAAGTATTTGTTGTTATACTGTATTTGAATGAAATTAACCTGACATCAAGATGCTTTCTGTGTTTCCCATAGGAAGTTTTTCCACAATGTCATGATGGGTGTGGGCATGTATGCATACATAATTCAGGACCGTATTTACTATTTCCTGTTCTCACAGCAGTAACAGCACTGCTGTCTGCCAACTCCAAAATCATCCTCTTCAACAACCACATCTCATGCTGAGGAACACAGACCAGTGTCTGCTCCATTAGGGCCTTTTAACCTTACAAGAAATTATTCTAAATGCATACCCAATAATAATCAGCTATTAAACTAGGGGTTTCACAAAATCTATACTTCTAAGTTGATCATCATTTTGCAAATAACATTTTCATAAAATGGATGTCAATACCTGCGGTCCAGGCTCCTAATGTACGATAAACACAGATGCAAGTATGTTTTTTGGAGTTCATTGATGCAGGGCTCTGCATTTATATCTGTATCAATAAACTTTAGCAGCCTGCACTGCATTTGATTTGACAAGTTGTGAATTCCTATTTTCGAAGTAGGTCTATAGATCAAAATTTTCCCATGGGAATATTAGGGAGTGAGGGAGTTCTGAAAGGTTGCGCCACAATGAATATTTGAGCCCTGAGCTTCTAACATCATCGCGTTCCTCTTCCCAAATTGTATGACCAAAATGTGCTCTGTGACCTAGATGTGAGGCTGAGAACACTCAAAGTAGGCCGGGGTTCTATCTATACTAGAGTCAGGAAAAGAATCAAAAGTGCTGCACAAGCAAGTTTCTAGAAGACAACTATGAGACAGAGTGCAGAGTAGCTGTAGGATATTGATATACAGTATATTGGTTGGGAGAGGAAGGGGAGGGGCCTGCGATGACAGCATGGGGATGTAGAACCCAACATAGGGTGATGAGAAATAGAAGGGCTATGTTGTCTTCCTGATGGAACTTTTGCGTTAGCTACATTATATTTGTTAAAAAGGGTGTTAGTGTTAATGAAAGATACTAGGAGATGGTAGAATGTACCAATGTAATAGACATGTAATGTATGATTAACAACCCACATTTTAAAGTTATATTTTTCTGACACAATGTCTCAATATCAATCCTGTTTATATCTTGCACAATGTAGAACAATATATTATTGAGTGGGTCAATTATAAATACATTATATATATAATAAAAATACTATATAATTATTTATTGAACCAAGCCACTGTACACAAGCTTCTAGGAGGTGGGAGAGGATAGGTGCCTGCTTAAGATCCCAAGAAGATATTTCTTTGCAAAGCAGTCCCATTTAAAATCTATCTATCATTATCAATTATGATACATAGCACAGTTCCAGACCCAAAGGGGATGATGGACAGCTACATCCAGTATACTTCAATCTCGGATGAATCTCAGTAGATGGTCAAGGTCAAAGTCAGTCGTTGCCCCAGTTGATTTCTTGGTAGTCTACCCAAAACAAAAGCCTTTTAACACAAACTTCAAAAACAACAACAATTATATGATAATACTCCTACTATAATAATAATAATAATAATCATAATCATAATCATAATCATAATAATAATAATAATACTACTACTAATAATAACAATTTAGTTGAAGTAGAACTTCCTCACAACGATTGGCTTTCAAGAAATTGGGGCAAGGTGTGAGTAACATTTGGGTGTGTGTGTTAGATGGGGCCTTCACCATCTTCCCATCTGCCTATCGACCCTACACAATCTCATCTGTGGTCAGTTATTAAAGAGCATGGCGGACAAGATCACTGAAGTTGGGCACCGCTGCAAGACGAGCACAGTTATCAACCCAAGAGAAAGACACTAGGGGGGGACGGGGAGGCCTGTGGTGGGCCCTGATCCATGATTAGTGCAGTGGCGAAGCTAGAACAATTTCAGTGGGGTGGCCAGGGTGAGACCTAATTTTGGGATGGCACATAATTCTAATGATATAAGGCATCTTGAAATTTAGGGAATATTTAAGCCATGTACACGCTGTAACTCTACATCATAATATTAGTTCAGACAGTGGTGGAATTGTCACACTTTTACTTCTTCAATGAGTTAATCTTTTTCTGATCAAAAAACCTCTGAAGAATTTAATTTCTGACTCATTTTAAATGTCACATTTCTAAAGGCCTCGTGTGTATAGATTGAACTCAGTTTCTAAGACAAGTGCTGGTTGGTCTCAGCTTTTCAGGTCAGTTTAAAAAAAAACACTAACTCGACCATCTGATCTAACAATGTGAAAGTAGCCTACAAAGTTAAAAGGCAGTGCATTTATCAGAAAATAAATCTCACAATTGCAAAAATATTAATTTTTTAAACTTTTGAATCCAATCCCTGCCTATAACATATACAAAAGACATTTACTTGGCATAGATTCATCTTACATCAGCCGTATTCTGCGATTATTGTGGTTTGTAGTAAAGCGATTCACAAAATCACCAAACTCCAGGACCTTTTCACGTATTGACTCTACACTTAAAACCCCTAGATGGCTGAGTCAAACATCATCCGCATGGTAGATTTAAGGTAGGCCTTGACCAGTTTGAGTTTGGAAATGCTTCGTTCACAGGTAGCTGTCCTCAATGGGCCTTTTGCATAACCTGAATAGCTCATGGAATACCTCTTTGAATGGTTCAATGATCTCTGTGAGTTCCACAATATAAGAGGGCATCTGTTCACCAGATATGGACATAAGAGCCAGACATAAATGTAAGTCTCTGCAGAAATGCAAAATTATTATTCTTAATTTTAAATGCAAATACGACAAGGGTGGCGAATGGGGTTGCCGGGATTCAGTCTAGAGTGGTACCCCCCAGCTCCACCACTGGATGAGTTGTTGGTGACCTCCTTCAAGACAAACAACAAACAACAATAACCGCAGGTACTCAGTGGGTTTTACCCCCAGTATGAAATAGTTTTCATGATCATGCTATGGCTTATGGCTGTATTTCATAGTATTAATTACTGTGAAATAACAATAAAGCTGAATCGAACCAAACCTTATGCTAATGGTGCCTTAAGTCCATGTTGAACAATTGTATTATTTCCCTTCCCCTTTTCTCTCTTTTCAAAATTCTCCCCCTCCCATCCTCGCCAACCCTCTCCTCCCCAGCCCTCTCCTCTCCTCCCCTCCCCTCTCCTCTCCTCTCCCCTTCAGATACAGGTCATTGCATGGGTTACGCAGAATGTAACTATTACTACTACTACACAATTGTTTGTATTTGTATTATTTCCCTTCCCCTTTTCTCTCCTCTTCTCCTTTCAAAACTCTCCCCCTCCCATCCTCCCCAGCCCGCTCCTCCCCAGCCCTCTCCTCTCCTCTCCTCTCCTCTCCTCTCCTCTCCTCTCCTCTCTCCTCTCCTCTCCTCTCCTCTCCTCTCCTCTCCTCTCCTCTCCTCTCTCTCTCTCTCCTCTCCTCTCTCTCCTCTCCTCTCCTCTCCTCTCCTCTCCTCTCCTGTCCTCCCCACCCCTCTCCTCTCCTCTCCCATCCTGCCCCTCCCCTCCTCTCCCCCCTCAGATACAGGCCATTGCATGGGAGTTACGCAGAATGTAACTATTACTACACAATTATTTGTAGAGGTAAACATAATTGGGCTTGCATACTGAAGTGATGAGTAAAGAGTATCAAAAGAAAAGGAGGAATGAAAAGTTAATTGTATCGTTATTACCTATGAGGTCGCTGGTTTCAATCTCGCTGTGGTCAGTGTGCCTTTTCACCTCTCCAGCTGAGCTAGTAAACATAGATTGAATCAATGATTGCTATGTGCGCGTTGAAAGAGCAGCAACTGTGTAATGGCTTTTTTGTTTCTCTTTTTAATTTCTCCAGAGAGATCATACAAAAAGAGCTCCTGTATTCATTCATTATTCATCCCATTTATTTTCACGTTTTTAATCTTCATTCATATTCAACAATTTGGAAGCTAGCCCACATTTCTAAATGCTCAAGAAGAATTAAGGACAGAACAGCTCAGGGCTGGAGATCGTATGAACCGTACGCTGGGAGAGATTTTTCGGCAGCCAGGAACGTTTCCACAGATGGCCAATTAGCTGTTGGTCATTATTTGAATGGTTGACAATTAATCTACTCCTTACAGTTGACGCTGCAATTTCCTCCTCTGTGTGTGTGTGTGTGTGTGTGTGTGTGTGTGTGTGTGTGTGTGTGTGTGTGTGTGTGTGTGTGTGTGTGTGTGTGTGTGTGTGTGTGTGTGTGTGTGTGTGTGTTGTGTGTGTGTGTGTGTGTGTGTGTGTGTATGTGTGTGTGTGTGTTGATGCTCAGATCCTGTCCCTGGTCATGTGGATGTGTGCATGGAATGTCTGTTCACCTGTCGACCATCCTCCCCCGCCTTTGTGTTCTGCAGGGAACGCCCTGCAGAACACATGTGCTCTCCCTGTCTCCCTTTTCCTCTCTCTCTCTCTCTCTCTCTCTCTCTCTCTCTCGCTCTTCTCTCTCTCCTCTTCTCTCTCTCCTTCTCCTTTCTCTCTCTCTCCCTTCTCTCTCTCTCTCCTCTCTCCTCTCTCTCTCTCTCTCTCTCTCTCTCTCTCTCTCTCTCTCTCTCTCTCTCTCTCTCTCTCTCTCTCTCTCTCTCTCTCTCTCTCTCTCTCTCTCTCTCTCTCTCTAGAAATTATATTATATAATTATCAGCAGACCTTTTTTTTTGGCATAGGGAATGGCATGGGAATGGTGCATTTTTTGGGTTAGAAAATGTTTTGAACGTCAGCTGTGTTGTAAAACATCTCTCTATGGTTGCTTGTCTCTCGCTCGTGCTTTAGCAGAATGGGGAGTCGTACTGCCATCTAGTGGTGATGCAGTGGCTAAGCTGGCCTGTTTATCAAACGGACCTTCGAGAAGATGAAGCTCGTATGCACCATTTAAGACAATCAATATAAACAAATATGATGCTGTTGGAAGATACAATTTGAACTACAAAGACATCACTCAATATTGGATTTTGAACCCATAGGACTTACAACTTGGACTGTATTCTGCGTCAAAGTTATTACCCTTCTAAAAAGCTTAAGTGTTTGCCTTTGTATTTCCGAACAAGGTATCTTCCTTGTAACGGTCAGCATTGGGGTCCACGTGGCGCTAGGAAGGCAATGTTGTTCATAACGATAATAAAGTTCTATATTTCATACTATGTCTAACATAACACCATTCAACTTTGACAAACAGCATACCTTTCTATTCTAATTCCCTAAGGAGTAGTAGCGTGCGGTGCCCCTTAATTTCGGTGGGGCAGAAACTACTGGCGTATGACCACACCCACAATTTATATATGTTTTTAACATGTATATTTTGAGCTACATTAAAACATTTTAACTAAACTAATTGTGAGTAAAAATTAAAAATAAACTAATAGCCTAATGTTGCTGCACGCTTTTGCAGTGCCATCCGCAACACTCGTGATGTCGGGCTAATTAGAATAGAATATGCAATGGAGACATCAACTCTACGAAGTCAAGTTTCAAAGGACAAATTCGACATTATAGGGAGGTTATTTCTTCCGTATTTTATTTTAACAATCTAGCAACATTTAACAACAGGCTTAGTGGTTGCATTGTAAATGCATGAAAAGTAGAAATAAAAGGCATCAATCAAGCAGACCTTCGATTTGGAACTTGGCCCGACGATGTGTGCAAATCTCTCAATAAAAGCACTTTGAAATCAGATATTTCTCAATAAAAGCTGTTTAAATCAGGTATGAAATCAAATATTTAATACCTGCTGAAATAAATAAATAAATAGCCTTTAATGCCGAAAGATACAGGCGGAGTAATTCGATTTTAAACAACAACAGTCCTAGTCCTAGAATATGACCATGGGGCCGACTTATGACCAGATGGGCGTCTTGCAGCGCGGATTGTAATTCTTATTGCAGCCTGCAGGGTTATGCGAGAAACATGGACGCGGTCGCTGAGCTCCCATGCCCTACACATTGCATGACTCGTTAAACTAAAGTAGAATCGCCACCATCAATAAGATATCATCAGACCAAAAATAGTCGGAAAGACTGCACAAACTATAGATAGTTAATGTGACAATCACATTATTAGAAATAAACTTGGAGCAATGATTTACTGAGGTACTATTCTTTTTGGGAGCATGCTTTTGCAGGGAGTTCGCCGCCCCACCTGCCCATATGGACGGCACGCGCCTGCTAAGGAGGACATAAACACGGGAACAGAAGACCTTCTGTGATTCAGAAATTTAATAACACACAGCCAATAAGCATGAACCTTCATCAGTCAATCAACGATAACCAATCAGAACACACCAGTCAGTTGATCTGGAGGACATCGTCTGCGGTGTTTAGCACTTAGCACTTGCCTACCTTTAGTTCTCAGAAAGTAGTGTATGTGGATATGCATATCTGAAAGTACCCCACCTACAGTTACCAAAAAGGCGAATCAGTTTCGGCGCCCCCTCCTACGTAGGAAGGGGGCACAGTTGAAAATTACCTCCCACTTCCCCACTCCCCTCCAACCAGAGCATGGCTAAGATTTAGTGGACCAGTGGACGAGCAGCTCCGACGGGGGAAACTCGGCAGAAGCTCGGCTCCGGGAGTACAATCTTTCTCTGCCGGCGACACCGCCGGAGCTGCTGGACGGCTGCCAAAGCTTCAGCGGCAGTCCGGAGGAGGAGACATGGAGAAGAAAGGGATTTGTACTCCCGGAGTTGAGCTGCCGGACTGCCGCCGAGCTGCCCCTGCCAGACTTTTCAGCTCCCGGAGGACACCCGCCGGAGCAGCTGGAAAGCTTCGGCGGCAGTTCAGCTCCCGGAGTACACCACCGGAGCTGCCAGACTTCCACCAAAGCTTCGGCGGTGGCCGGACGGCTCCGACGGCGGCGGCGGCAGCCCGGCAGCTCCGGCGCCGGGAGCTCGGCAGCAGTTAGGCATCGCAGCTCCCGGAGTACAATCCCTTTCTCCTCCATGTCGCGGTTCATTTACTTCAGAGAGTCAAGGCCAAAGTTCCTTTCCCCCAATTCTTTTCAACCATGGCCGAGATATTCCCCCACTACAAGTCTTTACTAGTTGTGAAAGTGCCAGAGACGTCAGACGCAGTCTTTATGATCCATAATATCATCCGAGGCGCACAATATCACGGCTTTTGGCCGTGATATTAGATGTAATTAAATACCCATCTATAATATTATTATTATTGTATTATATTATATTATATAGATATAGAGCTCCAGGAGTCTGCAAACAGGCAACCATCCCTTCTCCTCCGTGCTGTGGTTCAGTCTGACAGCTCATTGGTCAATGGGCAGCAGCTCATTTGCATTAAAGCTACAGACACCAGAAACTGAAGTGACTGAAACAGAGGGGAATAGCGGTATGGCAAAATTCTTTTTCCTAAAAGCTTTTTCCAGCAAACAGCTTAAAAAACATCAAACACTATGTTTACTTGTTGTGAAAATGGCCATAATATGTCTCCTTTAACCCAATCGGTTTCACTTAGGGACCGCGATAAATTACAGTTTGAATGACACAAAGTCGTTGTTATTTACAATACCTTCATGGTGACTTGCTCATATTAGATGAGATTAAATTGGGTTAAAATATAATATAAATATAAATATTTGACTTTAATGAATGAACTTAATGTAGTAATTTTGACCCTTTTGGTCTAGGTGGCTGCTTCTCCTCTGTGCTCCTCCACCAGGACACATGGTGGTGCTGTTGGTAACCGGTTTATTGTAGAGAATGAATGACAATGGTACACAAAGCAGATGCCCCATGCTGCCATGTTGGAGATCTCCCTGAGTGTGTGGTGAGGGCTGTGCTGTGTTCCGATATCCATACTTAATATACTTAGTTTAAGTACGCAGGGCGTTCCAATTACGATGGGGCGAAAAGAAGTGTACTGAAAGGAACAGAATGGTGTACTCAAAACGGTCAAAACTCTTGAGTATGTATCGATGTAGGCCTACACTTTTTTCTTCTCAACGGCAGCCAACTTATCTATGTAGTGGAAGAGGCTGAGCCAACGTCGGCGCAGTTTCCAGATAGCCTGCATTAATGGAGTCATTTTGTAGTTTTAATAGCTTTTTTGCTTTTTTATAGGTGCTAGGAGTAAAGGGTTCACCGCTAAGACAGGATGTTTATTGCGGGGGACGATTCGCGGCAGCAGACTTGATCATAATTAATAGTAAGTGCACCCGGAGTATTCAATTTGGAACAACACTGACATCTGAAAATCTGTGCACTTAGTAAGTGCAGATAGTGTACTATGTTTAAGTGTATGGATATCGGAGCACAGCGCTGGTTTAACCTGTGCAGGTTGGTGAGTGAATCTGCAGCAGGTGTTCAGCCTCGACCAGCCCCAGAGTCCAAAAAGCCAGATCGGCCAGGTGAGGCTGCTTAATCCAGCCATCATCCACACACACTCCAAAGACCCTCATGTACAATTGAGGCTGGGGAAAAATCCCCAGCCGAAGCCTACTCACCCCCCCACCCCCAACCATCCAAAAGAAAACACCAATACACCAATACCTAAACAAAAAAAGGCTGGGTAGGTCACACCTCCCTGGTGCCAACCTACCCTACTCCTCCATCCTGGAGACTGGAGGCTTGGGCTGCAGCCTCAACTGGCATTTTTGCTACTGGACACTGCCGTTGCAGGGCTGTCTGGACGGGCTGGGTGGAGGATCAACAGCTTGGCTGCCGCGCTAGGTCCACGGTGGGCTCGGCACAGCCTTCAGTAGGGCCGTCCCGCTCTCACCGTGAGCCTTTTTCCCCCCATCGGTGCATGGGGCCTTGGGGGTGCTGTGCTGGCTGCTGTGGGCGGGATTCAGAGGTGGCTAGCCCTAGCCTAGACCATCCTGTGGCAGTTGCTGTGCTGCCTCCCCTGTCCCCTGCTGGGCTCCACAGCGCTGTTGGGGAAAGGGCTGGTGCTGGATGGTGGCTATCCCTGGCCACTGCTGGTGGCCCAGTGTGTCCTTGGCAGGCTCTTCTGTGTCCTTTTTCTTGTTTGGAGAGGCCCCACATTGGGTGCCAGTGTAGCAAGATCCATTGCTACACGCCACCTAGGTGGCTGCGACACTCTTTTACTGGGCTCCTCCACAACCAGGGAATGTATGATGTTTAAAACGGTTTATTGTGGAGTTTGAAGAACAATGGTATATGAAGCATATTATCTGTGCTGCCATGTAGGAGCTCTCCCCGAGTGTGGTGAGGGCTGGTTTAACCTATGTGCATTGATTAGTCAATGCACAACGATGCACACCAAATCTCTCCCTATCTCGTCCTGCCTTTATTACCAACACACACTCCACACACACATGGCACACAGCAGGGACAGAACAGACTTGACCAAACCGTACAGGCAGTGCAAAATCAAACGTCTCTGAAACAGAGGCCAAAATGTACACAATAATAATATCCTAACCAAAGAATTTAAATATATTTTGGTTATATATAAAATTGACTGCTTTAAAGTACCCAAGCACCTTTCATCAATGCTGAAAAATATTATCTATCACTTTAAACAATGTTTTAAACAGTCTAAAGTATTAGTCATGTCATTTTAAGCTCAAACATTATGAAGAGGGGTAAACTTCCTGTATATTTAGATGGAATGAAACAGTAATTCTGAGGGGCTGGATCCTAAAGATATACTGCTAGAAGAACTCAAACCATGTTACAACAGTCTGCTTGTTCGGTTTGGTTCAACTGTAGCATTGGGGTCTAATTATGTTTTTTTCCTTGTATGCCTCATGAGAAAGCAATACACTTGAATATCAATAAAAGAAAAGTGCAAGGAGACTCTACATTTATTTAGCTGACCTACTTTACTAACTCAAAAGAAATAGTTCCAAAACAAATGCTCTGGCTGACGTGTCAGGCCAGGCTAGACTTAGGACTATCTACGTGGGACATGAGTCACTATTATGCAAGTAGCCTAAAGAGTGAGCTGGCGTGGTGCTTGGGGCCAGGGCAAGGTGTAATACCAATCTGAGACATGATTTAATCACAATGGGAACAACGGACATACAATGGTTAGCTAAATCTGCTGATGACCAGCTCTTCCCCTTTGAAGATTTTAGTTTTTTTTAAATTGATCCCGATGTTTACCGGTCCAGTCAGTTGTTTACATTGACATAATGAAACTGTGCCCATTGAACACTAGAAGCCACATACCCTTAAACAGCTAGGCTTTATCTGACGCTGGGTTGCACTTTGTCTCCGAGAGCGACAACAAGCTTTCGGTGCTGCTGTATATATAAAGCTCCCAGCTCAGGCCCCATCAGCTCCCTGGAATCACACAGACACAGACTGGAAGAGAGAGGTGAGCGGCGGCCCCTTGCTTTGCTTCACTGCCTTGGTCACATTGAAAGGGTCAAGTGTCAACAATATGGCATTAGAATGCAGTGATAGGCATTCCCAATTCATGGGAATGTTGGAAGATTGAATGGCATTAATGACTCATGAATTAATCCTTTTTTTATTAATTAGTATTTGTCCTCTTTAAGGACAAAATATTTTTTGTGAATTGGTATTTAATATTTGTTAATTGCAGAACTATTGATAAATAAGCTAAGTATTATTATTATTATTATTATTATTATTATTATTATTATTATTATTATTATTATTATTATTATTATTATTATTATTATTATTATTATTATTATTATTATTATTATTATATTATCTAATTCACATTTTTGGTAACTTTTTTTTAATGGTTAAATTACTTTCAGAATTGTATATTCCATAATTGTTGAAGGAAATTGTTTTCTGACTAATTGTTTAATGACTGATTGACCGCAGAATCTTTAACAGAGCAGAATGTCTGAGACCTGATGTCAGATATACAATGAATCACAACTGATTGTCTCTCTAAAGGTAAACAGTAGACAACATGAACAAAACGCTCATCATCGCCGTCATGGTGACACTCCTTGCTCTCAGTAAGTCCCAACTGTGGTTAAAAAAATACTACAGAGTTTTATATTTACTATGAGTGAAAACATCAATTATCGAAGTCATTATTTTCGTAAGCAGCCGTCAATTGTTTGACCTGACAAATTATCAAATGTGTCCACCATTGGCTGGTGGCAAGTGTTAATTTTGGACTCTTACAACTAACCATGGAATAAGAACTACACAGTAAGTTAACCTTTAGCGAATTTTACTTTGTCTTCAAGCTTCACTGGCTAGGTGAGTCTTATTATTGTGTTATTGTTGTTATAATAACCCCCGCTTACCTGCTGTGGCCAGGTGCTGAGAGCTTCCGTATGCCCAGGCAGGCAGTGGAGGAAGAGGCAGGGACCATGACCAAGATCAAAGACACCATCAAGTCCTACTATGACGGCTCTGTTAACACCGCCTCGGGTTACCTTGACAACATCAGAGGCTTGAAGCTGGAGGAGAAAGCCAAGTAAGAAACCCACAGCCAAAAGCCTTCCAAGGACCGATAATAACACACTCAATTAGATGTAGGCCTACCTGAAGATGACTCTAGGGTCTTTAATGTGTGTACAGCTGGTACAGAGGGCTTTGTGGTATCTTTCTCTTACCATACAAGGCGGTGTTAACTTCACTGTTCAATCATGTTCACTGTTCAAACAAGGAAGAGAAGAGTCTATCCTTGTGATACAATGGTTGGTTTTCTAGAAGTTGTGCAAAATATGAATACATTAAGAGGAAACAAAAGATCTATCCAATTTCCCAAAACATATTATTGGTAAGGGCTTTGTGGACTGCCTATGCATTTCACACATTTGAACTAATGTGAGTGAAATTGTTCGTTTACAATCATAATTACCATGAATACACCTCTTTATCTTAAACTTTATGTTAAGGTATGACCATGGAGTGATATTACCATGCTGTTAGCACCATATCAAACTTGTATGATTGTGATATTTGAATGCAGTGAACGTGACGCCATTATGCTCTCTGTGACCCACAGGAGTGTCTACGAAGACACCACTCTGGTGGTCAGCACGTACTTAGGCATCATGCAGGACCAGATGTACTTCATCCTGTACCCACAGCAGTAACAGCCCTGCGGTGTGTTACCTCCACAATCATCCTCTTTAACCACCACGTGGTATGCCGATGAGCACAGACCAGTGTCTGCTCCATCAGGGCCTTCTTCTCACCCACCATGCTCCTCTTGAGCTTAACAGCTAACCCCCAGACACACTGAACACAACCGATGATGAGTCCAATTGTAACGGCGCTGGAACACAATGGACCAACACGGGACATAAACCAAAGGAAAAGCAACCGACAGACAACAGCAGCAACACGCTCAAATGACAACGAGTTTAAAGAACTTATTCTAAACGCTATCCCAATAGAGACAGCTGGTGGATGTATGTCAGTTTCACTCAGATCTCAAGCCTGTGTCGATGAAATTTAAATATTTATGCTGCTTATCTTACAAATAAAATATTTATAGAAAACATAATGTTTAAACGTGATAATTTACCTCTTGTGTGGGTTTTTCAAAATGTATATTTCAATGTTCATCATCCTTTTCTGGGAGTTCCTGTAGACAGGGCTCTATGTTTATCTTTATCTCCATGTGTATCAGCCATTGGCATAGATTAGATTTGACTAGCTGTTAATTTATATTTCTGATGTAGGCTTATGAACGTGGATCAAAATAAATGTTATTGTGGAAAAATATGCGTGCTAGCCTAGAGATGTATTGCACAACACAGGAACGTGAGAAAGTGTGAGGCAATAAGATGTTTGAGTTGTAATTAGCTTGAGATTTGAATACACAGTTGCTGTAAGCCCTGAACCATCAACATGTTTACCATAGAGAGAGAGAAAGAAGGAGAGAGAGAGAGAGAGAGAGAGAGAGAGAGAGAGAGAGAGAGAGAGAGAGAGAGAGAGAGAGAGAGAGAGAAGAGAGAGAGAGAGAGAGAGAGAGAGAGAGAGAGAGGAGAGAGAGAGAGAGAGAGAGAGAGAGAGAGAGAGAGAGAGAGAGAGAAGCAGAGAGAGAGAGAGAGAGAGAGAGAGACAGAGAGAGAGAGAGCAGAGAGAGAGGGAGAGAGAGAGAGGCAGAGAGAGAGAGAGAGAGAGAGAGAGAGAGAGAGAGAGAGAGAGAGAGAGAGAGAGAGAGAGAGAGAGAGAGAGAGAGAGAGAGAAGAAGAAGAGAGAGATAGAAGAAGAGAGAGAGAGAGATAGAAGGCTAGCATGATCCTCTTAAATTTACCAAAATAATGGAAAGTGCTTCACAAGCAACTGGACAGGATGCAGAGCAGCTGTAGGAATTAGAACATCAGGTTAGTAAGTTATTTTTTTATGTTGTTAGTGGTAATCAAATGGATTCAAGGAGATTGTAGATCGCAACAACGTAATATACATCAAAATGTAAATATAACAAGCTACATTGTAATCCTTTTTATATATTGGCCAATGTAGCACAATCCATTGAATTATTGACTGGGTCAGTTATACATACATTATATTTAGAATAAATAATTCAATATTATTATTTATTGTACCAAGCCACTGTACATAAGCGTTGAGGAAGTGGGAGGGGAGAGGTGGCGGCTTGAGATGTTGCTCGAAGCATGTTGATCCCAAGAGGATATTTCTTTGCAAAGCAGTACCCCTTCAATGCTATTCTTAGCGTATCAATTATTATACAGGCACAGTTCCAGACCCCAAGGGGACAGTAAATAGCTACATCCAATCTACTTACAAACTCTGATAAATAAATAAATGAATATATATATATATAGAGAGAGAGAGAGAGAGAGAGAGAGAGAGAGAGAGAGAGAGAGAGAGAGAGAGAGAGAGAGAGAGAGAGAGAGAGAGAGAGAGAGAGAGAGAGAGAGAGAGAGAGAGAGAGAGAGAGAGAGAGAGAGAGAGAGAGAGAGAGAACAGAATGATCTATATATGGATTTATGTACGGGGAAAGGGGGGGTGGCTGGTGACCTCATACTCATGTAACCCCACGTAACCCCAGGTATTCACCCAGGTACTGGGGTTTTACCCCCAGTATGACATAGTATCCCTGATCATGCTGTGGCTGTATTTCATAGTATTAATTACTGTGAAACAACCATAAAGCTGAATCAAACCAAACCTTATGCTAAAGGTGCCTTTAGTCTATTGAACATTTTTATTATTCCCTCTCCTCTTCTCCTTTCCAAACTCTTTTGCTCTCTTTCTCTCTGTTTCTCTTTGTCATCACCATGTCCATTTAATAACATCAAATGAAAAGTACATGCTTTAGTTAACCCCATCTGGTAGATAAGCAATAGAAACTGTATCAATCCCAGACGGGAAAATATGGACGTCACAGCACATGCAAAATAATACAAATGAGGTTAACTGCAAATGATTAATGAAATAAATAAACCAATACCCAATGTGAGTTAGTATAATTGTTCGTAGGAGTAAACATTATTGGACTTGCATTGAGTATCGAAAGAAAAAAAGCAATGAAAAATAAATTTTATCATTGTAACCAAAAGGTCGGTGGTTAGAATCTCGCTGTGGTCAGCTGTGCAAGTAAACATGGACTTAATCAATGATTTCCGTGTGCTCTTTGAAGATCAGCAATTGTGTGATGACTTTTTGTTACTCTTTTGAATTGCTGTGGCCGAAGATAAAACAAAACAGCGCCTTGATTCCCTTTATTTTTCGTCCCATTTCATTTCACATTGTTTATTCCAGTCATATTCCAATGAAAGCTTTACCGGATGTATAAATGATTCGAAAAAATTAAGGGGCTATGAGTTGAACAGCTCAGGGCTTGATATAGATTGTGAACCGTACGCTGGGGGAGATTTTGTGGGCAGCCAGAAACATTTCCACAGATGGCCAATTAGCTGTTGGTAATTATTTCTGAATGGTTGACAATAAATCTACTCCTCACAGTTGACGCTGCAATTTCCTCCTCTTTCTGTTGTTCTACATTTGTGTGCATGTGTCTGTGTGTGTGTGTGTGTGTGTGTGTGTGTGTGTGTGTGTGTGTGTGTGTGTGTGTGTGTGTGTGTGTGTTGTGTGTGTGTGTGTGTGTGTGTGTGTGTGTGTGTGTGTGTGTGTGTGTGTGTGTGTGTGTGTGTGTGTTTGTGCGTGTGTATGCGTGTGTGTGTGTGCGCGCGCGTGTGTGTGTGTCTAGGGTTGTGTACATACACTGTTGGGCTTGGTGTGTTGGATAGCACCAGCTATTCAATGATGAATCACAAAAGGTCCTCCAGTCAAAATGCTTTTTTCTCCATTGCGAATATAGAACAGACATCAAGGTATGAATTTTATCCAATTTATCCAATGTGGTTTGAGTTCTATATTTTTCGATTATGATCAACACTGCCTTCTGACCCTGGGCACCTTTGACCCCCATACAGACGAAAACGAAGAAACCTTGTACGGAAATACAAAGGCAACAACTTGTGCTTTTTGGTAGGGTTGATTACTTGCGGACAGGACAGTAGGTTAGGGTGCTACAGTCCTAGCTGCACGGTTTTTGATTCAAAATCCAATGTTGAGTGATAAATTATGTATTTGTAGTTACAATTACTACTATACTGTAAGTACAATTTATATCTTCATACAGTAACATATTCGTTCATATTCAATGTCTTAAATTGTTCAAAGCGAGCATCTTCTCTCCAATAGGATAGCTTTGAATAGATATTATAGTGGAAGTTGTCTACCCATGCAAATCCTTCTCATCTGTTCTATAATAGATGCTCATCAAGGCCAGCACGGCCACTACGTCACCACTAGATGGCAGTATGAATCCCCATTCTGTTAAAGCACAAGTGAGAGAAAGGAGAGATGGAGGCAGAGAGTGAGCCAGAGGGTGAGAGAATGTGTGTATGCAGGGCGATCCCTGCACAACACGTGGTGGGAAGAAGGGTCGATAGGTGAAATAGGCGCCACATTCTATGCACACCTCCACGTGACCAGGGGCAGGTTCTGAGCATCAACTCGCACAGGCATGCACGTGTCTGTTGTCGTGAACGTAACGGTGGTGACTCCATTTTGCTGCTCCAATGACTTAATTAAGCCCAAAGGGAATTCATTGAGATCCAATTTTTATTATGCAGAAAACTATGCATGCATGAACATAGGACACCATATACAGTGGAGTACTGGCATGATCGACATACAATAGAACAGAACGGCCCTCTCCCCACAGACAGACACTCAAAGATACACACACGCGCACGCACGCACGCACGCACACAGACAGACAAACGCACAGTGTGACTGACAGCTGTGCCCGTAATCGCCCAAGCAGTTGCACAGAGGCCAGCCCGCCATCTGTTACTGGCATTTCTCCTCTTCTTTCTTCTGCTATAGTATACGCATTCACAAACATGGGTGCACACGCAGGCACAACACACACACACACACACACACACACACACACACACACACACACACACACACACACACACACACACACACACACACACACACACACACACACACACACACACACACACACACACACACACACACACACAGGCATTAATGCAATCACACGCATGCACCGACACATGCACACAGGGCATGCACCCTATGCACACACACAGGCAGACACACACACATACATTTACGCCAGCGATAATATACCAAGCTGAAATATGTCAGGGGTGCATGAAATTCAAGCCCAAAAGCAGATACAGTTCAAATGATTTATTTGAGGCGGAGCCAGGCTCTATCCTTAACAAATGCAATTCCCGTCTCACAAGAAGAATGCAAAAACATAAATATAGGATAGGGCACAGGGCCGCTGTTGACTTAAACAGGGAGAAAAATCTAAACAAAGCAAGGAACGCCAGGTCACCGTTCAAAGAGCAGTCCATGGACACGCAAAGGCCAGAACCAGGAAAACAGATAGGATTCCAGGCGAGGTATCCATATCCAATATGGATACCTCACCTGGAATCCTTTCTGTTTTTATGATATGCCGATATATGGCATGTCGGCAAGCAAAATCAAAAATGTGGCACAAACAGTACCATATATAGGCTGGGGAGTTAAAAGAAAATGAGGAACAGTTGAGCAGGAAAAAAGGCAGGAAGTGGACAATGGCAGGAGGTACAGGTGAGAGGCGGAGTCAGAGGCACAACTAAAATAGAGACAAATTGTGGCAAAAACAAAGAATAACCAGCATCATACCACAGAGTCCGAACAGAGGTGCTGACAGAAACAAATGCTTTGCAAACACTGCAGAAAAGTCCAAAATATAGAGGGATTATTCAGCTTTAGTAGGTGGGTAAGTCATGAGCGAATCATTTCAGTGTAATGCATTGTAATCACTTTCCACAGCTGTTCTACTATACTGCTGCTAATTGCTTCTATGCTTTGACAATAGATTCAACTCACACAAACACACACACACACACACACACACACACACACACACACACACACACACACACA
>OLKM01000034.1:594953-604953 GCA_900291075.1 Melanogrammus aeglefinus | reverse complement strand
CTGGCACATTGGAGATAAACAGCATTATCCACAAGTGCTCTTTCATTCCTTATCTCTGATCACCTGTTTGACATCCCCCCCCCCCACACACACACACACTGCCACCTTTCCCCTCCATTCACTCCTTCCTGTCCTCCCTGCATCGCCCTTATTTATTATCGCCATCAAGCGATGGGAGTTGAGGGCGGGATGCAGATTTATGATGTCCTAACAAGGCCCATTCTCCCCCTCTCTCACCGCCCTCCCTTCCGCTCTCTCTCTCCCTGACACCCATCACTCTCTCCTCCCCCTCTCTCCATATCTCTCGCCCCAATTTACATCCCTCGCCTTCCGCCCTTCCGATCTATTTTTAATCAGCATTCAGTTCAATTGAACCGGGCCCCGCCATTTCTCTCCCCTCCCTTCCATTTTGTGCAAATGTCTCCCCATCCCCCCGCTGCATCTTTCTTCCTCCCTCCCTCTGTTCATCTGCCATCATTTCACTCTTCTGACACCAATCTATCTATCCTAAGCCATCTGCATCTAAGTGTCAGTGCTCCTGCACTCATGAGTGTGTGTGTGGTTATCTCTGTGTGTGTGGGTGTGTGTTTGGTTATTAGACTGGGGGATGGAGAACCTATTGTCAGTGTGTGTGTGTGTGTGTGTGTGTGTGTGCGAGAGCTTGCTTGTTATACAGAGATGGAGCACGCATTGTCAGTGAATTTTCCTGGAGTCCTGGTCCCTGTCATGCGTGCATGTGCCATTGTGTATGCGTTTACGTATGTGTGTGTATATGTGTGAGTATATATACGCTTGTTTGTTTGTGTGTGTGTGTGTGTGTGTGTGTGTGTGTGTGTGTGTGTGCGTGCGTGCGTGCGTGCGTGCGTGCGTGCGTGCGTGCGTGCGTGCGTGCGTGCGTGCGTGCGTGCGTGCGTGCGTGCGTGCGTGCGTGCGTGTGTGTGTTTGTGTGTGAATATGCATATGTGGTTCTTTTTGGGCATTTGCATTCCGTGTAAGAATGTCTGCTTGTGTTTGTTAAAGTGTGTGTGTTTGCATGTGTATGAAATGGGTATGCATGTCTATTTGTGTGTGCGTGTGTGTGTGTGTGTGTGTGTGTGTGTGTGTGTGTGTGTGTGTGTGTGTGTGTGTGTGTGTGTGTGTGTGTGTGTGTGTGTGTGTGTGTGTGTGTGTGTGTGTGTGTGTGTGTGTGTGTGTGTGTGTGTGTGTGTGCGGGTTTGTGTCACGCGCATGTTTCGTTGGCCCAGAGCCAGTGGCTAGTGAGTGGTTGGAGTGCTGGGAAAGGACAGGCACTGGCTGTCGTTGTTCACTAGCTTGACACTAAATGGCTAAATCCGATTAAAGTTACTGTATACCTAAAGCTGGCCGAGGACATATAAACACAACTTTCAGTGAACCGGGGAGCGGCATGAGAGGGGAGTGGAGAAGAGGGGAGGGGTATTTGGCAGAATCCAATGGTCCCGTCCTAATTGTCCTGAACTGAAAGGGGAAAGCATAAACAAGGGGTGTGACAGCCAGACACTTAGGCAGGCATACCTTTCTCTTCCATTTCCTGCATATAATCACTGCATGCCAAATGTATTAAAAAGTTAGACTTTCATGGCAGTGGCTGAATCAACGCGATGGAACAAATAACTGCTGAATCACTACTGTAGGAGCCAGATCGGCCAATTATTATTCCGAGAAACTTCTCCCATCTTGAGTTTGTTTCCATTGCTAGGCTCCAATCAGCCTGACTTGGGCCACGCCCAAATCAGGCTGATTGGAGCCAGGTGGAAGCCGTGATGAGGGAATTCGTTTTTTTAAGGACAGGAGTTGGAGTCCTGTTTTTGTAGTTGGGAGCAAATATTTTTGTAACCATTGTGCATCTTACTTGATGAAATATTGGAATACTTTATGGAATGAGCATTTCGGCAAAATGCTCATTCCATCCACACAAAGAAAGTAAGAGAGCGAATGAAGGGAGAGAGTAGTAAAGTCCACGAAGTGAAGGCATGGAAAGGAGGAGAGCAGGTGCGTTGAATATAGCTCAATTCCAAACGGAAGGAGGTGGCTATTCACCTACACACCTCAGAATTGCCATTACAACTACTGTCCTGCCTCCACTTTCAAATGGGATTGCATTTTTCTGAAACCTCTCCATATAACCATAGCCTATGTCCTTTTCCGCTAAAGAAACGGAAAAAAAATCAATCAATTGACGTCTGTCACACAGCGTAGACTATATATTTCCAAGCTAGCAAAGTACACTTAGCTAAATATCCTCCAGCACATTCCCTCCCTCTCCCCATTCATCTCCATACCGTGACTGCTTGTCATTCTCCCACCCCCACCCCCCCCCTCGCCCGCCCCAATTTGCATTCTAAACGGCAGGGCCAGCCCCCGGGATCATGTCGAAGGGAGACGTTTTAATTTCCAAATGGGGAGCTATAGGAAGCTGGGCGGGGCGGGAGAGTGGGCGGGAGGCGCTGAAGACCCCGGCCGGTTGGACAGCTGACAATGCATGGCCAGGGAGGGGTCAAGGTGGGGTCGTGAGGAGACACAAGCGTCCCACGTACCCTCCGGTGCACCGCTGGTCGTTTGGCTGTCATTCTTCCATCCATTGTTTGTGTTTGTGAAACTGACATGTTAAAGCTTTATCGATAACAGGTTGTGAAAGGTGAGGATATGTATATTATGACAAGTCAAATGGCTATTATTGACGAGCTTTCCCCCTGATGGCTAGTCCGGAGGAAAGATATTGATCCAATCAGGGACCATGAAAGTAGCGCTGCCTCTGTCCCCGTTGATGCGCTTATATCGTTTTAATTAAAGTCGGTAATGAAATTCCTGCCTTGCAGATACCTATGTCTTTGAACGTTGTCGGCAAACACGAGGCCTGTGTTTTTTTTCCCGCGTTTCGGCACTGTCACAACTAATCCCGTGATCAATCAGCGCGGGGCATGAAATTACCATCAGACTGACGAAAAATCAAAGGGACTCAACTGTGGCACAGGGCAGGTTTCAATTTAGATGTCATTTACAGGGGAATAGGTTCCCGTCTCGATAGGCTCTGTACAGAGGAGGAGAAAAAAACTCTCTACAGATGAATCGCATCAAAAGAAATGTGATTCAGGAGAGCCCCCCCCTAGCCCTTTTTTCCAACATGGCCGTCTCCATGTCTGACGGCGCGTTACATGCAAACTGTCTTATCTCATTGGCGGAGACACGGCCACCGATACCCGTCCTGTCGGTGACACTTATACTCTCCTTCGTTCATCTTCAAAGGAATGTTCATGTGAATAACTGGTACCGTGGTAGACCAGGTCATTCACCTGGGTAGCATTATTTTATGTATATTGTGCATGCTAATATTAACATAAAACAAAAATCCCTATTGTGGATGACCTATTAACAATGAAACATTATTATTTTTTGAGTGTGTATGTGAATGTTAAAACACCGGTTAGCCAAAACGAAGGGGTTAGGCTCCAAATAAAAACACGGAGAACGGTGGGATTTGAGCGTTTTTTTCTTTGAGTTTTCTTGTAATAAATTCTAAACAGCTTAAACAAAAAGTAAAGATACACCAACACGCCACAGATCTCACAATAGGGTACCACAAAATATACAGAATACAAAGGAGAGAAGAAGTGCACGCAGAGATTAAAGCACATAGAATATCTCATTGAACCAGAATGTCATGGAACATGCTTCTCTCTTTTCACAGGACAGAAGTGGAAAAAGCCGACACATCTCAGTAGTTCCAAAAGTACAATAATCCCCTTAAAAAAACAAGAACAAATATTTTTTGTATAAAACAAATATTTATATATATAAAAAAAGAAAGCTCCTAGAATATGGTTGAGTTTATCTATCTTCACTCTGCACCACAGGTTCGCTAACAGTCATTAAGGTAATGGCAATATCAGTAGACACATACATTGACAATTAATATCAGCCCTGTATAAGTAGATAGTGGTTTCAGGCTGCCTTTTATTCATTCATTCCTCATTATTCATTGAGCTGGGTCTAATGAGTATTTATTCTAATATTGTTTTCTCAAATGAAGGCCATTGGTTCCAGTGTACAACGATAGATAGCGGTCCATGTCAACACACCATCATAACTCTGTTTACTGCTGACAGGAGTAAGAGACAACTGCTGAGGCAGATACACCAGCGCTGTCTACCACTGCTGAGGCAGATCAACCAGTAAGGTCCAGCACTGCTGAGGCAGATCAACCAGTAATGTCTTCCACTGCCGAGGCAGATAAACCAGTACGGTCTACAACAACATAGGAACACACGCGTTAAAAATGCATTTGGTAAGAAAAGGAAAAAAAAAGAAAACATAACAGTACTCAGAACAGCACCCCAACACCCACCCGAACCCAAACATCCTTCCCCCTACACCCCAACCCCTGACCATCCCCAGCACCTGCTTGCACCAAGCCGGTGGCAGGGAGGTCTTTGAGCAGACCCTACCGTGCCATGGCCCTGAAATTCCACTTTAAATCAGTGGGAAATGACAGCTGCATGTTCTATATTTCTGTTTTTAAAATTGCCAACAAGGAAGGAATTTGTCCCTTGCATCTTCCCCTCAATTTTTGCAAAATGACTCCAATTTTCCAACAGGTGCCGACAGTAATTTGGTTGTTTCTGAGTGGGAATGAGTGCTGTGTAAATTGTCTTTTTCTATAAGGGGCACAAATAGAGACAATCAGGAGTGGGTTGGGGTGGGGGGGGCTAGGACACAACTTTGGGAGAATCAGAGATAATAATGGATTTAGGGACATGGCACTTAAATGAACCACACTTAGGAGCTCCACGCTACTCACACTCAATAAACAGGACATGCAAGATTTAAATGTACAGAACCAAGAAGAGGAAGGAGATGCAGAAATAGGTGCATGATTGATTTTAGGTGAAATATACACACATACACACACACACACAGCACCGCTGAAGCCAGTGAAAGCAAATCTGAGCAACCCAGAAGAAAGACTTGAACAGGCATATCATTCTAGCAGGGTCTGGCTGTTGTGGGCTGTTGCCTCACACCACTGACTCCACACCAGGAATATGGAAGGAATTGCAAACATGCAAAGCTGGCATGAACACAAATTAAATTAAACAGAATGTAATTGAAGACGGCTTGTGCTTAGGGGGAGGGGGGGGGGGGGGGGGGGGGGGGGGGAATACAGACGGTGAAATACAGTGTGCAATCCTACATGGAAATCTTGCTTATCAGCTATTAGAGCAAAGCAATCATTTTTCCCCAACCCCGGTGCCTCCTATGAGCCCGATTCATCAGCCCAGACAGAAGAAGAATGTAAGTGCAGACTCTAAGGCTGACACACACACAACCTCAACGCCACCAATGTTCACCTTGATGCAAGTTGCGACACTGCATGGCGATAAACACACAAACACACACACACACACACACACACACACACACAAACACACACTATCCAGAGGTCCACAGCGGCATAATGGCATTTTGTGTTTACGTTTGGGGTAGAGTTAAGTAAAAAAAAAAGGCAAATAAAAAACAGCCACTGTGTTAGGATAGTGTTTTTCCCCACACCAACAGTGCTAGTCTGCCGCCATGGAGTCAATTAGGAATATCGTGATTGGTGGATTAGGAGTGAGAGGTTCGCCCCGTGCGTGGTGGTGGTGATCATCCTGGTGTTCATTGATACAACAAGTCTGTAGTTTTGATTTATGAGTTGTGCACAGCGATGCCAAAAAACGTGGAGCGGTGGAGTTGGGCGCAGTTAAAATCCTACAGGGCAAATCATTTTGAAGTCTGAAAAGCCTGTGAAACAACTCCACCCAACTCCATGGTTCCAAAACAAAAGGCCGCCCAAAAACCAAATCCAAAAGCGCAAACCAAAGTCACACCCGTCCTAATCCAAACCCTCCTACATGGTGTTGTTCTCATGCAAAGTGGCTCCTCCTTTGCTCCGCTGGTTTGGATCCATCCCTCTATAAAAGCTACTCCCCACGCTGTTGTCCTCCCTCCGTCTCGCCGTCGCCTTCATCACTACCGAAGGGAGAAAAAAAACAGAAGAAGAACCAGATGTAAGTCTCCCACCAGACCAGACGTCGATATCCACTCTACATCAGTGACGGGCTGCGAGACATTAATAGCTGTTTTAAACATAGATGGCTTTACACCGGGCTTTACCGGCTAAGCACTCTGTTCCCAAACGGACGGTTCAAACAGCACACATTGTTTAATGGAATGCGGCGAGCGCTTCTAAAAGGAGCTGCAAAGAGGGCCCTGCACTCACAGTCGGCTGGCCATGACAGTGAGGTCATGTTGCTTTAACTCGCCAGTCTGTGGGCCATGATCCTCCATTAGAAGGTAATGTAGCGTGACACTTAAACGTAGTAGCAAGGCAGGCCTTTGTCGACCACCACCCCCCCCATCTGCTCAGCGTCGGTATAACAACTGTAACACTAGTCCCCGTGTGATCCCCTTTAAACCCCCCAGCCGTGCGCCCACGACCTCACTCTGGCTATCCCTCAGTCTGTACGTTAAGTATGTGTCTCCATTGGTCCCGGAGCGTGCCTGGCCCTCTGTTCGCCCGTCCCGTAAGCCTCCATCTATGTGTCTGTCAGTTCGGTTGAGGGCCTTTTGACGGTATTCAACAGCCAGCCGGTCGGTCAAATGTCAGTCAGTCTCTCAGTCAGCCAAGTAGTCAGTGAGCCAGTCAGTCAAGTAGTCAGTCAGCCTCTCAGTCAGTCAGCCTCTCAGTCAGCAAAGTAGTCAGCCAGTCAGTTAAGTCGTCAGTCAGTCAGCCTCTCATTCGGTCAGCCTCTCAGTCAGCAAAGTAGACGGCCAGTCAGTCAAGTAGTCAGTCAGTCAGCCTCTCAGTCGGTCAAGTAGTCAGTCAAGTAGTCAGTCAGCCTCTCAGTCAGTCAGGTAGTCAGTCATTCAGCCTCTCAGTCAGTCAGGTAGTCAGTCAGTCAGCCTCTCAGTCAGTAAAGTAGTCGGCCAGTCAGTCAAGTAGTCAGTCAGTCAGCTTCTCAGTCAGTCAGGTAGTCAGTCAGTCAGCCTCTCAGTCAGTAAAGTAGTCGGCCAGTCAGTCAAGTAGCCAGTCAGTCAGCCTCTCAGTCGGTCAAGTAGTCAGTCAAGTAGTCAGTCAGTCAGTCTCTCACTCAGTCAAGCAGTCAGTCAGTGAGCCTCTTAGTCAGTCAAGTAGTCAGTCAGCCAGCAGGTTGTCTGACCTGCTCTGTGGCGGGCCCCTTGTTGAGGAGGCCGGCATGTTCGTTGCTCTTCTCCGTCTTCATCTCCACCACGATATCGTTGTTCACTTCCCCGGTGGACCTGTCAACAAGAAGGCCAAAGGAATAAAAACAAAACACAAAGGCAGCTCTGGGACGGCCACTGGCACGGCCCCAACGCTACACCCTGTACGCCGCACTCTGTACTCACACTTCCTTGGTGGTCTTCTTGCCGCAGGGCAGCTTGCCGCTCTTGTTGAGGAAGTAGATGAGGGCAACCGCCACTAGCAGCAGCAGCACACACACCACCACCGCTATCACCACCGTGCTGGAGCCGCCCTGCTGCTGGCCAGCAGCTACGCCGCGCCAAGGGGAGGAGACATGGATGGGGGTCGGGTGGGGTTGGGAGTGGGGGAGGGTGGAGCATGGACGGATGGGTGGAGGAGGACACGACGGGAAGAGGTCGGAGGAGAAGGTGGTGGGGTAGACATTTGGGTGGGGGGGGGGGGTGCCGAGGATGGAGGAGGAGGAGGAGGATAGGATTTGAGCCATAGAGGTGGAGCCGGGATGGGGAGGGGTGTTCAGCAGGAGGTGACGGATGTGGAAGAGGTAAAGAGGGATGATCAGGAGATGGGAGGTGTTTGATTTGGGGGGTGGGGGTGAATCATGGTTCGGGGAGGTGGGTGTTTGATTGAGGGTGGCGAGTAGACAAAGAGTACAGGAGAGGGTGTGGAGCAGGAGGGTGGTGGTGGGAGGTAGATGGGTGGAGGGTAGATGAGGAGATGGGGGGGGGTGGGGGGGCGGGGAGACGGAGGCAGGGCGGGGAGTGGGGTGTAGGGGGTTAGCTTAACCGTTGAATTCAATGGCTGAGATGTGATGGGACCCGAGAGAGGGACCTACACACACACCCACACATGACACACACACACACACATTACAGACACACACACACACACACACACATCACAGACACACACACGCACATCACAGACACGCACGCATACACACACACACACACACACACACACACACACACACACACACACACACACACACACACACACACACACACACACACACACACACACACACACACACACACACACACACACATCACAGACACACACACACACACACATCACACAGACACACACACACACACACACACACACACACACACACACACACATCACACACACACACACACACACACACACACACACACACACACACACACACACACACACACACACACACACACACACACACACACACACACACACACACACTCTCTGCACACATATACCGCCATGCAAACACTTGACCGGAGCCAGGTAAAGATGACCTGGCCCACACGCACGCATGTCCGGGTGTATTAGCATATCTGTGGTGTCCATGAGGCATGGTTACTATCCATACATTGCCACATGTATGGATAATAACAAAGCTTTGTAAGGAATAAACCACTATGGAGTGGAAAATAATGTATGGCATGGGTGGTGATTTGGGCGAGTCAAGTATGGTCCGCTTATACCACAGTTAGCAATGATTAGTTATAAGTGGCGGTCATCTATAATGTTATTGAGCTTTATTTGACATAATCAGCTGATTAAAATATTAGTCTGCAGGGTTTTTGAATATATTGTTTTTGCTTCATCAAGGAAGGATCTTTATTAACCAGTGGTAAAATGAGGCTGAATTATCTGGATAAGATCCACAACAACTTCTAAATCAGATACACCCTTAATGCTTAACACCGTTCCATAAGAAACAACATTATATTAATATTGTATTTAGGTCCTCACAAATATATTAATACTGTACCAGACATGCACACACACCCGCACGCACGCAGACACGCACGCATACAGACACACACACACACACACACACACACACACACACACACACACACACACACACACACACACACACACACACACACACACACACACACACACACACACACACACACACACACACACACACAACCACACTGACCACTGTGTGCAAGAGCACACTCACACACATTGAGCCATATAGAAGTGGTAGCAGAAGACAGGTCATTATATACACGGCCAATAGGGTTAGCAGTACAGACCTGACTTAAGCTCAGGGTTCCGCGAAAGCAGCACTTTGAAAGAAGAAGAGTTTCTCAGTCCCATGGCAATAGCAAAAGCAAACCGACGCATCAAACACACACACGCACACATACACATGAATTATTTGTAACCAACACCGGTAGACAAGAACACACACGCACCACAAACTACCAACTACCTACGAACCCCGGGCATGGCACGACAGAAAAGAGGCGGGAAAGAGGATTGGCGCAGGCAAAAGTTAGAAAGTCGGACAGAGGAAATAAAAGGAGACACCACCACAACACCAAGGAAAGAAGGAGAGAAGAAGGAGGAATAGAATAGAATAGAATCCTTTATTTTATCCCCGGAGGGGCAGAAAAAAAAAGTCTACGTGGCATTCACAAAATATCAGACAGACGTTATACAAAGAGGACAAACTAGAGAGAGGAAGAAGAGTAACAATATCGTACAATATACACAGTGTCTGGTAGCAAGAAGGGGAATATACAAGGGTACAGAACAACGGTAAGGGGACGTGTGCATGTGTGTGCGTGTGTGTGATTGTGTGTGTGTGTGTGTGTGTCGGTCTGGTGTTGGGCTTTGCGTGGTGGGGGGGCTGGGGCAGGGGGGTTGGGGTCGTTTTTGGGGGCGTTGAGGGGGCTGATGGGGAGTGGAGAGGGGGAGGGGGTTTGTGGGGGTTCT
>OLKM01000034.1:582453-589953 GCA_900291075.1 Melanogrammus aeglefinus | reverse complement strand
CACCCTTTCACCCCCCCGGACCACTCACAGTTGAGGTTGATGGTGATGGGGTCGGAGGTCTTCTTCTGGATCTTCTGCTCGGGCATGGTGAACTCCACGGTGCACTGGAACACGGCGTCCTTGTCCTCCTTGGTGGGCTGCATGTACAGGGTACTGGTGAGGGTGAAGAGGTCCGACGCCTCCTTCACCACCGAGGGAACCATGTACGTCTCTGGAGGAGGAGGGAGGAAGGGGGGAGAGGGAGGGAGGGAGGTGAGGGAGATTGATGCGGGGGTTCGGAGAGGGGGGATGTTAGTCAAGCTGCATTGGCATGTAGCTTAATCTACTAATTGAATTGATTTATTGATTCTCCGGCTTGCTTTTGCATAAACCTCAAAGCTGATTCTGAAGGAACAGCACGCTGCTCCCTTGGAATTAATTTGCTAATGCAAACGGTGACACGGCCGGGTTTAAGAGCACAACAACAACAAATGACAAATGATGTCTTTGAATAGATGAGTACTTAGACGGGATGACTGTTTAGTACCTTGAACAATCCCAATATCCTAGCACACATGGGACCTCCTAAAGATTGAAGGCTGACGGCTACATGTGCCATTGATTCCTCCCTGACCGACCAATAAGAATCTATCTATACAACACAGGAGGGGAAGCCAACTTTAGTTTGTTTGCAACACTTACTCTCCTTCTTGTCCTTGACTTCGGCCAAGGGTTGGTCGTCCTTGAACCAGATGATCCTGGGCTGGGGGTGTCCGTTCTTGGTCACACAGGATCCAATCTGACCCCCGGAGAATAAGAGACCCAGTCGGTTAAAAGATACACATTGAGCACCGCAGGACGAGGGCCGAGTCCCACTGCGTCACTGTACGGCACATGGCGATGGTCAGCCAACGCACCTCTGAGCTGGTGTCCCCTCCCGCGGTGATGGCCTGGCTGGAGGGTCGAGTGAGTTCTGGCTTCTCAGGAGCGTCTGATGGAGAGAGAGAGAGGGAGAGGGAGAGGGAGAGAGAGAGAGAGAGAGAGAGAGAGAGAGAGAGAGAGAGAGAGAGAGAGAGAGAGAGAGAGAGAGAGAGAGAGAGAGAGAGAGAGGGGGGGGAGGGAGAGGAGGGGGAGGGAGAGGGAGAGAGAGGAGAGAGAGAGAGAGAGAGAGAGAGAGAGAGAGAGAGAGAGAGAGAGAGAGAGAGAGAGAGAGAGAGAGAGAGAGAGAGAGAGAGAGAGAGAGAGTAGGGGAATTTAAAAAAGGATAGAATAATAATAAATAAACTCATACTCTGTTAATAAAGAAAGATTATGTAGCTGAAATATCAGCTAACATTACACCAGCACACACCTAACTGTTCTTGGCTACAGTTCATACGTTAACCTTGTTAATTAAGGCGGCCAGTAAATATCCTGTCTCATATTATTCCACCATGACCTGGCTCAAAGTGCTGATAAGGGTTGAATTTCAAACACTCCTCTCCATGTCTTGTTGACACACACACAGACATGTACACACACACATGCACACACGCACGCACGCACACACACACACACACACACACACACACACACACACACACACACACACACACACACACACACACACACACACACACACACACACACACACACACACACACACACACACACACACACACACACACACACACACACACAAAGCTTCCTTGTATAACTTATATATTCCACTGCCTACTGGTCCGCATGCAAGGTCATCGCTATCGCTAGTCACAGCTGTCAGCGGCCGCATAAAAATAAACACACTTCATACTGTTTTCCCTTGTTCTTTCTCGCTCTCATTCTCCCCATCTGTCTGATGGTCTCTCCTTTCTGTCGTTTAAACGTTTGTGTTTTGTGCCATGCATGTGTGTGTGTGTGTGTGTGTGTGTGTGTATCTGGTGTGTGTGTTGCGTCTGTTTGTTTGTCTTCTGCTGAATCCATCCCGAGGCGGCTGTAAGCGTCTGTTCCAACAGCTTCCGTCGTGTCGGAGAGAGCCGGCGCACAAAGCATTTTGTTGAACACTCTCAAGTGGGCTTTTTGTTCTTTTGATTTGATTCCTTAATAACCGCTCATTCAGACTTACTAAAACCTTGTTTCTACCTTAGCGTTGATTGCACATTTACAACACTTTTCGGCTTAATAATTGAAACTCTCTGCTGTCACTTTTCATTCAGCCTCTGTTCTCCTCCACACTCAGCTGCTCGCTGGAGCTTTACTTTATTTATTTTTTTACTCCCCCTTAAAAAGGTGTGCTCCTTCAGCAGTCTCTCCTCCGGGGTGATTTCTGCGGCACTTCATCTCAATGAAGACGACATGATTGGGTTGGATTCAAATAATACAAAAACAAAAACAAAAAACAGGAGTGCAGTACTTTAAGCCGTGCAGACAACAGATGGCCCCGCTATGGGCCCCTCACGGGTCCTCCGCAGGGGTGGGAAAGTTATGACAGCATGTCTACGCTTTTCCATTTTTTATCAGTTTGCGTTTACTGCTCGGTACATAACTAATGTTTACTCAACCCCCCCTCCCGCCCCCCGTCGCTGATGCCGACCAAAGCAATCATGGCTATACCCTCGATACGCTGCCGGAGTCATCATCATTCAGCCCCATTAAGGGACGGCAACAGAGCGGCTCCATAATTCACTCCCAATGACTGAGGCTGCCAGGGGCCCCAATATGAAGGGACAGACAAGGCTCTCAGACGGTGTCTGTCTGAGGACCCGGGTGATTAAACTCCTCTTATAAGACAGCGCTATTATTAAAGAATTATCTCAGGGGGCGTTCTTGAACAATAGATCTGCTTATTCACTGTCAACCGTTTTATATTACTTTTCTGTCCCGTGGTTAAAAATAGCCAGTGGTGTATCAATTGTAAAGACAAAGGGAACACTTGGGGACTCTCTTATGCAGTTTGGGCCTGGGATTTATTGGTCCAAATCAAATCAGAAGGAAAGGGCATCTGTTCACTGGTGGTCCCTGGTGCGTGGGCGCTAAAATTGACCACTGATGCCTGTTGGGGCAGGGGTAGCAAGGGCACCGAGTGGCTCGTGCCCGGTCAGCTCTCATCTCCATGGCGATACATCAGGGGAGTCATTAAGGTGAGTTGTATTAGACATGACAGGTGCAACTGAACTATTAATCAATTGTGTCAAGTGCCATTAGCGAGTGGCTAATTGACCTCTGAAGGATTATCAGACGGAGTGGGCTATCCCCGGACACAGTTAAACACCCCGGGCACACAGAGTTAACATGGGTGAATACACTTCTGTGCTGGTGAATACACTCCTATTTTAGAGCATACACTACTATGTTAGGCAATACAGTCCTACATTGGCTAATACAGTATGTTGCAATGAATGCATTGAATACATAGCAATGAATAGCACAGGGTAATGCATGCTCAAACACACAATAATTGTCAATGTGATAATGCATTCGGCATTAAAGATGAATGAAGTTACACACCAATACAAGTATGCACACACACACACACACACACACACACACACACGCACACACACACACACACACACACACACACACACACACACACACACACACACACACACACACACACACACACACACACACAAACACAGACACACACACTCAGTTAAGTGTGACTGAAGCTGTGCCAGGCAACGTCATAAACTTAACACGTTGACAGCTGGGTAGAAAGTGGAAAGAGTGTGTGTGTGTGTGTGTGCGTGTGTGTAAGGGTGATGGTCGAGTGGGGGGCTGTGCTGGCCTTAAAAGAACTCTAGCCAGTGGGGGGGGGGGGGGCAAAGGTTAGAAAAGGGAGCCAACAAGCGACGGGGGTGGGGGTTGGGGGTTGGGGACAGCAGACAGGTGTACTCACGGAAGACTTTGAGGAGGGTGGGGTTCTCGCCCACCCCGGCGGGGCCGGCGCTGACCTGGCACACCAGGGCGAGCTGGTCCTTGGGCTGGACGGCGGCAATGGTCAGCGTGAAGTCCTGGCCCATGGTCACACGGCCGGACAGGGGCGTGCCCTCGTCCACACCGCCCGCACCGTTCAGGGTATGGTAGGCCACGCGCTTCCTCGCACCCTGCCCCACGTCCTGGAGGAGGAAGGAGAGGGAGGGGGGGAGGAAGGAGAGGGAGGGGGGGGGGGAGGAGAGTGGGGGGGAGGAAGGAGAGTGGGGGGGGAGGAAGGGAGGGGGGGAGGAGGGGGGGGAGGAAGGAGAGGGAGGGGGGGGAGGGGGGAGGAAGGAGAGTGAGGTTAGGAGCCTGGGTATCCACCACTGCAAGTCATTCACTCATTCATCATTAATCCCCCCCCCCCCCCCCGCCCCACAAAAACTAACATTATGCACCAACCTTTAATACAATTATACAAGGAAAGACTATTTTCTCTTTGCCAAAGGCAAATATCATTTTTTTTAAATGTTTTTCAGCGAAGGACGACTCACCACAAACCACTCGACGACGACGGTGGCGGAGGAGGGGGCTCCGTTGAAGGTGCAGGGCAGGCTGGCCGCGGCCCCCATCAGCACCTCCACCTCGGGGGTCACTGTCACCGTCACGGTCCCGCTGCTCACTGAGGACAGAGAGGGAAGGACACGGTGACGTATTCTGACCGTATATCTCCCCGCGCCGGGGACTTAAAAGTTGTTGTTGTTAAGGAAGACTGCGCTTATGATTTATCTACTGGTGGTCTGATATATGTTCTCCCCTACCTTGATGCCAATGCCACATACAAGGATAGAAGGATACTTGCCCACACAGGATAGAGGTGTGTGTGTGTGTGTGTGTGTGTGTGTGTGTGTGTGTGTGTGTGTGTGTGTGTGTGTGTGTGTGTGTGTGTGTGTGTGTGTGTGTGTGTGTGTGTGTGTGTGTGTGTGTGTGTGTGTGTGTGTGTGTGTGTGGTTGAGACCGTTCCACCAGAGCATAGAAATTGACAGCAGAGAAGTGAGAAGAGAAAACAGTGGTAGCAGAATAATACAGTTTAATAAAGTTAACTACAGTCAAATATTTACAATTATTGATTTGCAATTAATGACGAATTCCTTTCAATTTTAAAACGGCCTGAAATATAGTAAGGAAATCCTCTTCTCAGTGGACAATGGAGTCTATTGGAGGGAGACACTGATCCAATGCAGTAATCTGTTGTACCGAGGGTCCTGCTAACCAATTGAAAACCAGCATGGAAGGTGGTGGGGTTGGTGGGGTTAAAAGAACAGGCCCACCAGGGCAGCGGTTAACACTCCGACTGATATCTTCAGCTACTGCTATTATGTTGAAGGTGTGATGTTTCTCTGTGTTATTCCCCCAGGACATCCGGTTGTTTCAAAACAGAAAGCCGTGATCCACGCAGGCCTTCATCAGGACACACCTTTTCCTGCTTAGCCTCAGGCCAATAACACTCATCATCACCCATTCAGGAAGGAACACACATACACAGACACATGCATGCACGTCATGCACACATGCACACACAAGGAAATAACACGTACAAATACACGTATAAAACACACACACACACACAGAAAAAGGAAAAAACACACACACATACGCACACCGACACAAATACACACACACATAACAGACAGAACACAGGAAAATACACACACACACACACACACACACACACACACACACACACAAACATCCATTAAAGTGCCATCTCTCTTGGAGAAACATGTTAATCCATCGTATGGAATACCACTTAACACCAACAGATTTGTTAACCAATCCTCTGGAAAACTCAATGGCCCTCCATGGTAAAAGGCCCTGGCTTGGAGTGGCCTTGCTGTTCAGCCAGAACATTAGGATGCACATGGTGTCCTGGATATCAATGGGGGACTGAACAACTGGGCCGCACAACAGACCCAGAATGGTTCCTGTGGGGATAGGAAGCACTATAGCACTCTTGGTCTCTCTCTCTCTCTCTCTCTCTCTCTCTCTCTCTCTCTCTCTCTCTCTCTCTCTCTCTCTCTCTCTCTCTCTCTCTCTCTCTCTCTCTCTCTCTCTCTCTCTCTCTCTCTCTCTCTCTCTCTCTCTCTCTCTCTCTCTCTCTCTCTCTCTCTCTCTCTCTCTCTCTCTCTCTCTCCTTCTCTCTCTCTCTCTCTCTCTCTCTCTCTCTCTCTCTCTCTCTCTCTCTCTCTCTCTCTCTCTCTCTCTCTATCGCTGTCTCCCTTTCTCTGTACAATTAGCTAAAGAGGAGGAGTGTGACGGTACGGGCGAACGAGGAGAGGAGCGGGGGAGAGAGGGAGCATGGGCTGGTGGGGTGGGGTGGGTGGGTGGGGGTGGGGTTGAGAGTGGTGGAGCAGAGAGAGGTTGGGAGAGGTTTGGTTCTGCTTGTGAAAGCCACTGCAGTGTGTTGCAGCAAGCTTGACTGTATGGTAATTTCAAAAAGTACTGCTGACACCCTCAGCTTCAGCTCTGGCAGCGCTGCTAAAATATAGAACACAATGAATGCCAAATGAGGCCCACTACACACAGGGCTTCACAGTCCGACGCTACCTTTACTTTACCGCACTGTCGTACTGCAGCTCGCCCTATTAGGATTATTAACGCTTTCCACTGCGCTTTCCACATATGAATGAAAGGAAGACTTTTACAGGAATTGAGGGGTAATTATATTATATATATATACATTACCACACTGCAGCCTAATTCTGATCAGGCCGATTCAATTGAACATTGGCATAATGTTTATTCATGTTACAGTGTAGTAGTGCAGTGGTCCATCAATCCATACACTAAACCTTTAGGTATCGGTCCCTGAGTAGGATGACAGGAAGAGTATCAGCATTTTGGTCAGGATAACATAAAGAATGGGGGAGCTCAGATAAAAATGAGCTGAAATACCACGAAAAACAGTGCCAAGCCTGAGGGAATGGTGGAATATTTCAGCTCAAAGTGCTTCTATGGAGAAGTGTGTGTGTCCATGTGTGTGTGCAAGCGTTTGTGTGTCTAAGACACATAGGAATGGTAGCTCAGTCCGTAAAACCCACATAACACAAGCACACAAACACACCCCAATGGAACGTGTGTTAGCTAAAAAACCAGAGAGATTAATGCTCTCGCTTATAAATGCGGTTAAAAGGCGAGCCAGATGATTCGTCATTCATTACAACGTCTATTTTGAAATTACAAGTCGCAGTTTAATAATTTATTTGTTGTGAGGCGAGACTGCGGGGGGTGGTGGGTGGGGAGGGGGTGAAGTACGGCGTGGGTGGAGGCATTGGGGGTGGAATCAGAGGACGGGAGACTTAGCTTTGCGTCAGGGCCAGTTTACAGAAACCAAAGATGGAGATGGGGGAAGATGAAAGATTTCTTGTTCTCGTCTAGAGAGATATGGAGGAGGAGAGAGCTACTGAGGGAGAGAGAAGTCTGGCTCCTTATTTACGTACACTCAGAGAACCACGTGACCCGCAGAATGGTGGGAGAGAGAGAGAGAGAGAGAGAGAGAGAGAGAGAGAGAGAGAGAGAGAGAGAGAGAGAGAGAGAGAGAGAGAGAGAGAGAAAAGTGTGAGA
>OLKM01000034.1:575868-578368 GCA_900291075.1 Melanogrammus aeglefinus | reverse complement strand
ATGGGTATGTATTTTTCGATGTGGGTGGGAGGACGGGTATAATTGTGTGTTTATATAGATATATATCTGTGTGTGAGTGTGTATGTGGTGTGTGTAGCTGGACTCTAGCGGGATTAGTTTGTTTGACTATTGTCAAAACAAACAAGGCATCTCAGTGAAGAAGAAACGGCCTCCCCAACAGGCACACACTCAAAACGAACATTCAGACCAGACCATACACAACATGATCATACGACTCCTTTCACTTCCCCAAAAAAAAGGTTGTTTCACTTTCCATGAGTCAGTTCAACCCCGCTCAAATATGTCCTATCATTTCCCAATAAGCGTCAAAGTAGCCCAGCTACTTTAGCCAGTGGCGCTAGCACAATCTCATCACAAGTCGCTGTGATGGATACCGTCGTCATGGAGACGATATGCTGGGCCTGACTCAGGGGCGTCATCGTGAGAGGGGCTTATGTGATTGTGTATCTAATAGCATCACGTGGCAGGACGCCCTGGCCTCTCTGCCATCTCAGATGGATTGCAGCCCCGATACTGCAGACCTGGCGTGAACCCTGGATGAGGCCTCCAGTACGCCCTAGCCAGCCAGCCTGCCGGAGCACAGAGACCTGCAGGATGGCTGGAGGTTTTGGACTCCCCCAAAAACAAACTAAGCGAATGTAGTATATAATGTCAAACCAACAAACACTCAAGACAAATACACAAACACACAAACAGCCGAAATGCACGGACACACACTTTGCCCACCCACACACACCTTCATTTGTGATTACCATATCTGTGCGCATAATTATGCATTCTCTCTCAGAATGCACAACAAAGGTTCTGTTTTTGGAATTACAACCAGGTGGGATGTCTCTGTGTGAGTCTAGTTAAGTACAGCACACATTCACATTATTGTCTGTGTCTTGCACACAATGCCTGCATTGTATGTCTTCCTCTCCCTTTCATAAACCACTGTTAAATGTCGAAAAGAGATGGAAATGATGAGGGCTGATTTGTTTGTGGTGCGTGTTTGTGTGTGTAGCGTGTGGCTGTGTGTTTGTGTGTGTTTGTGTTTGCTGCTTGTTGGTTGGGTGAGCACATGTGCATGTGTGTGTGTGTTGTGGTGTGGCTGTTGTGTGGTGGTGTGTGTTGTGCACATGTGATGTGTGTGTGGTGTGTGTGTTGTGGGGAGGGGGGGGGGGGGGGACTGCCAGACTGTGGCAGGGTGGGTCCATGTAAGGCTTGGCATCCATCACCGCCCGTGTGATGAAAAAAGAACAGGTGCAACACAGTAACAGCAGCTGCAGGGCCGGCCGCCACACACACACACACACACACACACACACACGCACACACACCCAACAGACACACTTAAACCCACACACGCACGCCTACACCCACACACAGGAACAAAGATAGAGTGATGAATGCTGTTCAGCAATGAAAAACTCATATATTATGATTAAATTACTCAATAAATTCATAAATTATCTTGTATAATTGAATACATAATGAGGACACAATATATCCCAGTCCGTGTATTATATTAAAAACGAATTAGTTTGCAACGATTTACAATTAGCAAAAATAAATAGGTTAACCCGTATTCAACTATATACTTTGTAGACAAGGCTACAAACTGTGATCAAATTAAATCTGGGTCGATATAGCAGGTACTAAGCAATACATAGCACGCGTGAATGTGCTAACAAACACGGTGATGTGCTTAGCTAACCTGCTAAGTGCTGACCTTCAGAGGAGGGAATTGACATGTATCTCATGCTAATTAGAAGCATGTTGACATTTACAAACAGAGCCCGAAATAACAGTGGTAGGTGGCCAAGGGAGATAGAGAGACAGGCAGAGAGACAAGGGGAGTGACAGATTTAACACAGTCGATGGTGATAAAATGTGTAAGGGAGGATAAAATAAGTAAAGCATTGCTTGGTTGAGAGTGGGAGAGTGTGTGAGAGGTTCATGCTTGGCATGTTGTGTACATTGGTGCACGCTTGGGTGTAGTTGAGCGTGTGTGTGTGTGTGTGTGTGTGTGTGTGTGTGTGTGTGTGTGTGTGTGTGTGTGTGTGTGTGTGTGTGTGTGTGTGTGTGTGTGTGTGTGTGTGTTTGTGTGTGTGTGTGTGTGTGTGTGTATAAAATCATCAGTGAAAGTATGCGGCAGAGGCAGATCGTTACGCCTGGTTTTGAACAGTTTGGAACAGATGTTTCCTACCCTGCTTCAAAATATGCCTTTAAAACCTCAGGTCAAATAATCTGATGATGCAATCGCTGAAAAGACAGCAAAAGTATACTCCAATCAAAATCTATTTAGATCATCCATCTAGTAAGATTGAAGGTGTACGCTTTCGGATATTGTTTTTCAACTTAAATTAGAGTTCATAAAGCAAGCAGGGTAGGTAATCTGAGACGTGTGGCAGTATGTGAAGTGCCCATAATAGAGCAATATGCCCGCATGAACCCATTCCAATCCTGTTCATTTGGGCTTATTGTTGAATTAAAC
>OLKM01000034.1:506028-542873 GCA_900291075.1 Melanogrammus aeglefinus | reverse complement strand
ACTGTGGGCCTGCACTGAATAATTGTCGGTCCCTACAGGTAATAAGTAGTGTGGTGTTGTCGCACCGGTGGACTGTTGCGCACATTCCAGGCATAACTTTTCCTAAAACAGATGGTTCATGGGGAAGCCTTATCTATGTTTCCAATTCACCCACTCACAAGTAGACGCCTCTTTATGAGTTTTATGGACAGGCAACCAATCAGAGCTCAGCACTTTAGAAGGGCGTTGTCCTACAACACGTGTCATTCTCATAGGCTGCTCCAAGGTTGATGTCTGTGTGACAGCCCAGACCCTCGGATATTACATTCTCTCTCTAGTAAACACTCTCTCTTACTCTCTTCTTCTGCGTGATCTCAGATGCCCCCTGATTTGCCACAACATACCTACACACACACCGGCACACACACACACACACACCACACACACACAACACAACACAACACACAACACACACACCACACACACCACACACACACAACACACACCCACACCACACAAAACAGGCATACAGTCCTACAATATCGCATGATTTAATACACCAGTAATCCATCAGTCCATACCACATTGATTTCCTTGACATGATCACACCTCTGATTCACACACACGTACACTTAAAAGCAGTGCGGTGAAGAATTACTTAGCATATCTGTACGTGACCCGCAGCATCTTCTCGCATCAAGCCCAATGGCTTAGCACTTAGCCGTGGCTAACGTTGTTTTAGCCTAGCGCTGGGAGTCTTATGCATAGCTGTAGTTCGTTGGTGGCTTGTGCATTTACTGACACTGGCTCATTACTATGGTGGGGGGACGGAGGGGGAGCGACGGGGGGGAGGGAATAGAGAGGGGAGTGATTGGAAGGACAAGCAAAGGAGAGGAGAACACTGAGGACACTAGGAGAAAAGACGGACATATTTGAGAGTGAGGGAGGCAGTTAAGAAACGGGAGGGTTGGACCAGGAGGATGGACAGGATTAGATAATAACAGAGGATGGGAGGTGAGAGGGTGAGGGAGTGGGAGGAACAAAGGAAGGGTATCTCATGCGTTTGTTATGCATGCTAAAATGTTGGTATTTCGCATGGAGTCAAGCTTTTGTTTTGGTTGTCCACCTATGGTTCTTAAAAAGGGCAATCTCTACGACTTTCATGTAAATAAATGTCTGTTTAGTCACTAACTATCGCCAAATGAGGTATCGGATGAATGTTATGAAGTGGTTATCTCTGGGGAAAATGACAAAAGTGTAGTCAAAGAGAACAAAACAGAAATATTGGAGATGGCTCCATCAACCTGTGGTTCAGGCAACCAGAAACCCAACCCTGATGTTGAGATATTCTATCCATAGATACCTTAATGAGATGGATGCATTAATATATGGTAAGATTTAGGTATACAGTTGGAGGTATGTTAAGTTAAAATGGCTTTTGAAAATTAGGGAACATCCTGGTGAGGATATGGGTCTTCCAAAATTTTCCCAAATCAATCATGTAAATGCCATGAGGGATGCTTTGATCCAGAGACTATTACAATACCATGGCTGTATATATCAGCATGGCAGTGGAAATCAAACCCCTAACCCCTGGCAGGGCCAGAGACAGACAGGAGCAAAGGTAGCACTAGCCTAGCAGTGGTATTTATGTTGAGGCAATAGCATCATCAGAAACTGTTGAGCATGTAAAAATCGGTGCATCTCTTCTCTCTCTCGCGCTCTCTCTCTCGCGCTCTCCCTGTTTTTCTCCATTTCTCTCTCTCTCTCTCTCTCTCTCTCTCTCTCTCTCTCTCTCTCTCTCATCTCTCTCTCTCTCGGCGCTCTCTCTGTTTCTCCCTCTCTCTCTCTCTCTCCTCTCTCTCTCTCTCTCTCTCTCTCTCTCTTCTCTCTCTCTCTCTCTCTCTCTCTCTCTCTCTTCTCTCTCTCTCTCTTCTCGTTCACTCTCTCTCTCTCTCTCTCCCTCTCTCTCTGCTCTCTCTCTCTCTCTCTCTCTCTCTCTCTCTCTCTCTCTCTCTCTCTCTCTCTCTCTGTGTCTCTCTCTCTCTCTCTCTCTCTCTCTTTTCTCTCTCTCTCTCTCTCTCTCTCTCTCTCTCTCTCTCTCTCTCTCTCTCTCTCTCTCTCTCTCTCTCTCTCTCTCTCTCTCTCTCTCTCTCTCCTCAGTCACATGGCATGTTCTCATTGGTTCGTACATTTGCCCTTCTTCTGCCAATTAACAGCAGTGCGGCGGTGGTTATGTGAGGCGCCGGTAAGAGTACTAGGGCAACATGGATTGTGATTTGTTAAGATCCAAACCTACAGATATCAAACCAGCCCCGGGAGCCGGGGTTATTAAGGTCTGGGCTAGCGGCACGGCCCCCTTCATCTGCAAGAGTGCTCTGTCGATGAGATCAAAGATTTACAAGACACTGGCACTCGGTCCAGAGTCAATGCATTAGCCAGACTTGCCCAGCTGCAGTGGCTAAGACTAAGCAATATGAGAAAACATTTCAACGAGGAAATGCGTTTGCAGCCCTGGGCTTTCGGCTGGGATTCGATTTAAATCCTTTTTCTACTTTATATTCATGTTGTAGAAAACTGCAGTATGTTACTCCATAATAATCGAGCTATGATGGAAAGAACACTATGCTTCATTCAGTTAACGCATTCTCCTTCAACACTGTAGCGGCGCTGCTTGGCTTCTCACACTGTCCCCGGCCCCTTGTTAAAATGGGGTTACCTATGAGACTTATCAGCCTGGAGCAAGGGAATAAGTGGAGAGACACCCGGACCAGACCCACAAAGGGAAGACAGAAAGGGAGAGAGAGGGGTATAATGAAAGAATAATGAAGAGAGCAGATTAGAAGTTGAAGAGCAGAGGAGAAAGAGAGAGAGAGAGAGAGAGAGAGAGAGAGAGAGAGACGGGGAGAGAGCGGGAGGGATCACTTTAATACCAAAGTCAGTCCATGGGTAACACAGGGCCCTAGGGAAAGAGATGAATATATAGGCTAAGAGAAGAGAGGAGAGGCGAGGGGAGGAGGGGAGGAGAGAGAGTGAGTGCGGGTGAGAGTATGTAATGCCTAACACTTCTCTACTGGGAGTTTTGTGAAGTGTGTGATGGGGCAGAGGATGAGACGGAGGTGCTGCTGCAAATCTCTCATCTTCTCTGTTCCCCCTTTGATGTGTCCCTTTGTTTCCCCCCCCCCCCCCCCATCGCTTCATCCCCCTCCTCATCCGCCTCTCTCGTTCATACTCTCCCAATCTGTTTCTTATGGTCCCGTGTCCACTTTCATCTCTCTCGTCTCTCTCTCTTGTCTAGGCGTCTGAGTCTCCCCCTGTCTTTTTCCTCCCTCTTCATCAACATCTTTAAGTTGATATTTCTATGTCTCCCTTCTTCTCTTTCTTATGGATGCCAGTAAACAGCTTGAGAAAGAAGAAAACGTGTGTGTGTGTGTGTGTGTGTTAGTATTCGCTCAGATCTCTATGGCGAGTCATTTTTTTGTGAGAGGATCAAACCACAAGCTACTAAAACGTTAATTGAAAAATAAAAATAGAGTTGGGAATCTTTCAAGCAGGTCTTTTTCGAGGATAGCATTAATTAATTTTGCATGAAGCGTACGAGCAGTGTCTAGGGTTTTGAGATACGATCATAATTTGTTTCAAGATAACTTTACAATTTAAATTTTCTGACAAAAACTTGCAGCTCAAAGTGCCCTACTCATTTCAGAACAAATAACATGAAATCAAATTGAAAATAATTTGGCGAAAAAATGGGCAAAACAATAACACAATAAACACCAATTCATAATGGGTTTCAGAATTTGTATATTCATTGTATCACTGCACTGTTGTATTTCATTCTTTTTTGTTCATAACACTTCTGACACATTTTAAATAACCATTACTCATTAGTCATCTCTGCCTGTAAACAAGACAGGAGATTCTTCCAGGCAGTGATGCAGCATTATGAGTCACGGTAGAAAACACTAGCCTTCCCTCTCATGCCTCTCCCTGGCCTCTCTCGCTGCCAACCTCCCCCCTCCTCCATCACCAGCACCGTGATCAATCGCACACACCGGCCTTTGGGTAAATAATATCCATTACTCAGCTGTTACAAGAAACAAGCAAACAACACTTCATTCTATTCCTCCTGAGCTGGCAGATCCACGGTTTTTCAGATGAATGTCATCATTTCTCTGGTCTTATTCCTTCTGTCTGGCATTACAACCCACTCTTGGGTGTATTAGTTAGTGTTGGATGTACTGCATACTGTAGTTTAAAAGTGGGAGCTTAGTGCTTCCAAACTATAAACAAAGTAACTGTATGTATTCTGAATGCCAGTTTTTGTTCAAAGCTCAGGGATTAGGGTACCAATGTGTTTTAAGTAGTGTCCGTGTGTGTGTGTGTGTGTGTGTGTGTGTGTGTGTGTGTGTGTGTGTGTGTGTGTGTGTGTGTGTGTGTTGTTGTGTGTGTGTGTGTGTTGTGTGTGTGTGTGTGTGTGTGTGTGTGTGTGTGTGTGTGTGTCAGGCCTCTAGTGGGACAGTATGTGACCTGTACACTGTGTAGGTCTAACCACTGGGCGGAGCAGTGAGGAGACAGTGTCTCACCATCCAGGCAACCTTGGAGCTCTGGCTGCTTCGCCTGTCAGTCAGAACGCACTCCTGACAGTGAGCTGTGGTCAACGGTTGACTGGTTGGCTACTGGGCTTCACCCCTATGTGTACAGCTTTCCAGGAGGCATCCCTTACCCTGATTCCTAAACCCTAATAGTCCCACAAATCAGACTAGCTCAGATCGATTTGTGTCGACCAATCATGTAGCAGGAGGCAGGGATCCGTGAGGGGGTAATTAACTAATAGGCTAGCAGTTGTAAACTGTAACAGAAAAAAAAAAAGAATTAACACCGTTTACACTGCCTGCTGTAGAAATTCACTTTATAGAATTCACTTTCCGATAACTTCGGAAAGTGAGTTTTCTTCTGTATAATATCTCCCATGAAACAATTCAGAACTCTGCCGCAGTTTCTGTCTTCTGGTCCACGCTCTGCCTTCCAGCCTTTTTTTCTTCCTCCACAAGTTCTGCTGTAATTACGTAGGACTGCTGGATCCCAGATTAAAGCAAAATTCAATAAAAAACACAACATTGCTTTGAAAAAAAAAGCATCTGCTAAACACATACAATTCCCCATGACACTTGCCATTACAGAACTTGGTCAATGGAAAGTAAACAGGATTTAAGTGTTAAAACGTCAAACCTTGATGTAGAGAGGCTATACACACCCACCTGCATCATAAATATACATCAGCTGCATTATGAGCAGCGCATCGCACTTCCAACAGCTTAGTGTCTTTCGCCTACGCATTGCAGCTCTGTAGGCCGTACACCACAAACACATAACTCATTGAGTCCAATATTAATTATCTCACCACTGCACTGTGTGTGTGTGTGTGTGTGTGTGTGTGTGTGTGTGTGTGTGTGTGTGTGTGTGTGTGTGTGTGTGTGTGTGTGTGTGTGGTGTGTGTGTGTGTGTGTGTGTGTGTGTGTGTGTTGTTGTGTGTGTGTGTGTGTGTGTGTGTGTGTGTGTGTGTGTGTGTGTGTGTGTGTGTGTGTGTGTGTGTGTGTGTGTGACGTGTGTGAGTTTAGGGGTGTCTGTGTGTGTGCGTATGTGTGTGTTGCCATGTGTGTGGGTGTTTGTGTGTGGGGTCTGCCTCAGGGTCAGGAAACATATATGAACTGTTCTTGCCTCGGTTAAAATGAAAACACAGCACTTTCTTTTGCTAAAGCCTCCTTATTTCGTGTTTGGGATGTCGCATTTAATTTGATGGTGTTACCCATGGCAACATAACCATGTTTTCTTTTCCATTTAAATGAAACACTAAGGTTTGAAATTGTAATTAAATCCAGCCAGAAGCAGATTATGCATTTTAAGAGCAACAAGAACCAGTATTCAAATTTTATTTTTAGGGGGGAATATAATACACCACACAGACGGACTGTTGGGGGGGGGGGGGTAATTGATATAGTGACATTAAAGCATAAAGTCAATGCAGCTTCATGTTACAATCTAAATCCCATTAGGAAAAAACAAAAACGTGTTTTGGACAAAAAACAATGAACTTTAAACCATAATTATATTAGAAAGGTTCCAAATGTATGCATTTGTTTGCTTGTGAACACTAATAACATGAATCGCTTTCCATTGTTGCCTTTCACCTTGCAGTAATGCAAACTCTCAGTAACATATTCACATTATACACAGCCACAACAAAGGTGTCCAGACGTGTCTTCTGATTAGCTGTTGGAAGGCGATCGGCACAGCGCTGCCGCCAAACCTCATTTGGACCCGTCCCAGTGGGGCCCTGTGAGAGAGCTGGAGAAAGGCCTTCATAAACAAACCGGATTCCACCGCCACGGAGGGCCTGCAGCGAGGATGCAGAGCCAAACCAACTCAAACCCTAATTGGAGGCATCTTAAGAAAGCTGCACTGCACAGAACAACGTACATGTCTCTGATCCTGTCTTACAGCAGCAACTTGCTGTCACTTTAACCCTCCGTCACATCAGGCTGGGAGTGGGGTTGGCGTGGGAGGGTAGAGAGGGGCAAGACACGTTCACTGGCAATTAGAGACTGACGCCGGGAATCGACCTTCGCCGCCGACCCTGTAACGGGCCAGATATGTCATCAGGGTTAATCAGACAAAGGGATGAACTTGACAGCAACTGCTCGACTGTGACTTAGCCGTTTGTTAGCATTGCGTGCGTCTATGTTCATGCTATTTTTGACCAGAATATAAGCGTTCACAGCGTTAAAGGAGAGGCACAGTGATTATTATGTCATTACCTTTAATTCTCTTTTCAGCTACCTACCCATCTATCAATTGTGCACATTAACCTCTTGGGATTAGTTTGTGTGTGTGTGTGTACTGTTTTATGTGAGGAGGACCCATCTGTGTGTGTTCAGTGAAGCTTAAGCCATCACATCTCTATTGATGTGCCCCAAACCACCCGCCTCTCTTCCCCAGCACGAGACCGAGCCAAGGGTATGCCTCCTTTGAGTCACGTCCCAAAACAGACGGGCGGGCTCACACGCACGCACGCACACACCACGCACGCACGCACGCACGCACGCCACGCACACACGCACAACGCACACACATCACACACACACACACACACACACACACACACACACACACACACACACACACACACACACACACACACACACCCAAACAGACTTCAGACTCCCCTCCTTCATCTTCTCGGTGCCCCCTCAGCCCTCCTGGGACCCAGCCTCTCCTTTTCTATCACTCCTTCCTCCTAATGGGGGTAATTACGGACACAATGGTCGTGTGAGGGGGGGGGGGGGGGGGGCTTAGGGACCCCGACACACACACACACACACACACAACAGCCAGAACGTGCCCTTCGACACCGCAGGGGGTCAAAAATGAAAGGAGGAGCGGAGGTGAAAGGGAAGAAAAAAGGGAGGAGGAGGAGGTTCAAAAATATATATAAACAACGGCTTTATTATTGATTTGCAGCAACGTTACAGGGACAGGTGGAGCAGATAGAGCACCGGGGCAAATCGGGGATGAAGGGAGGGAGATGCTTAGACAGATACATTGTGATCGCACGGGCGAGATGAACCCAGAGAGAAATAGCCGAGAACGTGATCCGTTCAAAGGCAGGAAGGTGGAGACTAGAGGGTTGGGGGGGGGGGGGGGGGGGGGGGGTAGACACAGCCCACGCCCCGGTCCTCTCCTCCCCGTCCCTGCCCGCCCCCACCCTCAACCCTCTGGTGTGTGTTATTCCGGCCTGCTGTGCTGGGCACGCAGCTTTGCATTAAGAGATTTAAAGCTCCTCTACGGTGGGCTGCCGGGACGGGCCAGGGTGGGTGTTTATAACGCCGCCGTGGCAGAGAGAGAGAGGGAGCGGAGCACAAACACGCTGAGAGAGGGAGACAGGCTCCTTAACCTTAAATCAATGTTATTTCTCACTGAATCCGCAAAACAGAAGCGAGTCATACGGTTCACTTGCTATTTTTAGTCTCTAGACCAGACAATAGCCTTCACGCATAAATGCATAGAGAAAGCCTGTATTTATAGAGGGAGCCAGTAGACAGACAGAAAGACGCAAACACAGACAGAGGGACCCACCGATAGACCGATCACACAGCATTGACTCTAGTAGCGGACGGTAGTGGACATTAATGATTAAGAAGGCTGCATTAAGTGTTCAGCGTATTTTGGCCCCCCCTACCCCTTATGGGTCATTTACTTGGCCTCCTGAGCATGCCCATTCAAATCAATATCTGTTGTCATAATCAATTGGCAGCAGATGGTTCCTGCTCCAAATGGGATCCGAGCGAAACTCGAGTGCCTGGCTGGATGGCACTCGAGCATAATGCATTTGGGGCCCCGGCCAGTGCTGATCACCCTCAATTAGCGTGAGTCCCCGACCGTGCACGCCCGGCCACCGCGCCCATCAATGGTGGACAATACTGGGACAGATTGTGTGCGATAACAGCGAGAGGTCCGAGTACAATCGGCCAATTCAACACGCAGAGACCCACGCACTAGATACCACCCGGCTGTGACTCACAAAGGGAGCTCTTCCCTCATTGGCCGGGGATATGATGTCATCGTGGCCGTTGCCCTGGGATGCCAAGTCATGTGCCCTGTGAGGGGGATGCTGACCATGTGGGTGTATAGTCATAGCCAACGTGATCTGGGCAGGGGGGAGAGGGATGACTACAGGCTTTAGAGAGAGGAAGGGAAATGATAACGATGGCTCAGATTTATGTAATGCCGTCATGTGGAAAGACGGGTAAGAGAATCTGCAGGCGTATTGATTGACATTGTAAAGGAACAGAGATGAGTCAGCAAGTTTTCTCTTTTTCTGGATGGTGATGACCACTCCAAACCGATGACGTCATACATTTCTCAGCATAATGTTCAGAGCACTTCGGTTCAAACTGAAACAGACGACCATTTTTCACTTCAGCGCTTCGGAGGGAATTCTTCAATGTATCCTTGTCACCTGAATTAAATTAAAAAGGGGGTTCCATGGATGAAACACAGATCAAAGAGTCACACATGTGTCGATGGAGTCAATTGGTTTAAACACAACCTTCTTTGTGTTCTTTGTAATGGTTTAACGTCCATGAGGTTCTTCCCACCAATGCTGCCACTCTCTCCCCTTCCTGCTCCTCTGCCTCATGTATTCTTTCGTCCTCTCCTCTTCCTCCTTCTTTTCTCTTCCTCCTCCTCTCCTCTTCCTCCTCCTCCTCTCCTCACGTGTATCTCATTGCCTCGTCTTCCTCTCTCCTACTCTTATCTTCCTCCTCCTTGTGTGTGGCGAGGTAACTCGCTGCTGATCAGCATGTGGCGCGCCCCCGACTCTGTGGTTATTAAAATGGAAATAGGAAAAGAGTGAGCCAGATTACGCCACTAGATCAGACTGCCTCTGCCAGGGAAAAAACACAGAACGTCACATGTTACTGATCGATAGTGCAGCGCATCCACAGTGTGAGACACGCATGCCATGTCCCATCGCAATTAAATCGATCTGACTGAGGCAAACACACACAAAACAGAGCAAGCACACACCGGGCGGCCGCACCGGGGCAGACGGGTTTTGTGTGATTAAACTCCACCTGACCCGTGCAGGGGGAGAAGGCCTCGGTCCTAGCAGCTGGCGTGTCACAGAGGAGTGCCACTGTGAGAGATGAAAGACGGTCTCTTTGTGCACGCAAGGCACACAGGGAGAGGCAGCGGACAGCCTGTCTGATAAGTACGAAGAAGCATGTTTCTGTAACACTGTTTCTTCTATTCGAGAAATAAAAGCCTCATCAACAAAAGGCTTGTGCGCACATAAGCACGAGCTGGCGTCTCTAAAACACAGGCATAAATAGACCCACAGGCACATACGCATACACCCAGTCCTTGGTCACCATGTCTGGCGGGCTTGCTGTCGGCGGATGCATTGCTATTCATGAGATTGCTGTTCTTCCGCTAGATTGTAAAAAATAAAAGAATTGGTGGGGATCAGGGAACACAGAACTCAGCTGGAGCTGTCTGATTATGGAGAAGGGAGGGAGAGAGAGATGAGAGAGAGAGAGAGAGAGAGAGAGAGAGAGAGAGAGAGAGAGAGAGAGAGAGAGAGAGAGAGAGAGAGAGAGCAAGAGAGAGAGAGAGAGAGAGAGAGAGAGAAATAGACAAGATAGAGAAGGAAAGGGGTGAGAGAGACAAAATAGAGAAGGTGTGAGAGATAGCGAGAGATGGAGAATGCAGAGAGAAAGGAGAACTAGAAAAGCATTTCCCGCAGAAAATGCGGTGAGTGCTGTAGTAGGCCTACAAAGTGAGGTTAAAAATATTTTTTAATAAAGCCAGAAAGGTTAAGACATAAAGAAACGTTAAATGGCTTAAATCAAGTGAAGGGATTTGATCAAAAGTCTAAAGTCTAAATGGAGTAAATGGTTGGAAACAAATAAAGTGACAGCTGAATGAAAAGCGCAAAGCACTGCTAAAAATGCAGAAATGTAAAGAAGAATTTGCAAGTTAAAATGTGGAACACACACTGCTGGTGTGTGTGTGTGTGTGTGTGTGTGTGTGTGTGTGTGTGTGTGTGTGTGTGTGTGTGTGTGTGTGTGTGTGTGTGTGTGTGTGTGCGTGTGTGTGTGTGTGCGTGCGTGCGTGCGTGCGTGCGTGCGTGCGTGCGTGCGTGCGTGCGTGTGTGTGTGTGCGTGCGTGCGTGCGTGTCTTTAAGAGAATAGCGAGCCGGTGCGTGATTAAAAGTAGCCCAAGAGAGCGGGAAAAACAGCCCAATCTGGCAACACTGCTGAACGTCCTCAGGCTCCAGCGTCAACGTAAATCAATGAGACCAGCTGAAAACGAAGCCGGTGTGGGTACCAGATTGACTCGGCTGCCAGATCGACTCGGGGTCTTGCGCTTACAGATGACGTATCGACACTTGACGTATCGACACAAGCCTGCAGGACAAAACCCGGATGGGTTGTTTATAAAGGGATAAAAGGGGCTCAATCATGGACATAAAAAGAAGGCTCAATCCGTTTTGGTTTTGATTTCATTGAACGCAGCCCGTTTTTTCGCACAAACAAAGCCATTGGAAACACGTCTAAAAGCACTGATGAATGCATATGTAACTCAGTTCCTGTTAGGGACTCTCATTCTGAAGGAGGAGAACGGAAGTGTCTGTGTGTGGGGTCGCTGTTTTGACTCTGTTAGGAGCGCTGGAAATAAAGTGGTTCAGTGAATGTGAGTTAACCGATTCTTCTTTTATATATTACCCAAGTATAGGCAACAATAATTTGTACATTAGATTATCATTCATAGATAAGAAAACAAGGACATTGTTAATACTTTGGGAATAACATGGAAATGACTACGTTCACAGGAAGTGCGTCATTATTGCGCATCTAGGATCCCGAGTCGATTTGGCAGACGAGTCAATCTGGTACTCACACCGGTATGAAACTAAAATTGTGATTCTGAACAAAGTTTAAATAATATTCGAATTCCGTTTGGATATTATTGAAGATGCATGTGTGTAGATTTTGTAAATGGTTTGAACAAAGGTAAACGGTTGAAAAATGATTGAGTTACGAATGTCTTAAGAAGTACGAGTGTCAGAATGGGCAGACGTCTTCAATGAAAACAGCTGAAAACGAAGCCGGTATGAAACTAAAACTGTGATTCTGAAGAAATTTTAAATAATATCGAAATTCCGTTTAGATAGTATTGAAGATACAGTTGTGTAGATTTGTTAAATGGTTTAAACGAAGATAAACTGTTGAAAATCCCTGTGGCTGCCTGGAGCGATTGGGGGACAGTCGACCAATGGATGTGTATCATCGGCCGGACCTGCTTATGGTCTCGTGCCCTGAAGTCAAGAGAGGCAGTCAATAAGCAGGTAACTCTGTAGTCAATTGATCAGACACAGTGACTTACAGTGAGTACCTAATGAAAACAAGTAGTCTTGTTTTCATTGTGTTTTTTTATTGGCTAAAATGGCATTCATATTTTCAAAAAGCATCCAGTTTTAAAGTGAGAACGTATCATCTATGAGAGGCTGTGGAGTCAACTGAGTGTTTCAGTGTTTTGACAGAATAACGCAAGAAAACAGGAGATGACAGATTGCTTTGAAAGCAGTTCAGCGGTTAATATGATTTCCACTAACATGGGCTCACCTTTCTGTCAGCTGCACAGCAACATGCACACACACACAAACACATCCACACACACACTCACACATCTACAAAATCAATTTAGCAGTATCTCTCTTTCTACTTTATTTACAACCTGCCTCCACACATGCAAACACCCACACCCAGACAGACACACACCCACACTAGACAGACAGACGCACACACACATATACACAAACACACACACACACACAATCCCCACCTCTTTCCTTTACCATCTGACAAGCTCTCACCCGCACATAAATAAATGAAGACAGACAGAGTAGTGTTCACACACACAGGAAACAATCTCACACACACTCACACACACACACACAAACACACACACACACACACACACACACACACACACACACACACACACACACACACACACACACACACACACACACACACACACACACACACACACACACACACACACACACCACAGCCGAGAGCCCAGCCAGGATCAGTGGTCCATTGACAGCGGAGAAGTGATGGCAGGTTTATCAGTCTCCCTCTAGACAGGGTGAGATACACTAACAGGGACCCTTTTGACAGTCTGGACATCCCCTGGTCTCAAGGACACACAGACTGTAATGCTTTATGTCAATGGAGTAAGTAGGAGCAAGAACAAATACGACGGTCAGAGAGAAGGAGGGTGGCCCTGAGACAGAGAGAGGGAGGATGTGACAAAGGACATAAAGAAGGAAGAAAGGAGGGATGGAGGCAAGGAGGTGTGAGGGAGGAAGGAAGTCCAAAAGGTATGAAGGAATTGAGGAAAGGAATGAAAGAATTAAGGAAGGAAGGGAAGAAAGGAAGGAAGGAAAAGAGGAATGAGGAAGGAATTGGTGAAGGAAAAGGATGGATCAAGAAATTAGGAAAAGATGGAGGGAAGGAGGGGGGAGGGAGGGAGGAGGGAAGAGGAAATTAAGTCAAAACAGAAGGCGACAAAGAAACATTAGATGCATTGAAATGGAAAGAGACAGACGTAGAAGGAGAAGATTCTGTATTTTGCGTTGCACAATTGCAAGGATTATGCACGAAAAGACGTCTCTTCATTAACCCATCACTCGGAGCACTGGGCAGCCACAGTGCAGTGCCCGGGGACCACCTCTAGGTCTTCTGCCTGGTGCCTAGGTCAAGGGTACTGGCAGGAGTATTAACCTGAGATGGATGCATTTTGGTTTTGAGTGGAAATTTGAGCACAACTCACCTGAACACCGAGCAAACATACAAACTCGACACAGAAAGCCTCCAGGGATTGAACCAAGGACCTTCTTTCTGTGAGGCAACAGCGCTTACCACTGCACCACCGAGCCATAGATGTGTGTGAACCCAACGTTGTTGTGGGAGTGAGGTGAGAGCTATCACTGACCCCAAAGCTTGGGGTCAGGGATCGGGTCATGCGAGAGCCAGGAGACATAACGAGACACAATAGGTCAACAAAAACAGGGTCCTAGTCCCCTTAAAAACACCTCCCTTCACACACATACACACTCAAACTGCCACATAGAGGAACTGCAGGTCAGCATTAACTAAGCTTTAGTAGGCGGTATGTGTGGTGAGTGTCTACTTCTAAAGCTGCATGTGAAAGATCAACCACGTCCTTTCGAAGCATATTCGCAGCCAAAGTAAAATCCCTATAAGTCGCTGTCAAGAAATAACCCAGGCCGCCGGCTCACTTTTACTTTAGACGTTGATGATGAATCCATGAAGCTACTTCGGACGACAGGAATAACAGCATAAGGTTCACAAATAATATCTAGCTCGGGGTTTATGATCCAGCGCGCTGGGGGAATTAGTTCTGTGTGTTTCTAGCTGTGCATGTCCATTCTACAGAAAATAATAAAAACAATTTCCCGTTTTAACAAACCTTCAGTGAGCCATTTTCCAATTATTGCTTGTTTACTAATCACCACAATCCATTACCATCAAAATGACTTAGGGATTTGCCTGTTCCATTTCTCTACCCTCTTATTATGTATGCAAATCCTCATGCAAATATCAATTAATCCTTTTTGCCTACAAAAAAAAATCCAAAATAGCAATGGAATGATGATGACTAACATGTCACCGTGAGGAGCTGATTGGTGCAGTCAGGCAGGGTGACCTCATTCATTGCAGTGACACAAGGATCTGAAAAATACAGTGGCTAGAGTGCTTCATTATCAGATGAAAGATTCTTGGTTCGATACCACATGTTCGCAGTCTACCTTTATGATCCTTGAGTAAGATGCCTGGTGGCTTGCACGATTTCCACGAATTTTAAGCTACTCATTAAAATCCCCTGCCGTTGTTATGTATCCGGGGGGGGGGGGGGGGGTATATTATGTAAAAATGTTATAACATCGTTGTGATTGGACAAAGTATTTTGGATCCGGCGCTGGTTTCGTGATCTGGTTACTCACATATAGAACATAGAGGAAAGGCTTATAGGAATAAAATAAAAAAACGTGCAAGCCACTACGCCCAGTCTTGAGAAACAACAATCCATCCAAAAAGGGCTCACTGAATAGTGATAGTGTTTGTATGGAGTTGGTCCGATGCAGGGCCGCTGCTGGCCGTTTCGGTGCCCTACGAGAGCGGGGGGGGGGGGGGGGGGGGGGGAAGCCTATTTTTATATATTAGGTAACATCTAATCTGCCAAGTGATAGGTTATACAATTAAGAAAAAACAACGGTGGGCCTCTTCATAACTAATGTACTTTTTTTTTAAATTCAATAATGTAATCTTTATTTTATTTTATTATTTTTTTTACAAACCTTCATTTTTGGTGCCCCCCCCCCCGCAGGAACTTGATGCCCTACACACTCTGCGTATAGGGAGCGGCGGGCCTGGTCCGATGGGAGAGGGATGTTGTGGTGAGAATGGCGATAAACACCAGAGGAATGCTTGTGTTTGGAGAACAGGGATGTAGATGAAGAGGAGGGATGTAGAGGAAGAGCAAGGAGGGGGGGGGGGTGTTAATTTAAGTAAACAGAAGAGCTGGAGTAGAAGATAGAGAGATTTAATTACCTCTCACTTGACCCAAACTCTTGCCTTGTGACCCAAAGAGAGCCAATAAGAGAAAGTTGTACTCCCAGATCCCTCCCAACTCACCTTACCAAGTCGTTGCCCGTATATGTCATATATTTGCCTCATCTTTCTTACAACGTACCCTGTTCAGGAGGAACAGAGAGTTAAGATGATGGCTGGTGTTACAGCTCGAAATGGACACCACAGCTGGCGAGGTCTATGTTGCAGAAGGTTGTTTAACTCAAGGGGATCCAATGCAATGTGATTGCAGCGTATTCAGGCACGTCCAAATTATGTTTGCCAAGTTCATACACATCTCAGTTACTGCCTGAGCCACGAGTTGGTACGTCTTTGAGACAGGCAAACACCTAGAGGCAAACTCGCGGTCAAGCCACTCACACACACACACACATCCACAACACACACACACACACACACCACACACACACACACACACACACACACACACACACACAAAAGAAGAAATAGAAGACAGAGATGCAGCCTCAAAATGCGGTCAAGCCACTCACACACACACACAACATCCTCTACCTCTCTATCACTCTCACCGAGCTTGCCAGTTACTGTCACTCACGTAGCTATAGCCAACAATCTCACTCTTTTTGCGTCAAAGACAGCACAGGGGCACAAACACACACACACACATGAAGCCAGCCCGGTCCTCGTGTATTCACCCCCACTCTATGGGACAGGTGTGTGGGGTGGCGGGGGGGGGGTTGGGGATTCAGTGTAAAAGAGCATATAAACACACACACACCTGCTGTGGAACAGTGCACATTGGTGCCGAACTAGCTGCAGATTCACACCACCTGCTCTAAGACCAACACAGGACAACACATTAGCTGAAAGAAAATAACACACTTGCTGCACTGCTACTCCACAGACCACAAAATACACAAACACATCATCATAGACCCTAAAACCATCAGGGATGTTAACTGACTGATATACTGAGGTCAAACCCTTTGCTCTAACCCACTCAGCCGGGACAGACCCACTGGGACAGATAATGTTCAAAGCTAGGCCTCTGATTGGCCGGGGAGTTGTCTTACCTCAAGTCTGACAGGATTCAGAGGAGTTGCAGATTTCTCTTTAACACAACACCACCCTGACCTTACTTTGCCCGCTCACAGTAGACACACACAACAATGGGCCGCTTTGACGCTACGCACCACAGCACAAACACTCTCCCTGACACTCCGCTGATCTCCCCTGTGTGGGTGCCATTTTAAACCCAGGAATTGGAATACACTCAACCTACTTCCTAGACCTACATCAACACAGAAAAAGATGGAACAAAAATAATTGACTCTTGAGATGGTCAAGATCAATTTAAACAAGTGGCAGCTACATTCCAAAAACACTCACACCTCGATTGTCTGTATTGAAGAAAGTCTAAATAAAGATTTGCTGTACTAATGAGCTACATTAGTGTTATTGAGGACAGGCAGCGTGACGTGGGACAGCCAGAGCTTGATGTTATCCAGGCGGGGCTAGGATAAGATCAGCATTTAGAGTGACCTGCGTGGGCTTCACAGGGAAACAGCCATGGACTTAATATAGCAAGTGCTAAAATGCAGAGACATTTTAACTTCTAAAGAAGAAGAGGGCCCAGGGGCAATCAGGCCAAAATATGTCATTGTTTTTGTCTGTGTGGGCATGATTGTTGATTTTTTATTTTTGTGTGTGTATGTTCCTTTGTGTGTGTGTGTGTGTGTGTGTGTGTGTGTGTGTGTGTGTGTGTGTGTGTGTGTGTGTGTGTGTGTGTGTGTGTGTGTGTGTGTGTGTGTGTGTGTGTGTGTGTGTGTGTGTGTGTTGGGGAGGGGGGTGTATACACTTTGTATTTTTAGGGTAGCTAGCTAGTACAGGGATAATTCTGCGGGCTGTAGACAAAAAGACACCTTCTCCACATGTGGTGGAGGGGACGTAGGGACAAAAGGACAGGCTGCCTCAATGTGGGGCTGTGAATTTGTCAATTGTTCCATTGCGGTTGTTTCTGCAGCATGCTGATAATTACATTGTACACAATGACACATGGCTGCACAAACAAATTGACAGAAGGCTACCAAAATTGATTGGAAAAAAAGAGAAAAACAGGCACACTCCTGGAAACATCAACACCCAATTAAACACACACACACGTTTGCACACACAAAGACACACACACACTGAACTCACTGCCGGTAGCAAGTGCATAAACACAGCAGACCTCTCCTGCATTCCACACATTTCTGCCTACCACTCAAGGACATGTTATCCTGCTCAAGCTCTAAATGGCTGGCTGGAGGGAGGGGTGAGGGAAGGGAAGGGGGGAGGGATGGGCGAGTGGTTCAGGTGTTTAGGAACAGCTGGTATTAGAATGCAAATAAAGACGGGAATCAGAGGGAGAGGAGGAAAATAATGAATTAGAAAAAGCAGCAACACACACACAATGAAGTTATTGGATTAAAAAATAAATAGTACACATGAAGTGGATCTTGGAGACGTGTGGAATGATTGATTGCAGTTTACATTACGAGTATAAAAAAACATTTAGTTGTATCGGGGAATAAACACATTGGCTTGGAGATTGGTACCGTTGGTGATGCACAACCCACACACACAATTGTTAAGAGGATAGTAAACACAGAAGGCACACTGGCCGTGGACTAACACACCACACACCCAGTATCTGGGAAACCAAGGGAGCCAACATACACACAGGTTAATCATAGCATGGGTCTAACAGAAAACAAGAGCTCCATGGCTGTTTGTGTAAATTGGACAAACAATGTTAAGGAAATCAGTATTGCACTACAGGGACAATGGCAATCGGCTAAAGACCAACGCTATGGGGGATAGACTGAATTTAAATGTTGGGGATTTTTGGCCTAAAATAATGGAAATAGGGGTCTGTGATCTTTGGCATTAGGCCTAGTATCTTTCAACATAAAAGACTCCTGAAATTTGTTCTACGTTCTGAAAGGAAGGCCTTAAACGTATTGTTGCCTTTGCCTGCAACTGTGAAGAATAACGAACACCTATACTATAACCTTATTCTATGCTTTGGCACCCCCTGCAGGACAATAAATACCCCTCATCGCACTCGTAGCCATTTTATTAAAACAACCGTTACATTTTACATAAGGTCAGCTTTTGGTGGGGAAAGGTCAAATTGTTAAAATAAAGTTTAGGTTACGGTGTGGCTAGAGCTCACACCTACACACTGCTCCATGATGCCGTTATAATCCCGTCTTCGATTTTCAACCATAGAGCAATTCTTGACCTATTTTTTTTTAAACATTAACACCTACGCAAGTGCAAAAAAGTGTTTAACTTCAGGAACAACAAAAAAAAAAGCTATCGCTATAGGAAATGGCTATGGTCGCCTCGTCTAGAAGAGCTAATGCAGTGACATGAAGAGGCCTTTAGATGGCACTGCTGCACCTAAGGAAGTTGAATACATGACCCAATTTGTTGAACATAGAAATTCCCTACTCCACTAAGTCAACGTTTTATTCACCGGGAAACAGCCCGGTCATAATTTACCTCGACAGCTAGTGTTGGTTCAATTTTAGTGCCTTTCAACTGCGTCTACCTTTTGTTCATGCCAAGCTTTGTAACAAACAGCGTATAGGATTATGCAGCTCAACATCTTGAGAACCATTTCAGGAGCTTGATACTAACCCGATAAGCAAGAGAATTTAAATTTGGTCTAGGTTGAATCAGGCCCAGAGACCTGAACACAGATTGACGTTATAAATTCATTTCCTCTGATACTTTCAAACTCCCAATCTTTCCAGGAACTAAAAGTTCTAGCAAGGTCCAACCTTTCCCAATTCTGAAGCTTAACAGACCTTGTCGCGCAGTGGCGCACCAAGCTTACCACTTAAGGTACCATCCCGGGCGGCTCGTTTTGTGGCAAAAATATAAAAAGCTGAGTATATCGGTTAAGTATTAGACAGTAATTGATCACGTTAGTAATTTGACATATCAATGACGTAATTTGGTCATCTGTGTAAAGAGTAGGGGCTAAAAATTGGCCGACCAATCAAATTAGTTTCAGACAACTTTGGTTGGATGGCCCGTCTGTCAGTCAACGTGCACGCTGTTCTGCGCATGCAAAGGGGGCGTGGCTTTTGTGATTCCTGATTGGATGGAGGGAAGGGTGTGCAATTCGAAAAATAAATCATTAGTCCAGTAAATCCAGCCGCCCGGGATTGTACCTTTAAGTTTAATTTCAATCACTTCTTGGCACTATGGTGATTCAAGAGACAAAACAGGGTTTTACTTTCTCCAAAATGATTTATTTAAACAACAGCAGGAACAACAACCGCAGCTGCAGGGACAACAACAGGTTTCTTGTTTGCGGCTGCAACCTGTGAATAAAACGGCAAACTGTTAAAACGCAGTTTACATGTCAAATAGAAAACATCTTTCAGTAACAATGCATTATCCCTGGTTTGTGCAGCAAAAAGAAAAGCAATACTGTGCTGTGGCCTTCCCACATATTGCTCATGAGCATGGGTAAACAACCTGAGCACAAGTACCATATGGCAGCATGCCAAGCATGAAATGTTGTTCTTGGCCCTTTACCCTTACTACAGCACATCGCCTTCTCACCTCTTCTGATTGGAGACAGACAACTGTCCTTTCCAGTTCACTCTCGTTAGCCCTTCCTGGACAGCAGGCGGTCAGAAGACCATTTTTACAAGCTGCCCCCACACTGCTCTGTATAGGTCACCACAAAACCGTTCAATGGCGTGTTCAAGGACAGTACCACTGAATTTAATGCCAGGCTTTTGGCAGATATTTCCCTTGACAGACAAGTGGCTGTATCAAAGCACCAGTATAATGTTTTAATCGGACGCGCTCCAGGGCACCACTGAGTGGGTCTGCGTTTTCAGATAAAAACTACGAGCATGCTGCTGACACAGCCCGGCAGGGGAAAAAAAACAAAAAAAAAAAACAACCTTGGCTGCGCTCGCAAGAACTAGAGATGTCACTCATTTCTGCAGGGATCAGATATTGATGTTTTATTCAAGTCTCACCGCAGGCAGAGCTGCTTTCGACAGTAACTACATGGACCGACCACTATGTTCCTTCCCATCTTTTCAATTAAGGTACACTGGCTGGGCTGGCCAGGGACTGGTTCCGTTACTGATATAGATAGACGATGAGGGCGGCCACGTCACATGATGATATAGCAGGACTAGATGTCACTCATTTCTGCAGGGATCAGATATTGATGTTTTATTCAAGTCTCACCGCAGGCAGAGCTGCTTTCGACAGTAACTACATGGACCGACCACTATGTTCCTTCCCATCTTTTCAATTAAGGTACACTGGCTGGGCTGGCCAGGGACTGGTTCCGTTATGACATAGGGGGCCACGTCACTGATAGAGCAGGCCTCACAGAGCTGGTTCAGCTGGAGGTAAAGGGCCGGGGGCCCAGGCCTTGCTTCCATGTAATGCATTAAATATTTCATGGTACTAGTCTCACTCGGGGGAAACAAAACAGATTTTATGGTTTTAGGAAGCTTCAATGAGGGATTATTTAATATTTAAGACATTTCTCTACTGCCCCAAATAATATCAGTGTCCCACAATGCAGCATGCTCTCGTCAAGACCAAGTGCAGTAGAAGGCCAGGTTTCAGGGCTGTCAAGAGCACTCCTAAAAATAACAGCATTTTCTTACCTGGCCAGCAATTCTGTCCAGGTCCCTGGTTCCCTGGGAGGTTACTCTGCGACCGCTGAGGAGATAAAAACAGACATGGAAATTGCAGCCAATTATACTTCTTGAAGATCAATACATAATGGGTTTTCTGCAGCACATAAACTTTAGTGTACGTGTGTCATACAAAGACGTTCAAATTGACTTTTTTATACGATGCCTAAAGGTAATCGTCTCCCAGATAAGAAACAAATTGAAACTGATGCAGGTCATTGATTGATCTTTCATTTGAAAAGCCACAACATTAAAGAGCTACATATCAGCCATTATAAACATGAATATCGTTTTTGGTTGCGTCATAAAATAATGGCCCTGAATGAAAATCATTTAACTTTTTAATCTTGACCAAGCCATGCAGAAATGTAACCTGGTTAACGGGGCATGGGAGATAAAACCGGATAAAAATGTAACCGTTATACATCCGTGAACCTCACCCACATAGTTCGTTGTGGAAACATTTGACAGTTTGAATGAACTACACTTGCACTTTAATTTTGCAGACTGGTGCACAACTGATTCAGCTATAATCTAGCATTAGCTGGTGGGCCAGTAGCAAACCTGCCAAATGAGGCGGGTGACTTAGCCCTGACAAAACCACAAATCTCCGGACCCATCCCTCAATGACTGCGGTGACACCATGCCTTGATGGACTAGCTACATGGGAATGCATGAGGCGTGTACATCCCTGGTGTCTTTCACACTGTCAGAACCCACGGTAGTCAATACCTCTAGGATGTCTACAGCTTTAAATCAGAGCTAGCAATAGTGGTGGATGAGATGCGGAAAGACTTAGCACCAGTGAATTGCTAAATGACTAGTCAACATGATACAGCATTTTTTTTTTTTTTTTAATAATGTATATCGCAACGCTAACCATTCCAAGTACAGAATATCAACTCTTCCCATTTGCCTTGACCAACACGTCAACCCATGTCAATGATCGCATACCAAGAAGGGCAACAGACAGTCGTTGTCCATGTGCTCTATACCGCTACTAAAAGGAGCTTTGGGGAAGATCTTGGCTCAGTTTTTTCTGCTCTGATTAAAATCTCGCCACGCTGTTAAACAAGTGTCCCAAATGGAAGGAAGCTTTGTCCAACGGGTAGACAATTGCCTCTAGGCTAAACGCAAAGAGGGAGATTGCTGTGCGGTTGTAGAGTAATTTATAATATTATAATAGTAATAATAATAATAATAATAATAATAATAAATAATAGGAACATTGAAATGGGGCTCACCCGTTGGGGTCCTTCTCCACCATCTTGAGCAGCTCGAGGGACTGCAGCACCTTGCGGGCCACATTTTTGGATCCTACGCTAAAGTGGGCAGGACACACTCCGTTCCTCTTGCGACCACCATAGATCTTGGTCATGGAGCCCACACCGGCACCCCCGCGAAGGTACAAGTGACGGACTGTCGATGCTGAGGGAGACCAAAGAAAATGATGTTCAATATGAGCAAGATACAGACAGATTATGATAAAAAAAATCATTTTCATACACATAAGCACCGAGTTGGGGATAAGCGGTATTATTCACAAACTAGGTGGTTGACAGTTTTTGATTAGGATAAGGTTGATCAACTCCTTTAGTGGTGAATAACTACAGCGGGATTATTTACGTTTTGACACATTCCATATTCCTGGGTACAAAGACAATTTTTTACATTTAGAAAAAGTGGGAGACAACACGACTAACCGTAGCTTAATTACATTTAACAGTTTAGTCAGTGGAAGGAAGCGATTTGGCCAACAGCATACCACACACACACACACCTACTGATCCCCTTCCACAATAACCCACTCCTGATTTTCATAAGAGGAAACCCTGCCAATCTCAAAATCTAAATCTAGACTAGTGTTAACAAACATGCTGGACAGTGTTCAGGAGGCATTAGCAATGCTAACTTGCTATCATTTTTTCAGAAAATATTAAACCATACAAGCAGTTAGTTTCAGAAGACTACCATACGTTAGCTGCCATGGCTTCTGTCATGACTTGATTAATTGTTGGCATTAGGTTAAGACGGCATGACTCCCAATTGGCTAGTCTTTTCCATTGGACAACCAATTACCTGCATAATCGTCTGTTGCCCGTTTTCCCCTACATAAGATATATTAATATCTGCAATTTCAAATTTGTTTGGCCCGATGGTAAAAAAAACAACCTTAAAAGGAGACATATTATACCACCAGGTGTGAGTAGCCTTACAATTTGTTTAGCCTTAAAATCTGTCCCATATGACATCACTAGTGGGCGTGTCCACCTAAATCTGTGCTGGATAGATCAGTCCACCAGCCTCCCCAGTGGACTGAAGTAAACGTTGCTCATCTATCCAGCACAGATCTAGGTGGACACGCTCACTAGTGATGTCATATGGGGCAGATTTTCAAAACGGCTTGTAAGGCTAATCACACCTGGTGGTATAATATGTGTCCTTTAACATATCCAACAACATAGGATACTCTATCAGCAGAAAAACAGTTACCATCAACAAATCAAGGCTTTGCTGACCAGAATTGGAGCGTGTGCACTTTGCAGTGCCATCTTCAACAAAAGTTGCCAAGTCATTTGATTTTCACCTGGACTTTATGAAAGTCATACTTGATCGTGACCAATTACAACATTTCATCTACCGTGACCTTGGATTTACTGTCATTTACAGAATTTGGTCCACATCAATACAGCTTTGGTGTATTCCGCAACCATATCAAATACATACAAAACTCCAACTGGAAACTTGAGTCTATAGGTAGAAAAACTGGCACGCACAACACCTAAACGCCACTAGTTGTGTTAACAGTGATAATGGGCTTTATTTACCAGCTCTGACGTAGTACCAGTTGTCATCACTGGGGCCAAGTTCCTTGTGCTTGGCCAGTTTAACAAGGTCCACCCAGTCGGGCACCTTCAGTTTTCCTGATCTTGGGAGAGAAGAGAAACTGTTATTTTAGCATAGTGTAAATCTAAGTCTGTCCAACAATCGATATGGTGCAGACAGCTTTCTCTCAACAGCCATCACTGTAGAAGCCTGCCACTCACTTCTTCAGGAAGGCCGCCAGGGCACGGACGAACTCCTGCTGGTTAACGTCTTTTACTGTGACACCTGGCATCTAAGAGGAACACAACAACAACTTTATAAGTTTTCAAATTATTTGAATATACCAATCTGAAATAATATAACTAAAATGTATTGTCCGAACTGTATCGTCTACTCAAAAACAATGTCTAACCCAGGTGGACAGCTAAGCTAGTTAATAAAGGTCTGTAATGTATGCATTAAAGACGCCAATTATATGCATATCTGCCGTCTAGGTCAGGCTTTTACCTATTGGTTGTCGTTCACAGGTCGCAAATAATATAGTTTCAAGTAGCAAATTAATTGACATCGTATAAATTATAGGGAAATACAGAAGCCAATAATTACATCACATGTTAAATGGAGTAGGGTTACGTAGTACAGTATTCGTTTCTTACATCCACAACCTGAATATTAGGTATTATTTTAGATTTATGTTGAGCTTGGAGTCTAGTAACTTAGAATCTCCAAGTGATTCCATTAGTTAGCAGCCATTTTTCTTGCATATCTATGCAACCCTTTTTGAAAATCGTTATATCCTGAGCTAGCCCAAAAACGGACCGAAGCCAAGTTTAGGATACACTACAGATTGTAAAAATGATACATTTGACACTCGGAATATGACAGTAGTTGTGGAAACCGACGTGACCGCGTCAAGATAGCGATGCTAGTGGATTTAGTTCGTGAGGGATCGTACTTGCACGTCGTGAACTAACCCGGACATTCAACCAATGGGTAGACACATATTTGTATCCATTGATATTGAACATACGATCATTTATTAGTCGCATTAAATAATTCAGTCCTACTGGGGACCACGGTGATAAGTCGACGCATGTCCGGAGATAGCTCAGCTAGCACTCAAAAGCATGGCTTTCTTATCTTCCAAATGAGCAAAGATTGGATTTGAAGTACCTCAAATGACGAGCGGATTTCACCCTAAACGTTCACTTTGGCTAAAAAGGCATTTTAACATCAAGCCAGCTATACCGATTTAGTATTTAGCATGTGAGCTAGCAGGCCTCTAAAGAATGGCATGGGCGCAGCCATCGCTATGATCAGGAATAAGAGCGCAGCATGAAAGAAATATGTTTATAAACGCTCATAATCGAGTCTGAGACCGACCGAAAATCACGCTGAGGTTAATCAGCATTTTATTGTTTACCCGGTGATGTTTCGTTGTTGTATAGTAGCGGAATTACCCGGCTTTTTTATCAAATACTGAAGAAGAGAGACATTGCTTTACCTTGCTTGTGGACAGCGCAGGGAAGAGGGTAAAACGGGGTTTCCAACGCGTGTTAACGCGGGCGAATCTCGTCCTTTCACGCGAGAAGTCAGTGTTGTTTTTTTCACTGATTCCTCTGTTCATCGAAGTACAAACGCACACAAACTTAAACAGAACACAGTAGCCTATTCTTCAATAAAGTATTTGTGTTCTCTGAATTATTATTTTTTCCAAATTTTAATTTACATTTTCAAAATGTTCATTTCTTTAGGACTTTTACTCTATTCAATGTTGAATCTGTTACAAATGTTTTTATTCCATCAAATGAGAAGTTGGAATGAGGGTACCACAACAAATTGAGAAGAGTTACATTTGTGGTGTTAATGACACCGTTTAAGAGAGTGCTCAGAACAATTTATTTGAATTGATTTAGAGTGTAAAATTCAATCTATTAACAAATAATCTATTGTTCCAAACTCCAAAATATTGTTGGCGATGACTATAACAATGTTACGGTTGTTGAGGGCTTTATTGATTGGCCGTGTGCTCGTGTTTGTGTGGAGACATTCACAGGAATAGAATTGCCGGAGAACCCTGTTGGCCATTAATGGGAGACGGATTTACAGAGTCACAGCACAAAGGGTGTTTAGGGATTATGGGCACATAACTGTCAGTCCTATAATGAAATAATGGTCATTTGGACGTATAAAGGAAATCAGTAAAAACAAACAGTTTTAAAGTTAGCTTCCAGTTCATTCTTATGGAGAAAAAGAATGCTTTGAAGTTTGATGTCTTTGAGCTTTTATCTTTAAGAAAAAGCGAATACATATATATATATATATATATATCTATATATATATATATATATATATATATATATATATATATAATATATATATTATATATATATATATATATATATATATATATATATATATATATATATATATAATAGTGGTATGAAGACACATCACATCTTACGTATACTTAAAAAACCTGTTAGGGGGCAATTTGAACCCCACTTGCTAGAAGCTCCCTGTTTTTCGTATAGGTAACACATCTAATAAAACAAGCCAACTCATTATGTCTTCTTCTCACCTTCATGTGTCATCCTGCATCAGGGAGAATCATGTTCAGAACCTAGTCCCATCACATGTTCAACATCTAAATAAAACAAGAGTGACAAGTAAAGTGAAACCTTTTCTGGTGAATGTTAACAATCCAATTATTGCAAATATCATACATAAACGAGAACGCTAGCAGCATCCCGCAAGGCTTCGCGTTTATATATTGCTTATTTCTTCTGTCTCCCACAGTCCGAATACTCTTTCCGCGGTGCATACACATGTATGTACATGCATTTATGAACATGTATGTATCCATGCATGTATGTGATTTGATTTGTGTGTGTGTGTGTTTGTGTGTGTGTGTGTGTGTGTGTGTGTGTGTGTGTGTGTGTGTGTGTGTGTGTGTGTGTGTGTGTGTGTGTGTGTGTGTGTGTGTGTGTGTGTGTGTGTGTGCGCGCGCACCCGTGTGTGTGTGTGTGTCTGTGTGTGTGTGTGTCCCTTATTTACTTAGCTGCCTGGCAGAGTTGTTGCCCTTTTCACATCCTCTGATGAAAAGGGCAGGTGTCCTCCTACGTTAACACAGTTGATATGTTTGCCGAGACAAAGGATGAAGATAGTGAGGGCAGGGGATGGCTGGATAACAGGAGAGCTATTGCTTTTGATTTTTTATGTGAGTTGATTCTGTCAGCAGGGAGAGAGAGAGAGAGAGAGAGAGAGAGAGAGAGAGAGAGAGAGAGAGAGAGAGAGAGAGAGAGAGAGAGAGAGAGAGAGAGAGAGAGAGAGAGAGAGAGAGAGAGAGAGAGAGAGAGAGAGAGAGAGAGAGAGAGAGAGAGAGAGAGAGATCCTAGGTGGGGCAGAGAGGGAGGGGGACAGTAAGACAGCCAGACCGAGGACATATCTCCCAGCGTTGTATAAACTGCCTCCACCACCAACAGTATCTTCTTCGTCCTCGTTCATCAAGTGCGTTTGACACAACGTCAGACTCCCAGGTGAGCTCCACAGATGGGGGTGGGGGCTAGGAGGGTACAGACGGACAGACCTCGACTCAGGAGGGAGGTGACCCTTGGACCTGTGTGAAAGAGGTTTGGACCCGCAGTAGCGGTTGCATGGCTCATCTTGGCACATGATTGATTCATTAGATAAGTAATTTCACAGAGTGATCAGCTATCAATTCAAATTGAAAACCCAACTCGAGCCGGACTAAATAGTGTTAATCATTGCAGTAAATGAGTTTAGCTAAGGGTCTTTAAGTGGCAGGACAGCGGAAGTGTGAGGTGTGACTGATTATGCAGAGTAAGCGCTATAAAGAAGATATTACAGCTAGTCAGGATCATTATAGAAAACTGACGCTCATCAGTGGGTGATCCGAAAAGGTCAAAGAAATTATTTATAAATGACAGGCAGCATATTTGAGCAGAAAATCTGCTATTTCAATATTCATAGTCTCGGCTCATGTTAAGCCGTTTTTCCCCATGAATTTGATTAAATATCCTGCCATTCATATTTGAATGCATGCATGTGCAGGTATAAATTGCTCACCACGGTCTTGAAATGTTTCTCCATTGTTATATTGATGGTTTTTATTTTTGGAGCATGAATGTAGATTTGAATATGTGTGTATGAATGTGTGGGGCCAAAGGGAGATTAGAGAAGCTAACTAACTGCATGTCAGAGAGTGTAACAAACGATCTAGAGAAAGAGATAGAGGGCAAGATCGGGAGAGAGACACAGGGGGAGTGATGGGGGAGGAGAGAAAGAGAGAGAAGGGAGAGAAAGGAAGAGACGTGTTAAAATACAGAGTGAGAGAGAGAGAGAGACAGTCACAGAAAGAGGGCGAGACACAGTGGGAGAGCAAGATAGAGTGGGAGAGAGACACAGCACATGTTAACGGAGTGCTTGCCACCCAGCCCGGCGCTTATTCACTGTGTTTGCATGGTGCTCACATCCTCTGTGGGGGAGTAGTGTCAAGCCTGTGCTGGCCTGACCTTTTCACTTTGCAGGCAAGTTTACAGCTCTCCAATACCTATCACAACATCTAACACCAGCTCACCTGCCTCTCTCTCTCTCTCTCTCTCTCTCTCTCTCCCTCTCTCTCTCTCTCTCTCTCTCTCTCTCTCTCTCTCTCTCCCTCTCTCTCTCTCTCTCTCTCTCTCTCTCTCTCTCTCTCTCTCTCTCTCTCTCTCTTCTCTCTCCCTCTCTCTCTCTCCTCTCTCCTCTCTCTCATCTCTCTCTCTCTCTCCCCTCTCTCTCCTCTCTCTCTTCTCTCTCTCTCTCTCTGTCTCTTCTACTTCTCTCTCATCTCGTCTTGTCTCGTCTCTCTGTCTCCTCTCATCTTCTACTACTTCTCTCTCTACTTCCATCTCCTCTCTCTCTCTCTCTCTCTCTCTCTCTCTCTCTCTCTCTCTCCCTTGCTCGCAAGCTATTCTACTATTCTGTCGAAATCTCAGACGTTTGTCTCAAATACTTGTCTACCTCCTACCTATTTTTATTATTTTTTCTCTGTGATCTTATTTGTATTCACTCTATTCTCTCTCGCTCGCTCTGTCTGACTGCGTCTCTGGACAATGCAAGTTAGTCTCTTGGGGGTAACCAGTGATGGAGGAGTCAATTGGAAACAGGGAATGGCTGGCAGTGGGAGCGGGAGTAGATGTGGATGTGACAGGATTTGCAAAAGGCCCCGTAACCCCTTTCCTCATAGATTTTCTTGCTATTTCATGAGCAGTAATAACCATTTGAAAACATATTCATCGTTGCTTGCTATCATTGTGTGTCTCTGTATGTCTGTGTGTGTGTGTGTGTGTGTGTGTGTGTGTGTGTGTGTGTGTGTGTGTGTGTGTGTGTGTGTGTGTGTGTGTGTGTGTGTGTGTGTGTGTGTGTGTGTGTGTGTGTGTGTGTGTGTGTGTGTGTGTGTGTGTGTGTGTGTCTCTGTCTTTTTCTGTGTGTGTGCTTGTATACACATGGGAGCATGTGTGTGTGTGGGTGGTTGGGGGGGGGGGTTGTATGTGTATGTGTGTGTGGGTGAGTGTATGTGTGTGTTTGAGTGGGTTTGTGTGCGTGTGTGTGTGTGTGTTTGTGTGTGTGTGTGTGTGTGTGTGTGTTATTCTCCCTCTCTCTCCCCCCCTAGACATGGAATACACCTGGCTCTACTCCCTGTGCCAGTGCCTCCTCTCTGTCTCTTTGATTGTGCTGAGCGTGAGGCTGTGCATGGCCCTAGCCGGCTCCGGCTCAGAGGCCCGGTCCCGGGACGCAGGCAGGGGCTCCGGCCACTACAAGGGCATCGTCTCCTCCAGCCTGCGCCTCTGCCTGGGCTGGGTGGGCGCACTTGGAGGTGCACTGGAGGTGCCTGCTTTTGTGCTGCTGGACATGCGCTCCCCCCGCTGCCTGTACACGTGCATGATCCTGGTGTGCTGCCCTCTGCTGGCCAGGCAGTTCACCGTGTGCCTGCTGCTGCTGCTCAGCCTGGACGGCCACCTGCAGCAGCGCCTGGCCAGCCGGTGAGCCGAGGGGAAGGAGGGGGATGTCAGTTGTTGTTGTTGTTGTTGTTGTTGTTGTTGTTGTTGTTGTTGTTGTTGTTGTGGAATTGACACAAATCCTTAACCACAGTCCACCAATGTGTTTTGTTAGTTTTCAATGCTACAGCTATGGTTCAATCGATCCGTTCTATTAGAGTTGGACAAGTCGTATCTGCAGGATTGAAAAGAATGATTGTCTTCAGGCTCTGTGAGCAGTGAAGTGCTTGGTGAAGTGCTCATTGGCCTATAACTGTGAAATCTCATAATTTGTGCTAGTGGTTTCTCAGGGAATTCGCAAAATGCTAAAAGTGTGATTGTCTTCAGGCTCTGTGAGCAGTGAAGTGCTTGGTGAAGTGCTCATTGGCCTATAACTGTGAAATCTCATAATTTGTGCTAGTGGTTTCTCAGGGAATTCGCAAAATGCTAAATGTGAGCTTGGATGACCTGCAGTGCACTTAAAAGCATTAAAAAAGTTGAAATCAATGCAAGGCAAAGCAAGATGAGGGCAACAGACGCGTCAGGGCGCCATATGGATCATTGCTACATCAAAAGAAGTCTGGTAGTTAAAGTCTTAAGGGCTCTTCATCACATACAAATAGCCATAGTCATGCCTTAGGAGTTTTATTAATGCTGGTTTAGCTACTAAGGTTCAGGGCGCTGGCGAGAGAGTGAGAGAGAGAAAAAGAGAGAGAGAGAGAGAGAGAGAGAGAGAGAGAGAGAGAGAGAGAGAGAGAGAGAGAGAGAGAGAGAGAGAGAGAGAGAGAGAGAGAGAGAGAGAGAGAGAGAGAGAGAGAGAAGACATAAATAGGTCTGAAGATGTATGAGTCCTTAATCCTAAAGCTTTCTGCAGAAGGCAGTTAATGCACATGTCAGAGGTGCATGCCTTGTATTATAGCATCCTAATTGATTCCATAACTTTCCACTTTTCTCAGCTAATGAGCAGTATACTCTAATGTGCGCTGGGCCTCAAGGCCACTGCCCCAGCCAATTAGACACAGCATGCACTAATGTGTGGTAATTCCTCCGTCCTTTCGCGTCCGTTTGGGCACTCTCAAGGACACATACCTGTTCAGCTAATGAGCACAGTCCCACCACAGGTTTGAAATGGCAGTCTAAGATCACTGATTCGAAAACAACTGTTCTAAAGGAAAATAATTTATACTTTCTTAGAGACAGAAATACAGCCAGAATTAGGTGTGAGTGGAACATTAGCCAGGTTTTCTTTCATTAGCAGAAAAAGAAATGCGGCGAGTCATGCCTTGAGCCCTCAGGGTAATAATTACAAAAGGAAAGTGAAGTAATCTTTCAAGGAAGGCTAGCTATGTAATAGCGACCAAAAAACACAATATCTCTCAGATTGTCACAGTACAATTTTATAAATGCCATGTTTCACACCAATTATGGACCTTTGGTTGCCTGGTTTTTCATAACTTCCTTCATGATTTCATTTCATACAGTTTATTCAGAAATCAATGTAACAATAAAGATAGTACTGAACCTTGTCTTGTGTTGGCCAGGTATTCCCTGGTGGTCACCCGTCGACGGGCCCTGTGCGTGGTTCTGCTGTGCTGGATGGGCTCAGTGGTGTTCTCCTTCTCCCAGTTGATGGGATCAGACATGCTGTACCCCTGGAGCGGTGCAGCTGATCCAGAAGGGGGCACGTCGGGTCTGGGTCTGGGAGACAACCGGACCTCCTCCCTGTCCCCTGCTACTCCTCTTCCTCAATCCACTCCCAAGCCTCCCAGGTACCCCCTTAATTACCTGGTGATAGGGAAGAGCCTACCGTACGGAGGTTTCTTATCCAAGGTCTACATGGAGGACTTGAGTAACTTCACCTACGCAGAGATCCACGGGAGCCACTGGGGGGTCTGTGGCCCCGACACCGTCTTCAGCCCCCAGTTCCTGGTGTATGTCCACGGCGTGACCACCTTCCTGCTTCCCTTCTTAGGGCTGCTCTCCATTTACCTGGACCTCCTGTGCACCAGGCGCAGACGGATCCACTTCTATCCATCAGAACCAACCCAAGGCGACCTATCTCTTGCCCATTCCCTGGCTCTGTCCCTGCTCCTCCTGGTTCTGCTCTGTCTGCCCCTCCACACCACCCACCTCCTGTGGCTCCTGTGTCCAGACACCAGGAGCCACACTTGGGCTTACATTGTGGCAAAGTTCCTGTCCCAGTTGTACAGTCTCGTGCCTCCCCTGCTCTTCACTCCCGGTACCAAATGGACGGGAGGTCCTCCGTTTCCTCTAGGTGTGTCGCAGGTATCTGCAGTGGTGGGTCCTTCCAGAGGGAAGGCCCTGGGTATGGCTCTGTGTGACACCATGCAGAGGGCCCCCTGGTGCCAAGACACACACTCCCTGAAGGCCCCCAAACTGGGCCCGAATGTCTGAGCTTGCTTCGACTCCTGGAAGTATTGTGTCTCCGCTGCTCCATGCAATATGTGTTCCATCAATCGGGGGAACACATATTAATTAACGTTTTAATTGGAAGTAATTGTTGGGGGCTTCTATTCTATTCTATTCTGTGTGGCTCACATAAGAATACATCTGTAGACCAAATAAAATGTGCTTATTATAATATTCTGTTAACTTTTTGTGTCAACATCTAATTTTTGAAAAATGGCCTTTCTATATCACGTTAAATGGGAGCGAAATGAGACTCCAAATGCCAACTTCTTCACTGACAGATGTTGGTGTCCATAAAATGCCCTTTGTTGAGATCTCGCTGTAAGCCCATATTGTTGTCCTACCAACCAAGTAATACTTTGATTAGACACAATAAATAATCAGTAACAAAAAAAATCGCATTTCAAACAGTTGCCAGTTATTCAAGGGAATCCTACATAACCCAGTAAAAATAAACCCGTCTCTTGAACTGAAAGAGCCTTCACAAAAAAACTATACTTTTGCTCTTTTTAGAAAAAAGCTATTACAGATTGTGTTTGTGCTGCCTGATGGTAGGCATGGGAACAACACACAGCTGTCCTCCACTTAGGCTGAAATATAGTTGCTGTATTGATTCCTCATATCGGATGGTTCTCCGACGGTGCAAAAACAATCTCGCTGAGTGGAACGCCCGGCGTCGATGGAAACACCTGGTGAGGAGAAAAAACCACATGTCCAGGCCTGCATCTCCTCCTTCTCGCTCTCTGTCTGGTGTTTGTTCAATCGTTGTGACCGCCTGAAAGCTCTTGTTTCCCCGATAACACCCAGGCCCTGACACACACAACCGCCTCAATCAATGGCTGCCGCCTGAAACCGTGCGCACTCTGAGCCTTGGGAAGGGTTACACGACCAAGATAACACAAGGTCGACCATGGTCACTCCGCATCCGGGGGGGGGGGGGGGGGGGGGGGGGGATGAAACAAGGTGAACCTTGAGGAGTCTAACAGCCTGTGTCTCATGGCCCACCGCCGCGTTAAGGGGTAATGTTCCAATTGGTTCTCACGCGTCGACTGCAACCTCATAGAAGTGAAATATGAACGTCATAACCGCTCGTAAACAAGACATTTTTTTATAGCATTTGCGAGGCACAAATTTGGATGCGAGCGCGCTACAAACGAAGCACAGAGTTTGTCATACCTCTGCTGGGATCCTTTTTGGCGGGATTATGGTCCATGTGTTGCGTGTTATGAAATCCAGTGGGGCGGGGGGGGGGGGGGGGGGGGTGGTATAATTGACTGTTATCTGTTTTGTTCCAAGCTCATTTTCTGTTATGTCTATCGATTTGAAAATAACCCTCATGATCACAGTGGTGGTCCAAATGTCATCAGGTTTGTTGGCAGAACGGCCTCATCATTACGGGTGGATAATGGCCAGTTTCCCAGAATGCAATACAGCCAGTGAAACAGCTAGCCAAAAAAAGGCCTTCTAAAAATGTGCAGCCAAATGAATTCTAATGCTCCCTTCCCCCATTGTTGATACAGCATTGTTTGCTTGAACTGAAAGCTTTAGCCCTTAACAATGGGTCAACTTTGGGTAGTCCAAGTGTAGTTCTAAAATAATTGCTTATGCAAAGATGTAACCGCAGAAAGCCTTCGGTGGTCTTTTTCGAAACAGCAGAACAGCGGATACATCACCTACACAAAGGTCAAATTTGTGCTTTAGCTTTTACCGACACGCAAACTTCTCTCATTTTATAACCTACTCCCCACAACGCTGGGCCGGATAGCATCAGCTAGCAGAGGTATCTGCAGACATCTTATACTGAAGTCGTATCTTCCCTGTATTAAGATTAGGGCCTGTGTGTGTGTGTGTGTGTGTGTGTGTGTGTGTGTGTGTGTGTGTGTGTGTGTGTGTGTGTGTGTGTGTGTGTGTGTGTGTGTGTGTGTGTGTGTGTGTGTGTGTGTGTGTGTGTGTGTGTGTGTGTGTGTGTGTGTGTGTGTTTAATCAGTTGTTGCCCAGAGAGCCATCTGAAGCGCGGCGGGTCTGAGGGAGTCCATTACTTTGATAGTGCTTTGACAGGCTGTCTTTATGACAGGCGACCACGGAACCTCGCCATCGATTGCAGACAAACACATCGATCTATCACCTGCCGACCTCCAGCGGCTTTTCAGACTCGGGCCTTGCAGACAGATGGACATGTTGAGTGCTTCGCGACAGAATCGCTTCTATATCGATCCCATGGAAAGTTAACGATGGGAGGCATATTTTTTTCTCAAGCTTGCTTCTGACTCAAAAGCTGCTTGCTCTTTTGGCTTCTAGCTGTCTTGATGATTCATTAGCACCTTCTGTTTGTCCTTATTCTCCGTCTAGTCTAGCTGTAGAGCCAGTTAGAACCAGCTTCACTGCCCACCTTTTTTTTTTCTTCCTCCCACCTATACCTCCCCTATTACCCATTGATCCGATTGTATGCCCCGTCTCCTGTTGTGCCTTTCAGGAGCTCTTCTAGAAGACCTCCGGTTAATTAGCCTGTAAACACAAAAGACAATCCCCTCGGGGTGCATTTTTCAGAATGTTTTTTTTATTTTGTCGTGCTTTGTATCTTTCCCCTATAAAGAAATAGTTAGCTATATATCAACAATGACAAATGGAGTCTAAAATAACGGAAAGCAAAAGATAGAGGGGAGGAGAGAAGACAATTAGCCACAAAAGACATAGAAGGAGATAGAAAGGCCGGGTAAGAGTGGGAAATAGTGAAAAAGACAACAATTTCTCTACAGTAGATTGAACTAAACATGACATGGAAAGTGTACAGTTTTACTGTAGAATTTAACATTTACAATTATAATAACATTTACAATTATAATACCAACATCAATAATAATAACAGTAACAACAATCATAATTGTTCAAATAATGATAATAATTAATAAAAAAGAACACAATAAGACCTCAGTTTTTTTTCATAAAGACAAATGAAACATTTTTTTATTCTTTTCATTTTTTTCTTTAAAGAACACGGGACCAATAGTTTGTTCGGTTTTTACCTCTAGGCTAATATTCTGTTAGTATAGTTGCTTCATAACGCATTTGTCAATAGTAAACTGTCTTCTTAAAAGTTTCATTTAATTTATATTTGCTGATCTTTTTTATACAAATAAGGAATAAAGAGATATGTATACTTGTTCTGGTATGACGTTTACATGTATATGTGCGTGTGTGTGGGTTTATATGTTTGCGTGTGAGTGTGTGTGTGGTGTGTGGCTATGCAGTGTCGCTCAGAAAAATATCCCTCAATTCAATTTCATTGGAGTTCATGTCATTGTGAGCCCGCCACTGCCATTTTGTAATACTTTGAACCTTTTTCATCCTCTTAATGACATTTTAAAATAATGAACGCTTTGCTTAAACACCTCAGCAAGTCGTATTCTTTCTTCTTCAATTGAAAAGCAGTCCAGCACTAATCCTTAAGATTATTATGAGCCAACAAAGAGAGAGAGAGAGAGAGAGAGAGAGAGAGAGAGAGAGAGAGAGAGAGAGAGAGAGAGAGAGAGAGAGAGAGAGAGAGAGAGAGAGAGAGAGAGAGAGAGAGAGAGAGACTGACAGACAGAGCAAAGAGACAGAGCGAGATAGAGAGAGAGGAGATATAGCGAGAAGCAGGAGTCGAACAGGGCTGACAGCGACAACACGACAAATACACAACTGTCAAAATCAACAGTTGAATGTTTACATGGGAGGTGGGCATCAGTGTATTTTAAAAACCAATAAAATGAAAAGCCTTTTGAACATAATAGAACAGTTCACAGAGAGAGAGAGAGAGAGAGAGAGAGAGAGAGAGAGAGAGAGAGAGAGAGAGAGAGAGAGAGAGAGAGAGAGAGAGAGAGAGAGAGAGAGAGAGAGAGAAAAGAACATCATGTCCACAAAGCGTTCACAAAAGTTTTACGTTCAAAGTTTTTAGGAATAGATAATGTTTTTCCCCTTGTCGGCTGCCACAGCAACAGTTCTTAAGAATAGACCAGACAACCACAAGCGCAAAGAGGCAGAATATAAACAGTGAACATCGATGGATACAACACTTCGGCCATATAGCCGAAGGTCCTATGTCCAGCTATAGGGGCACAGGTAGACATCCACAGACCACTCCTTTCCATCACATCTCTGTTGGCTTAAAGCCGTGGAAACATCACACAGTGGACCCATTTTCACGAGATCAGACTCGGCTTCTCATACCGTGATGTACCGTACGGTGCTTTGGTAAACAACCCCACCATGAACAGAGATGATGGAGGCCATTAGATATGAATCACCCACAAAATTAAACAACAACAGGAACTTTTCCTTGCACTTTTGTGGCAGTAAATCTATGTTATCGACTCGCTTTGTCTTCCTCTCAGGGGGTAGGCCAGCTAGCCTATCGCAGGATGACAAAAATACAGAGGATCACTAACCGGTTCATAAACTATGAATACCTTAAGAGACTTTCACTCAGCATTGCTGGGGAACTTTATACGAGTTGTGATGTTGGGTTGCGGCGCTTAAGAACAATAAAACTTTAAATCATTGAATTTTGCTTGCGTCAAGCTCAAAATGTCTCCTGGCCTCTTCTCCCCGACTGTGGCTACTGTTTCACCTCCCCCTCCCCCCCCACCACCTTCCCCCGC
>OLKM01000034.1:489271-501542 GCA_900291075.1 Melanogrammus aeglefinus | reverse complement strand
ATGCAGACAACACAAGCAAGAGAAAAACACAACTGTGTGTTTGAGTGTGTGTGTGTGTGTGTGTGTGTGTGTGTGTGTGTGTGTGTGTGTGTGTGTGTGTGTGTGTGTGTGTGTGTGTGTGTGTGTGTGTGTGTGTGTGTGTGTGTGTGTGTGTGTGTGTGTGTGTGTGTGTGTGTCTAAGCATAGTCATGCATGTACGCCCATACGTGATTGGCTGAAGGCTGACAGGCCATCAGTCACAGTATAAGTCCAACCACCAGGAGACACAGAGAGAAAGAGAAAGCGCGGCGAATGAAAAACAAGAGAAAAAAAAAAATCCCCCCCAAGTCTCCATCGCTGAAATAAATAATGCACCCAATTAATGTCTCTGCATTCTAGACCCCGAAAATAGTCCCAGAGCCTGACCCTGGAGTCTGATTGGATGACCCAGGAGAGGCTGTTCATCCAATAGGAGCTGCAGTGTGTGAACGGACAGTGGGCTTAGATAGAGGCAAGGACGGCCGACCTATTGACTGAACTGGAGAGGCCCTGAGGGAAGGGGATTAAATCATGCATCACTTATCCACACCTGGGAGAGAGAGATAGAGCAAATAGGAGAGTCAAGGAGGGAACGAGGATGGGAGCGGTGGAAGAAGGTAGGAGGAGGGATGAGGAAAAGGGGATTTGATAAATAAGGACAGGAGATAGGTCCTGTAATGCATGTCCCGCTACGTGCAGTCTGCTTCACGTTCGCCACCACCCAGCCTGAACCTCTGAGTAATGAGGGCCTTCTAGGGGTGGGCCCATGTCTCTGCATCTGTGTGTGTGTGTATGTGTGTGTGTGTGTGTGTGTGTGTGTGTGTGTGTGTGTGTGTGTGTGTGTGTGTGTGTGTGTGTGTGTGTGTGTGTGTGTGTGTGTGTGTGTGTGTGTGTGTGTGTGTGTGTGTGTGTGTGTGTGTCGTTGTGTAATGGTTCATAGAGTGTGTATGTTCGGTGTAAACAATGTACCCAGCTAAAGTGTAAACAGTGATTGAGTACAGCTGACTCTCAACACTAACCATCTGAGGAGTGTGTCTGTGTTTGTGTGTGTGTGCATGTGTGTGTGTGTCTTTATGTGAGTGTGTGTGTATGTGTACGTGTGTATATATATATGTGTGTGTTTGTGTGTGTGTGTGTGTGTGTGTGTGTGTGTGTGTGTGTGTGTGTGTGTGTGTGTGTGTGTGTGTGTGTGTGTGTGTGTGTGTGTGTGTGTGTGTGTGTGTGTGTGTGTGTGTGTGTGTGTGTGTGTGTGTGTGTGAGAGAGTGTGTGCGATTGTGTGGCATGTAAATGTAACCCATGGCTACACCACATTTTCCATTTTATCTCCCATGCTCTCCCATCTGTGCTGAACCTGGAGTGGGCGAGCGTGTGACACCTGAAGGTCTGGCGTGTGTGCGCTCCGACGGCACCCTTCATCGACAGCCCGGGATTGACTTAACATTGACTTAACACTCCCTCACCACTGCTGATCTGTTTCTGACACCACCGCCCTCAAACCCCAGCACACAAACAGACAAACACGCACGCACGCGTGCACAAAAACACATACATATCATGAACATACGTGCACGTGCACATACATACACAGACACACACACACACACACACACACACACACACACACACACACACACACACACACACACACACACACACACACACACACACACACACACACACACACACACACACACACACACACACACACACACAGAGCAGCCGAAACACACTCTTAGTTGCAGCAGGTGGCAAGGAGAGAAAGCGAAAGAGAGAGCAAGAGAGAGGGAGAGGGGGGGGAGAGAGAGGAACATTGTTCTTCTCTCTCTCTCTCTCTCTCTCTCTCTCTCTCTCTCTCTCTCTGTTGTGCTTGGTGTGTGAGAGAGAGGAACATTGTTCTTCTCTCTCTCTCTCTCTCTCTCTCTCTCTCTCTCTCTCTCTCTGTGATTTGAATGCATTTGTGTGTGCATGTGTGTGGGGTGTGAGGATGTGCATGGATTTGTCCCTATGTGTTTCCCCGAGGGAGTAATTATTAGTGTGTGACTTTGTCGGCGAGATTTGGTGGAGCGAGAAGGATAAAAGATGCAGGATCTCACACGTATACACGTGCACTGATTCTTACACTCAGGAGCACACACACACACACACACACACACACACACGGATCAAAGTATTACATACTTATCACACACACACACACACGACTTACGGAGCGAGAAGGATCAAAGTATGAGATCACACGTATACACGTGCACTGATTATACATACAGGAGTACACACACACACACACACACACACACACACGGATCAAAGTATTACATACTTGTCTATCCCCTAGATGAATAACATAGGGGAAATAACCCGTTGCAAAGTTCTGCTCCATTACTCTGTGTGTGTGTGTGTGTGTGTGTGTGAGTGTGTGTGTGTGTGTATGAGTTAATGTGTGTATGTGTGTTTGTGATTCTCTGTGTGTGTAAGAGATTAGTTCCCACAGTCTTCCAGTCAACGGTAGAAGAGCTGATCTAAATCATTATCTGTAAACACATGTTCAACAGCAGAGCCCCCCACCTGCCAAACAACACACAAACACCTGCCACACAAACACACACGCACACACACACACAGAGACACACACACACAGAAACACACACACACACACACACACACCTAAACACGCACACACACACACAGAAACACCGAAACACACACACACACATACACACACACACACACAGAACACACACACACACACACACACACACAAACACACACACACACACACACACAACACGCGCACACACACACACAGAAACAAACTAGCTGACCAAGCAGTTTCAGTGTAAGGACCCCGAGACAAAAACTGATATGAAAGAACAAGAGAGGAAACAGAGAGAGTGAGAGCGAGAGGGAGAGAGGGAAGAGAGGATGAGCCAAGAGAAGGAAGTCTCTCCTCCTCTTGTGTGGAGCCATTGGAGACCGCAGATGTAACAGAAGGTGAGACGAAAAATCATTCAAACATTACCTGCAGGAGAACAATGGAAGACAAGAAGGCAAGGGATGGTTGATTGGGAAGGAGAGGAATGATGGAAGCGAAGGAAGCGGAAGGGGTCTACATACGTTACCTTTGGGGTCCGCGGCCCAGATGGTTACTACAGGGGTTGGGGTTGAAGGGTGAGAGGTGATTGGTTGGGAGGTAGTAGTGGGAGGGATCATGGTGGTGGTGACTGACACATTGTCTACAGACAAACAAGGGGATGGGATGAAACACACACATAAACACAAACATGGGTTATCTATCTATCATGCAGCAAACATTTCAACACAGGCTTTATCAGGCAGTTTGTGAGCAAATGTTTCAATGCAATGCAAAAGTTTTGAGATTAGGGCCTCTTCTCCTGGGTCTTTGCTTTGCTTTTTCCCTGGAGGGCCACCTAAATAACAGAATGTCATTCTTGAATTGAAGTCCCCTTATCTTAAGTAGACGTCAAGAATGTAGGACACCGGCACTTGAGGAAAGACATAGAACAGAAAATGGTCTCCGATTCCATTTAGATTTAAGAGACGAATGCTGTTCATTATTTTTGCTCAAATCCTTTGTGCGCTGAAATGGAATCAATCCCGCATCCTGACAACTGATAAGGTCAGGGACAGATGGCATTCTCCCCAACAGCGGCTAGCACTACTACTACCTTTGGTAGAGACATGAGCAGGGCACTGAATGAAGCCACGCTGGAGAGCAACACTCAAACCCAAAATACGCTGGCAGTAAACATACACGCATTCAGATACTTTTACCCGATAGCACAATAGCACGAAGGAAGAGACAGATGCATTGTGGGTGATGACAGATGTCGTGTTCCGGAAGAAGAAGGTCACACAGGGATGGGCGTTACTCAAGGTTGCCACAACAATAGCGCGGTGGATCTGACCGCCTCCTGAACGGTCCAACGGCGTGGACACAATGTTGGGCGGGAGATGTATCAGAATGAGACTTTTGTTGCTGAAGAAAGAAAGATCTCAGAGTACAATGGAATGACAAAAGGAGATGGTAGGACTGGGGTGCCTGGGTGCATGGTGCACACTAGTGTGGTGTGTGTTGTGTGTGTGTGTGGTTGTGTGTGTGTGTGTTGTGCTGTGTGTGTGTGGTGTGTGTGTGTGTGTGTGTGTGTGTGTGTGTGTGTGTGTGTGTGTGTTGTGTGTGTGTGTGTGTGTGTGTGGTTTGTGAGGAAGTCTGTGTGTGAGCATGTATCAGAAGTTTATTGTTTGTCATGGAGCATTCACTCATGCACTCAGGTGTATGAGTGAATGCTCTCTCTCTCACACACATTATCCATTTCTCTCTCTCCTGCTGTCTTATCTGTTCAGTAATTTATTGGTAAATATTCCTCTACCTCTTCATTTCACTTTCACTCTCTGGCCCTGAGATCATCAATCGCTTTTTTGTTCTCCTCTTATGTGAGCATAACACACCCCAGCACCACCTTCTCCCCCTATACCGTCCCCCCCACACACACAGCACATATACACAGTCAGCCACACACACACCACCACACACCACACACACACACACACACACACACACCACACACACACACACACACCACACACACACACACACAGTCAGCCAAACAAACACACACAGACACACACACAGCCACACCTAACACACACACACACACGTCAGCCACACACACACACACACACACACACACACACACACACACACACACACACACACACACACACACACACACACACACACACACACACACACACACACACACACACACACACACACACACACACACACACACACACACACACGCGCGCGCGCGCCTCTTCATTGTGTACGGCCTCTCCCTCCTCTGTGCACCTGCGGCACAGAGCTGCACGAGTCCTTCATAAAGACAGGAGGGAGAGAGATTAAAACAGAGCTAAATAGAAAGAGAGCTACATATAAAGAGAGAGAGAAAGAGAGAACTAGGTAGAAAGACAGCTATAAAAAGAGAGAGGGACACATAGAAAGATGGATAGAATAATAAAAAAAAGGATCTACATAGAAAGAGAGAGGGGAGAGAAGGTGGGTAGAAACTGAGCAAAATAGCAATACAAAAGAGAGAGAGGGGGAGAGGGAGGGAGAGAGATGGATGGAGAGAGAGAGCAATAGAGAGAATGAAGCACAATGTTATGAAGACAGAGATTCTGACTGAGCATGAGCAGGAAGAGGAGCGGCGGAGAGGAACGGATAGAAGAGCGTGTTTCTTCAGGGGGGGGAGTGACAAAGTGGAGAGGAGGAGAGGAATTGGGTGGTGTTAATTGTTTCTGTGCTCAATTTCGCTAATTACGCCTCTGTGTGTGTCTAAGCCTGAACACCACACCAACACAACAGTTATACGCACGCAAGCATGAAAATGTGCATGCGTGCGCGCGCGTGTGCACCAGGTTAAGTGCATTTCTGTGCGTTTTCATGGGCAGTTCTCACCTGCACTGCAGGATTAATGACCGGGATTAGCATCATAATTAATTGGCCGCTGATTAATTTCTTGGGACAAACAGACGACCTAAAAATAATTGCTTGCTGGTGTTTTTTCTCCCCCTATCTCCTTGTTTCACTCCTCAGGCAACTATTTCTCAGCCTTTCTGTCGTTCCTTCCTCTGTTGCACCAACAAAACTCTTCTCTGCCTCTCCATCCCTCTCCCCCGTGTTCCCTCTCCTCTGACTTCCCCTATGCGTCGCACCGCCTCTGCACACCTCCTCTGCTCCTCGCTCTCCTTCCATCACTCCTTTGACGAGCCTGCTCCTTTTCCCCGCTCCCTTACCCCGTTCCCCTACCCGCCCCCTTACCCGCTCTCTTCAGCTTAATTAAGGACAACGACTTGCAGCTGCCGCACCGCGGTGCCCCAATAGCCCCCCCCCCCCCCCTGCCTACCTCCCCCCTGCACCCCCTGTAACATCGTATTGTTATTCATTAACACTGTGTGGCTGCCAATCAGGCACGCAGCCCATGTGCTTTCTGGAGGATGGATCCGGCGCCGCCCGCGATAATGACTCCCCTCCTCCTCGTATCTCGTCGCCGCAGCCCTCCGCGCGCCCGAGCTAACCGCATGTGCTTCTGTTTTGCAGGGTGTGTGTGAAGCTGGGATCCGTGTTCCTCTTTTTGGATCCACTTCCAGGGTGACGAGTTGGCTCGACCCGGTGATTCTCAAAGTGGGGGTCCTGACCCCTACTCAGGGGGATGGGCGTGAGATGTCTTCCAAAAAGTATCATTTTCCATTTATATCCTTTTATTTTTTTTATAGTAGGGTTAGGATTTGATAGTAGAAAGCCACATTGTTTCTGGAGGGGTAATCATTTTACTCTGTCAGTTGGCATCTGTGCTGGTGTGTGAACGTGTGTGTATGAGTGTGTGTATATGTGTGTGTGTGGGAGTGTGTGTATGTGTGTGTGTGTGTGTGTGTGTGTGTGTGTGTGTGTGTGTGTGTGTGTGTGTGTGTGTGTGTGTGTGTGTGTGTGTGTGTGTGTGTGTGTGTGTGTGTGTGTGTGTGTGTGTTTATTTGTGAGTCTATGTAAACATGCCTGCCCCATTTCTGAGGTGTTGGGGAGGAGGTCAAGAGACAGGGTTCAGCCCAAATAATTTCAGGGCTCGCAAGCTAACTAGTTTGAGAAGCACTTCTCAAACCAACGGGGTAAAACTCCCTTGTTTGCTGCTGCTTAGTGCGCACAGGCCATTCGTTGAGTAGCAACCGGCGGTCCCATGTTACAGGTCATTCTCTGTCTCCTCCAACCCACAGGCCTTGTCTTGTCTCCCTGTGCTGCGCCATAAAGGCACAAAAGCCCATTAAAAGTAAGATTCATTCCCTGGCTCTCATGGCCTTGCCTTGCCTATTCCAATAGCCGCAGTCCGCTTGTAAATCAGCGGGCCGAAACGCACAGGTCTGCCAGCCGGGGCCGTCAAGGTCATCGCTGATTGGTTGGAGAATTCCCCCCCGGAGCCAACTTTGTAACTCACAGTAGACGGCGCCACACAGGAGTTTTTAGCTGTTCCCTTACCACTCGCTTATTTGTTGTAAACCTTTGACCCCAGCCAGCCGGATCAACCCATCGAGGCTTTTTTACTCTCACCTTGTCCATTCAATCTTTCCTTTTTCCCTTTTTCTAAAGAGACCCGACTTCATTAAGATGAAGGTCTTTGTTTTTTTTTCTTCAATGCAATTATGCCCATGGCTCATTACACCGAGCCGGGCAGACACCTTAATCCCCTGGTCACAACACGGCTCTCTCTCCCTGTGATTCATCCATACATCCCTCCAACCTCTCTCTCTCTCTCTCTCTCTCTCTCTCTCTCTCTCTCTCTCTCTCTCTCTCTCCCTCTCTCCCTCTCTCCCTCTCTCCTCTCTCTCTCTCTCTCCCTCTCTCCCTCTCTCCCTCTCTCTCTCCTCTCTCTCTCTCTCTCTCCTCTCTCTCTCTCTCTCTCTCTCTCTCTCTCTCTCTCTCTCTCTCTCTCTCTCTCTCTCTCTCTCTCTCTCTCTCTCTCTATTAAACCATTTATTCATTCATCTCCTTCCCTCGCTCCACGCTCCCCCGCTGTGTCTTGTTGATAGCTTTTCTCCACACATGCTCTCCGAAGGAACATGCAGGTGGGAAGGGGGACGCACGCACGCACACAAACACTTTAAATTCCAACGCATAAAAAATTGTGTAAAGGTTTGCTCTTGTTTACTCGCTATCTTGCCATCTCGCCATGCTCTCCTTCCTCGACACATTTCTACCTCTATTTCCTCTCTCTCTCTCTCTCTCTCTCTCTCTCTCTCTCTCTCTCTCTCTCTCTCTCTCTCTCTCTCTCTCTCTCTCTCTCTCTCTCTCTCTCTCTCTCTCTCTCTCTCTCTCTCTCTCTCTCTCTCTCTCTGTAAGATTGAAACACATTCTCTAGCTCGCTCTCTCTTCTCTCTCTGGTACAGTTCCATTTGAATGGGTTTTTATTGGCTTGGTGATTCATCAGAGTGCTGCAGCTCAGTTCAATTACATAAGCAGTTCCTCTGGGCTCTCCTCAGACTATCAGCCACATTCTCTTCTGGCGACACACACTCACACGCATTCATGCACAAGCACACACACACACACACACACACACACACACACACACACACACACACACACACACACACACACACACACCACACACACACACACACACACGACACACAAGCTCAAGCACACACACACACACACACACACACACACACACACACACACACACACACACACACACACACACACACACACACGACACACAAGCTCAAGCACACACACATGCGTGTGCACAAACAAACATGCACACATACACACAAGCACGAATGCATTTCCCTATAACAACGGTGACAGCGGAGATAGAAAAACTGTGCACAGCAACATCAGATGTGCACGGTTTTGGCGTGCATTCACATCCCTGAGGTGGTTGTGTGTGTATGTGTGTGTGTGTGTGTGTGTGTGTGTGTGTGTGTGTGTGTGTGTGTGTGTGTATGGCATTATCCTTGGCCTTTATCAACACTGATTACTGATTTTCAGCTTTTGCAAAGGTTTCGAGCTTAAAAAGTATGCATACATAAACATACTCATTCCAGCACACACAGACACACACACACACACACACACAAACGCACACACAGACACACTCTCAGAGATGAAAACAAAATTAAACTTTCAAATCACCTTTCCTTCTACTACTTTTTCCAGCTCTCAAGTGTACACAAACACACACATAAACACACACGCAAACACACGGGACTAGAACAACACAGATAAACAGATCCCAAAACACCCACAAATGCACAAAGTTGAGCAGAATAACACCTTGCTTCAATGGCTCACGTTTCTGTCACACTGCAGTCTCCCCTGAGAGCCCCTATAGTCTCTCGCTTTGCTCTGGGTTTTCCTTCGCCCCGATCTTGTCTGGCTCCCCTCACAAGCTGACAGTGCCCAAAGCACCTGCGACAAATTGGCAGTTACTTTTGGCTGATTCCTTGCTTGGCATGTAGGGCCCAGATGGGAAGCAACCGTCACAGAGGGAAGCTTGACACCTAGCCACCAGATAGAGCATTAGTTTCTTCCTGCTTCCATGCTGATTTTAATATTATCATTCTGTTTCTGCTGAATCATTCTTTCGGAAGTCTCTCTCTCCCTCTCTCTCCCTCTCTCTCTCTCTCTCTCTCTCTCTCTCTCTCTCTCTCTCTCTCTCTCTCCCTCTCCCTCTCTCTCTCTCTCTCTCTCTCTCTCTCTCTCTCTCTCTCTCTCTCTCTCTCTCTCTCTCTCTCTCTCTCCCTCTCTCTCTCCCTCTCTCTCTCTCTTCTCTCTCTCTCTCTCTCTCTCTCTCTCTCTCTCTCTCTCTATTTTTCTCAACTCCAACTTCAACTCTAGCAACATGTATGCAAACATATGTCTTTCAGAAGAAACTCCTCTACCATGAACAAACACACACACACAAACACACAAAATAAACCACACTCACACATACACACACACCAGCTCACACACGTGCACAAAAACGCACACACACACACACACACGCGCAAAAAAGCCCCAACACACAGACTTGTCCAGCTCCCATGTCCTGCTGTGTCTGAAGTTATTTCCCACTGGGGGAGGCAGACACATGACTCATTTGATCAGCCCATTTAGCTGACTGCCTGCGGTGGCCGAAGCTAACCTGACTTTGACCTCCATCTCTAGCGCCTTGTCTGTGTTCCTGACTGTGCTGCCCCACAACACTTTCCCCATGCTCATTATGCAATGCTCATTCCGTTCCTCGGCTCCCTGTCAAACATCACGCCCCCCCGCTGGGGAGGCGTACAAGATGCCCTTCAAAATAAAAGTTCAGCGAGATGGGGAAGGGGGAGCAAGGAGAAAACCTCATAGTCATTAAATATATCTACTCTGAGGCCGCTGAAAAAAAAAGGGGATGAGATGAAGAAACAGCAGGGAATATATGATAGAATACCATTATTTTGGTATTTTATTTTGGTACTTCTCTTCGTGGAGAATTAAGAGCTAAGTGCAGAACACAGAGCCCATTATTAAAGCAATATGTCAAACGTTAAAAAAAATAAAAGAATTGGCTACGGCATTACCATAAAAACTCATGATATGTTAACAAAGTCATTTTTTAAGCCACTGTTCAACAAATAGCTATAGCCTACTGTTTTCCCGCCCTGAACAATTACCTCCCTCACTTTGAAACCTTACAAACTGTTGCACGAGCCTTCATGACCATAATCTTTACCAAGTAGCTACACTATCCCTACAAAATGGTTCATCTTATATCCACACAATAATGTGTTTGATAACGGCAGATATCGAATAATTGGTAATCTCTTCTGCTCACTTTTGAAATTGTATATGTGTTACCCAGAATGCAATCTGCTCTCCCACCAATCTTCCATCTGAGACGGGATCAGAACGGAGCCAGATCCATTAACTGCTTCTACCCACCGGCAATATCGCATATTAGAAAGTCACACCTGTACTCTATCAGTGATGATAAACTATATCAGTCCCATCATCTACCAATTATTGCCACAGCCCTGGACTTCATGCTGAATGCTGTTTGACTGATTATTTCACGTTGGACCAGACCTTTATTGCACTGCTGCTACACCGCTGTTTACTTGCTTATGGCACAGTGTCTGTTCTTTTCATTTAATGAAATGTCTTTTTTTAATGTACTGACTGCTCTGCCAGGCTGTTCCTCAACTGGTCTGGTGCAGCAGTGAGTGTGAGAGTCCTGAGTGTTGAAACCTCAGACAGAAGAGTGTAAAGCATGGAGAGCCCCCCCCCCCCAAACCACTGCAGCAGAAGTCCACATCATCAGTAATCAGAAGACAGAGGGAAGACGAAGCCGCAGCTTAAAAAGAAAGACCTGCTTTAAAATAATACATCCAACAGATTAGTGGTACACTTGAAAGCAAAGCTTCGATTTGAACCTCTTTAGTGGTACACTTGAAAGCAAAGCTTCGATTTGAACCTCTTTAGGGAAATAAAGGTTTCAATATCATTGGGTCAGCGGTAGAGCGGGTTTCTTTAAGTACCTGAGCCACTCGTAGTTCAGGACTTTGGCAGGGGGATTTAAAGAGCTGATCTCTGGAAATCCTCTTCCCAGTCCAGGAGCTGGGGGTGGGGTCTGTTATAGAGGCTATGGGAGCTTCTAATTATGTTTCCCAGAATCATGTGACTGACTATAACTTAAGACATTTGGTTAATTAAAGCTTTGTTAATTAGAGCAAGGACATTGTTTGTGTGTGTGTGTGTGTGTGTGTGTGTGTGTGTGTGTGTGTGTGTGTGTGTGTGTGTGTGTGTGTGTGTGTGTGTGTGTGTGTGTGTGTGCGTGCGTGCGTGTGTGTTTGGGATAGAGACGGATAGAGAGCGAGAGAGAGAGAGAGAGAGAGAGATGATAGAGGTGTGAGAGAGAGAGAAGAGAGAGAGAGAGAGAGAGCAGAGAGGAGATCAGAGAGACACGAGATGTGATAGAAGTTGAGAAGAGAGAGAGAGAGAAGAGAGAGAGAAGAGAGAAGAGAGAGAGAGAGAAGGAGAGAGAGAATGAAGAGAGAGAGAGAGAGAGAGAGGAGAGAGAGAGAGAGAGAGAAGAGAGAGAGAGAGAGAGAGAGAGAGAGAGAGAGAGAGAGAGAGGGAGAGAGAGAGAGTGAAGGAGAGAGAGGGAGAGAGAGAGAGAGAGAGAGAGAAGGAGAGAGAGAGAGAGAGAGAGAGAGTGAAGGAGAGAGAGGGAGAGAGAGATGACACAGACCAGAAAGAACAAGGATCTGGTTTCAAAGAGACAGAGAGTAAAATAAATGGAAAGTTCAGCAGTTGCATTGACGTAAAGAGAAATAACGATGGGAAGTAGTAACTAAGTTCGCGATAAAGAGCGCGCGGGGGGGGAGAGGACCGAGGATGACGGGAAGGGAAGGAAGCGGAGGAGAGACAGGGCTCTTCAGGGGAGGCAGTGCACATCAGAGGCAGACATGTTTAACCTTCTAGAAGCAGAGCAGGAGGCGCAGAGACTAAGAGGCAGAGAGCTGGAGAGCCAAAGGTGGAGAAAGAGAGAGGGTGCAATGGGTAGCAAGGCATGTCATCTTTCATCTTGCCACTTTTGTCTCTCTCTCTCTCTCTCTCTCTCTCTCTCTCTCTCTCTCTCTCTCTCTCTCTCTCTCTCTCTCTCTCTCTCTCTCTCCCTCTCCCTCTCTCTCTCTCTCTCTCTCTCTCTC
>OLKM01000034.1:466102-478602 GCA_900291075.1 Melanogrammus aeglefinus | reverse complement strand
GAGAGAGAGAGAGAGAGAGAGAGAGAGAGAGAGAGAGAGAGAGAGAGAGAGAGAGGGAGAGAGAGAGAGAGGGAGGATGCCGTCAAAGGGACAGAGAAGAAAGGCGACTAGGAAAAGGGACAACACAGAGACAGACGGCAACAACAGCCGTGATTGATGGAAACGCGTGGTGAGATGGAGGACAAGAAAGGAGCTGATGATGAGGAGAAGTGAGGAAGAGGCACAGAAGAGTAGGCCAGAGGGATGCGCAATTGCGCAGGGAGTAGACGATGAACAGAGACAGGACGGCACGAAGGGACAAAAGAAAGAGAGGAGACAGAACGAAGGAGAGAGAAAGAAAGAAAGAAGAATTGGAGAAAGAAAGTATAGAGTAAGAGATAAGAAAGAAAGAAAATAAGAAAAGGAAAAAGGACACAAAAAAAGGGCAGATAAAGTTACAATGGCAGAAGTTAAGGGATGATGGTATGAAGAAAGAAAGAATGTTAAGAAGGGAGAAGGCAGGAATTAGCAGTTATTCTGGCAGGTGGAGAATGCAGCACTCACTTATAATATCTTGCTGAGTTTTCAATTATTACCAGTGAGCAAATGGAAGCAAGTCCAATTGAAGCGTGTGCTAACGGTGTGTGTTTGTGATAACGTGCATGTGTGTGTAAGCAGGAGGAGCAGATCAGAGGAGAAGCGGTGCAGTGGAGGAGAGGAGCAATGGCGTCTTAATTACAGAGTGCTCTCCTATCACTGGGATCTGCCTGTAACCTTAAGTGTCATGGTGGGCTCCACTCAGAGGAAGGGGGGGGAGGGGGACGGGAGAGGTGAGGGAGGATTAGAGAGGAGAGGATGGGAGCGGAGAGGATTGGAGAGGAGAGGATGAAAGTCAAGAGGAGTGGAGAGGATGGGGAGAAGAGGAGAGGATGGGAGAGGAGAGGATGGGAGAGGAGAGGAGAGGAGAGGAGAGGAGAGGAGAGGAGAGGAGAGGAGAGGAGAGGAGAGGAGAGGAGAGGAGAGGAGAGGAGAGGAGAGGAGAGGAGAGGAGAGGAGAGGAGAGGATGGGAGCGGGGAGGATTGGAGAGGAGAGGATAAAAGTCAAGAGGAGTAGAGGGGATGGGGAGAAGAGGAGAGGATGGGAGCGGAGTGAGGGGAGAAGAGGCGAGGAAAGAGGAGAGGAGATGAGGCAAGAGAAGAGAGAAGGATATGATAGGCGTGGAAAAAAAGAAGACTGCAGAGAGTGCAAGAGGAGAAAAGAGGCAAGGATATGAGTAAAGGAATTAAAATAACGGAGGCATGAGGAAAGGGAAGCAAAAAAGAAGAGAGATGAGTGGCTTTATAAGTGACCATGTGTCTAATTGTCTGACTCGTGGCCTGTCTGTCAAACCCCTTTACAAGCATCACCCACATCCACCCAAGGGGGGATGTGTCGTTGCCGACAATGGAGAACATAAAAGAAAAGATCAGATGAAGACGGCAGAGGGGGGTGGCCAGGGGGGGTAGAACAGAGCAGGAGAGAAGAGGGAGATGAGATCTGATGCTAGGGTCTATTCTGACAGAGGAATGGAAGAGACAGGATTAAAGAACCTGAAAACTGATTGTCAGACGAAAATAGAGTAGATACGAAGGTTGGCATGAAGATTAAAAAAGGGCAATTTGACAAAAACACCCCCGTAATCTTTCACCCACCAAGGGTGAAATGTGACAGTGTGTTTAAGTGAACTTTATTTGTATCAGTCTGACAGTACAATAAGTATGAATCAAACAATACCACACATGGTGGGATTAGAACACTTAAATACCAGTCCACCTGAAGAGATGGATCAGTACTTATTGGATTTATTCCTTGTGTGCCCCCAAATTTGCGTACCGCATCAATTTAATTTATTAAGATGGTTAAAAAGGGAAAATTGAACTGCTTTTGCAACCAATATAAAATAATTCTACCTCTTTTAATGAAAAGTTTATTTGACGCAACCCCACTCTTATCTACAGTTGTCCAATATGCCTTTTTCTCTTCTAAGATTACCAAGTCATTGTTTACTGTGCTGACGTGACTACATCACTATTTAGCCCAAGGACAGCTTTCAACTTCAGTCATAAAATTTGTCCATGTGCTCAGATTTGGAAGCAAAATAACATACTTCTTCTTCAAATAATAATAATCCATCCTTTTTGATGGCAAATTTCAAATTGGGAACTATCTGAAAATTTTGTTTCCTATCCAATTCAACATCCAAGGCTCATTTGATCAATAAAGTTCCCAGGAAAATTCCACTAAAAGCATAGAACATGAGTTTCCCCATGGAGGAGGAGCAACAACTTAAGAGATGAGAACCCAGAGAGGGATTGACTCGAATCAATGAAGTCAACAACCACTGCCGTTTTGACTAGCAGAAAGAGTGCGGGATGCCTCCTGCAGTGAAATGCACTTCAGGTGGGGTAAAATACACGATTTAGATGTTTTATTGAATCAAGGAGTGCTTTAATAGTCAGACGCCAAGGGAAACTACCGGACAGCCACAGGGACAGATGGAGGAGGTAGAGAACATGATGTATGGAACAGTTTTATCAGAGAAAATGTTGTTGGGAGATTTCGATTTGGACAGAAATGAACTAAAAGATGTGTTTGAATGTGTATACTTGTTCGTGAGTTAAAGACAGATTGACGTGTATCTCTGGTCGCATTTGAAGTGCAGGATTTTGATGTTTGTGCCAGTGTGAGCGTATTTACAGCAAAACCACAAGCTCAAATGCTTTCTACAACGATATGAAGGGATACCGTTCGTACACAGAGTCAAAAGTCTTGTTGGATCACGTGAAACGGGATCGTCATGTTTAAATACTCCTGCTCATCAACCAGAGGACGGAACATTTATATGGTCCTCCCCTCGAATATTTATTAATTAGAACAAATCCATCCTCCTATCCTTCACTCCCTCAGAACACCTGTACCTCCCTCAAGTGTAACTTCCATTCAACTCTTCTCTATTTAACTTGCCCAGGGCAGCTCCACTTCCCATTTCCTTTTGTTTCTTTTTTAATCCAGCGCTCTTTTCCGAGCCGAGACTTTGTCATTTATCACTCCCGCAGTCCCCAGACGCAGTCCCCAGACGCAGTCCCCATAACATTCGTCTATTCCTTCATTCATCAAAGCACCCATCCCTCGCACGTTCTGCCTCTGCTCCAGCCTGCTCCATTCTGCCGGAGCTATCCAGCCTCTCCCTCGATCAATCAGCCAATCAAACATTATTAATGGCGCACTTGGCATGCAAAACTGCAATACAAAAGCGCTTAACAAGGGAAACAAAACAAAACAAGAAGAAATATAATAAGAGCTAGAATCACAGAGATACTTTGGGGTCGTAGAATTCATTACAATAAAAGGACGATGGCTAGACGAAGGGGGCACTGTTTAACGATCAGGTGTGATGTTGATTAGTGACCACCCACATATGATGGGTGGATCAACCTGCCTGCCGTCCCAGTAGACTGTACCATTCTCGGGTAAAAAACGGGAATATAGGGGAACATAATGGCTTCACTGCAAGCGTCTTTGAGTGTCTAGAAAAGCGCTATATAAATTCAATCCATTATTATTATTATTATTATTATTATTATTATTATTATATAATAAATTCATAATGACCATAAATGGGCTTAACAACGTCCCACCTGGTGAAAAAAGTGCATTTTAAAGGTGTTTAAGAACACTGATCTGAGGTGATACTCAGGGATGGTGAAACAATGATCCAAGACGGTTGGAAATGGATCTGAAACATTGACAAACCCCCCCAGACTCATCCCACCCCCGTGGTCCGCACCCCTACGCACCTGGCACCTCGCGGCCGCCGCGGACCCAGCGCAGGGTGGCGGCGGGCTTGCTGCGCGGCGACACGCAGCTGAGCTCGGCCTCGCCGCCCTCCACCGCCTTCTGCTTGACCTCCACGGTGGGCGTCTCGGGCGGCACGGACACGGACAGCGTGGCCACCTGGTGGTGCGTGTCGTCCGTGTACAGCTGGCAGAAGTAGCCGCCCTCGTCCGACACGCTGACGTTGGTGAGCTCGATGCGCACCAGCCGCGGTGTGAACAGCACCATCTGGAAGCGCTCGTCCTTCAAGGCTTGGGGGGGGGGGGGGGGGGGGGGGGGGAGGGGGGGGGGGGAGAGGAGGGGAGGGGGGGAGGACATAGAAAGAAAGAATGGAGAGAAATGATGGAGAGGCGGCGAGGAGAGTGAATGGATGATTGTATGATTGTGTGTGATTGATTGACGAGTGCGTGTGTGTGTGAGTGTGTTGGTGTGTTGGAGTGATGTGGTAGAGAGAGAGAGGGAGAGAGAGATAGAGAGAAAGAAAGGGAAATATAAGGAGAGAGAGAGTGAGAGGAAGAGGGAAAGAGAAAGAGAGAGAGAGGGGGCAGGCAGGAGCAGAACGAGGGGAAGAGAAGAGGAGCAGATGGATTGATGGTTGATGTGAAAGGACGGGAGGAGGAGGAGGAGGAGGAGGAGGAGGAGGAGGAGGAGGAGGAGGTGGAGGAGGAGGAGGATGAGGAGGAGGAAGGAGGAGGAGGAGGAGGAGGTGGAGGGAGGAGGAGGATGAGGAGGAGGAGGAGGAGGAGGAGGAGGTGGAGGAGGAGGAGGATGAGGAGGAGGAGGAGGAGGAGGAGGAGGAGGAGGATGAGGAGGAGGTGGAGGAGGAGGAGGATGAGGAGAGGAAGGAGGAGTAGGAGGAGGAGAAGTGAATGCAGGGGAAATTGAGGAAGATGACAGGAAAGAATAAAACAAAGTTATGCATTTTTTCATATGTGTCTGTTAACCATGCAGAACAACCGATATTAACTTGATTATTATACAAGAGCAGGCACTGCATTAAAATACATCTTCACAAAGGTCTGCAATTTGTCATGAGGCTTTTATTTATGGTGATGCTGCCTCTTTATTGCATGTGTTTAATTTATTTCACTGTTCTAATGATGTTTTATTTGTTTTGCTCTAATCGTTTGGGGGTGGTGTTAGTTGTGAAAACCATGTACACGTTTTGTAGACACACACACGCACGCACGCACGCACGCACGCACGCACACACACACACACACATACACACTCACACACACGCACACACCAGACAAAAATGAAGACGGGAAAAGAACCAACATTTTATCTTCAGTAAGAAATAAGCCACGTCTTTGGACAATCAGAAAAATAAGGTAGGACAGTGGTGGAGACGGGGCTGAGGCGAAGCCAAATAAACGACACCACCCTCCACATATACCACCGTTAGCAACAATAATAAGATGTTAGCCACTGGCATCCATAACAGTGTTGTTTTTTTAATGACTTAATCAGCTGGAGTTAAAGTCCTGCGGCAGGGCGCAGGGTGGAACGGGGCAGCTCTGTGGAACAATGGTTGGCTGCATAAACACCAACCTCCTGCCAGACAGCGGTGAGGGAGCTGATCCGCTTAAAGCTACGCATTGAGCCGGACTAAGGACACAGGAAGTGGACACTTTGAGTCGCCCATTGCTGTTCACGTTGAATTCTTACTTAGTGCATTGATCTGGACCCGTTAAAACAGGAACATAAAGCACACTCTTTAAACTATTTATACCAATCAGAATCAAGCGTTGAGCAATGCTGTGGCGTAATTATGTTTGAAATATAATATACCTTTGTACCTAATGAGTTTACAGGTCACACTTTATCATCTATTTTTTACTAAGGTAATGTATATTTTACACCGATCAGTATATCCAGCCACAGAAATAAAACAATTATGAGTTAAAGTAAAGCAAAGACAAGACTAAATAAAAACGAAACAAACAAAATAATTGAAAATACCAAAGAGGTTATGAACTTCCATACACAATGAATATAATGTGGTATTATTTATGATGCCTTCCGGCAGCTGGACAGGGAGCCGTGAGAAGGGGAACATTAGGTATTTTTTTTCCAATGTCGGGCGAATGCGCAAATTTGCAATTCAAGTCAGAAAAGCAATACATCTGATATGTGTTTTGGCAAAGACATCCTCAGGATAAATACGTAATAGGGCATGAATCAGGATCACTATTCATCAGCTGGGATTCCTAACTCAGCAAACCACTTAAAATAGACTGCCAATACAAAACGGGTGATAGAGGTTATCCACGCCCCGAAGCCATTGGCAACACAGAGGGGTCAATATCTAGAAAGAAAATACATTTGTAGATAACCTTAACGACAAGGATTTGACCGCAGCGTTATTTTCAATTGTGTCAGTCCATGTCTCACGCGCATTGAGTTTGTATGTACATGGGTAAGAACCGATCGAACAACAGCATGCAGCAAGCATTACAACATAACACCATTTTTTTGTTGAGTTTCTAGTCAAGAGCAGGATCGCTCCGAGAACCACCTCAACGCACAAGAAGGCTTTTGGAACAACCAGGTAGCCTGACCCAAAAATATATATTGCAAGATGTCAAACTTTGTTTCCAACTAATTGCTACAATAACACATATGGGCTGTCAGTTAGTAAGTTTTAGCTGATGAATTACCACAGCTCCAACACAAAATATTCCTGAAGGGCTGGCAGAAAATTGGATTTGCAAGAAATGGGGTCATTAGGGGGAGAGATTGGAAGGTATAATGCCCCTTAAATGGGACCAAATATTAAGTCTGGTTCTCCAATAATGTGTTGGAGTACTTTGGTGCAGGAGTTACACAACATTATGCGCCAGGTGAAGGAGGGCATTCGTGATTGTGGATTTATGCCTAACCAGGCAAGCCCAGAACAGAATTGGTATTTAACAGATTCTAAACGCTGTGAACAACGGCAAATGGAAGGGCCGGGGTGAGGCCAGTTGGAGTTAGAAGATGGTTTATGGAAATTGGATGTGCATATAAGAATGCAGTGAAAAGGGTATACACATATTGCTCACATCTTACTGATTAGTTGGTGGGCAAGATAAGGTTAATTCCATGTAGGAAAATGTACATCTCTGCTCAGCTCTAGAGTTTGTGACTCAATGGATTACAGAAAATAGCAGAGGAGAGATGAAAACCTGTTTGCTCCACAGCAAGCAGCACACAGTTCAAACGCCTGTTGGGTGTAAACAAACAAGTCTCAAATCCACATTTTAAATGGTATCCCCACGCTAACTATCCAGAGGAAAAATTTTCAGCATTTAAGAAAATTTGTATATTTGGCAGCAGGCTATTTAATTTGCTGTATCAAATAATAATTTACTACTCTTACTTTTAAGTTATTTAGCAGATACATTATCCAAAGGGACTTTCAGTGGATTCAGAATGTCAATAAGGAGCCAATAGGCCTTGGGCATTTGCTCAAGCGGTACTACAGCAGTTGAATACCCTTCCATTGTAATAATCCTTGCATGGAGAAGTACATTTTATAGTCCTTTCTGAGTTTAATGGGATATACTTCTTGCCTATTGATTAAATGAAAACACCTCTGGATCAATCCTAGCTTTTGAGAGAGATGCTCTGTTTTGTGTGTGATTTTTTCTTTTCCTCCCCATTCAATCTTTTCTTTTATTCTTACTTTTTGTTTTCTTTCTATTGATTTGGTTGTGTTTGTATAAGTGTTATGATCACTTCTATTTACTCTAGCTCTTTCTGGGTATTGTTTTGCTCCCCCTTTTCAGTTATGGCCATATATAGCTGTCAACATCAACTAGGACCTGCAATTACATACGTACAGCACTGAGACGCATAAAAAAACTCATAAATTCAGATCAGTACAGGCAGGGATCGAAAAAGCAGGAGAAAAGTGGAAAGAATGATCAATGAGAGTGTCTGCTTCTATAGCCCTGCCTTGAGGGAAAATACACAGATGAGTAGCTCCAATCACCGGGCCCAAAACGGACAAAAGGAGAGCGCTGAGAGGGCGGGGGGGCGGGGGGCGCGAGGAGCCAAGCCGAGGGAAAAAGTGACAAAGTGAGCGCGCAACAATTTCCCCTTTTGTGGCGGGAGAAAGAGGTGGCATCGACGGAGGACATTTCTCATGAGCTGTAAATCCAGTGATGGTCGGCGCGCAGTGGCGACGGTTCAATGGCCGCATGGATTCTCATCGCGGTCCTTAGAAAACGTAGTTTGCATTGACTTGACTGTAAAAAACACATCGCCTCTCCTCGCCCTGTCCCTTTGCTCTCCCCTGCTTACTCTCTCTCTCTCTCTCTCCGCTCCTTTCTGTCTCTCCTTGTCCTTTGTGTTGGCCTCAGCTCATGGGACAGAATACCAATAGCGCTCTGATGACAGCCTGCCGTCTCGGAGCATAACTCATCGCAAGGCAGACGCTAGACGACGGCTCCGTGCGTTTGTGTGTGTGCCTGTCTGTGCGCATCTCTGTTCTTTGCACGTGCATGCGGTGTGTGACTGAGTGTGCATGATGGAATGCCTCTGTGGATTTGTGCAAACAGGGGAGTAAAAGGCATATGGGGAGAGCGGTGGGAAATAGTACATTTAGCTGGATGAAACGATATTTTGGGGAAGAGAACTACATTTTAACTCTTGGAGGGAGAAATATGCAGGGTAATGGAGTCAAGCTCACACTTCCCGGGAACACCGTCAAACTAATCTATGTCCCTCTGCACTGAATGACACACAGAACAGTGTTGAGGAACAATTCCCAGCGGATAGGTAAATCTCCTTTTTTTCTCTCGCTGCTAAATGGCAACTAAATGTCAGACTTTTGTTGAAGTCCTAGTTCACCTCCATTGTGCCATCTCATTTACATGCAGAGGGCAGGCAAAGTCGAGGCGACGTAATGAGCGGGAGCAGGAGAGAGAGAGAGAGAGAGAGAGAGAGAGAGAGAGAGAGAGAGAGAGAGAGAGAGAGAGAGAGAGAGAGAGAGAGAGAGAGAGAGAGAGGTAGAGGAGAGAGAGAGAGAGAGAGAGAGAGAGAGAGAGAGAGAGAGAGAGAGAGAGAGAGAGAGAGAGAGAGAGAGAGAGATATGAACCCTCTGGGTGCATGGGTTCATTCGGACCATTACGCCAGTATATCACGGCTAACTGTCCCCAGAATCCTATAAAACATGGCTCTTACTGGTCACTCTGTTCTACTATTGGAACAAAACTAAAACCCCCACGATGCCACACTATTAACTTAACAGCCGCCATGTTTGGGCAGTTAGCTTGCAAGGAAGGGCTTCTGTATTAGGGTTTGCCAAGCCACCAAAGGAACCAACAGTGTGTAAGCGGGATGTCTGAGAGGCAGATGGACAATGGTTGCATTGGGGGTGAGGCAAAAGGAAGATCAAACACAGATAAAGAGGGAAGGGGAAAAAAGAGAAATGTCATTTACGATCCAACAATTTAGCCTGGGTGTAATCCTTGGTAGGGGGGGTGGGGGTGGGGCGGGGCAACACCCAAGCTAAATTGTCTGCATTAACCCAACCCTCACTCAAGGTGACAACTCTGTACTTTGATACAAACGCAGCACTGGGCTCCCTAGTCTCCCTCTCTGTCATCGCTCTCTGTCTCTCTCTGGTTCTCTCCATCTCTATCACTCCTCTGCTCTCGTGTCCCTTGGTCGCCCTCCTCTCCTCCCGCTCTGCCTCACTCTGACGAGGGGCTCATGGGGGCTCCCTGGTGTACGCCATGTCTGTGTCCGCCCAGAGAGGAGAGAGATGGGGTGGGGGCTGTTAAGGAGCTGTCTGCCGCCATCCCTGTTTAAATACTTAATGGTGCGTAGTCCTAATGTGACAGCCTCAGTGGGCGGGACGGGAGGGGACGGTCCCTAAAGGAGAGGACTTCACCTTGCCAATTATTGGTTTCTTCGTGATTGAGGTGCACAATGTCGGCAGGTGGAGTGATATGCGGGAGCGGGAACCGTTTTTCGACTGAGTACCGATGGGCGGGTTAAAGGCAGGGTTGACCAAGGTCAAACCAGGTGACCTTCGCAGAGTGGGCCGTTTAAAAGCAGGATTAACCAAGGTCAAACAAGGTTCATTGTTGGATATGGTGATTGTTTCTGAGGAATTTGCCTCGTCAACTCCCAAATAGTGTTACTATCATAAATATTTATTTTTGTTTTCCAGTTCTGCTTTTCCCACTTCTGATCTTCATCTTGCTGAGTAGTTTAATCTCCAAAAGCTAATTTTAATACTGTGATATTTGAACACAGACTTACAGTTTCTTAATAATTTATAGTTCAGTTTTAAAAAAAGGTTTGAAATAAATAAATAAAATCACCATACGGTTGAATATGCAAACTTATCCCACTGCACCAGCAGGATATATAAATATATATGTATGTCTATTAAAAAACATATAAATACAAATGTGTATATATATATATATATATATATATATATATATATATATATATATATATATATAATATATATATATATATATATATATATATATATATATGTATGTATTTGTTTGCCGGATGTTCATGCATACTATTGATACAGTAGCAGCAAGAGAACAAAAGTTCTCAGTTACGACTCAAATTGGTTTGTTCAGTTGATTTAGATCAGGCCTGAACATGGTCTGCGAGTCACACCAATATATATAGTGAGGTCCCCCCTTCACTGTAAAGTACTTTTGGTACCTTGAAAAGCGCTATATAAATGTAAGAAATTATATATATATACTGTATATATATTTATATATATATACTGTATATATGTACACAAATACTACTAAGCAAGAATTAGCTAAAATCTAATCAAATTCATATTTACACGCTACAATTACACAGCCTACACATTTATGCATGACTAGGTAATGGCTTTGATTGATTAGAGGAATATCGTTAAATGCGTTTAAGGCCCAAAAAGCCAACCTAAATAACGACCAAACCTAAAAGCATAGTGTTCACTTCAAGCCACTCTGGCACGGTTTTCAAACGGCACAACCTTGAATATAATTTAAGAATAATATCTCAAGCTTTATGATCGGGGATAAAGTCGGGGCATCAACTTTTGTCCTTAATTAGCATGGCAAAAAACAGGGGTTTTGTCTACCCCGAGGTCTTTAACAAAGGGATGCAATTTTCCTTCATTATGACATGGGTTACCACGACGACTTGCCTTTAACGCAATGCGAGGCCAGCCTCTAACGAGCAGTGATAATGAGTGGTGATCTCATCAGCAGGGTCAACACTAGATGATGCACCCCGTGCTTTCTGCTGCCCAGCTTCCACAAAACCCTTTAAATCACTCTCCCAGTCAGGGGTCCAAGAGTCTAAAGGAAATTATTTAATTATTTAAAGAAAAATTATGTTCTTGTTGAAAAAAGAGAATGTTCATTTTTTCAAAGGACGTACATATGAAAGTTTAAAGTTGTACTTCATTTGTACGTGTTCTTATCCTTCAGTGTTGGATATGAAATCCTCCTTCTTACACTAATCCATTCATGGACACGCTCAGCTCTTAACATAACTGATTAACCGAAAAATCGAAACTGCGCTGCCACATTCCAAAAACAGTGGGCTTATATTCTGCACCCACCCTGTTTCAATCTGTACCTCACTGTAGCTTCGCTTCCAACTTCTCCATGGTCAGAGTTTGACCTCATTGTTGGACAGAGTTCAACCACATTGGCCGTTCGGTCTCCCCAGCCAATGTACCTGCATGCACCAATGTACCTGTTCCTTCACTTTGACCTCTGCCTTTTGCTTTCGCCATACAGGGAAAAAAATCTAGGCTTGGTTTCAAACTGGGGCATTTGTATTGTCCTGAGTTTCCCTCCAAGCACTAACGAATGAATGAATAAATAAACTAAGAATCTTATTTTTTTAAATGTGAGGCAGTGTTTTCATATTTCTGTGGATTTAATATGAAGCCCAGCAGCAAAACCCTTTGAACATATGGACTCCTCCATTTGCCTAAAGCACACTTAATCTCACCCAATTACTGACATTATAATTAATACTAAAGCAGAAGTGCCATGGCTAAGGGAGATTTTTTCCATAAAACCATAGTGAGTAAATTTGACAATTAAATACATTTAAGCTATCAAACACAAGCTATGTCATGTATCTCTGGATATGCATGTTTCTGCTTATATGCACTGCATGTAAAACAGTAAGCCTACTTTATGAGGATCGTTATGGAGGGGTGTGGGGGGGCCACTGCCTCCTCCTGAACACCTTACCTGGCAGGGCAGAAAGCACTTGTGCTCAATGACACCATTGTTTTCAATACGGAGCACCATTATGGAAGGCAGCTCCCGTTTCACTCTGCTGTGTTTGAATTGGGCCTTGAATGCTGATGCTCTCACTACGGACACTTATATCTCTTGCTCAATTTCCCGTACGATGTAGGTGTGCGGCTACGGAAGGCGTGACAGTCCAGACATCTTTTTGTTATTTTCCTCCATATCGTTTTTTGCTCTGAAGATTTATCTAAAAAGGAGTTATTTTCCTCCTCTTAAACCACACAGCCTCTCCCTCATCATATAGTTCGAGCTATATAGTCATGGCAGGACGCAGGACGGTCTAATACTTGGTTCTCATCAATAACGTTCCACGGCTGTTCATTATTTTTCATAACTGAAAACCTGTGCAT
>OLKM01000034.1:448602-456102 GCA_900291075.1 Melanogrammus aeglefinus | reverse complement strand
GTGTGTGTGTGTGTGTGTGTGTGTGTGTGTGTGTGTGTGTGTGTGTGTGTGTGTGTGTGTGTGTGTGTGTGTGTGTGTGTGTGTGTGTGTGTGTGTGTTTGTGTGGTTTGTGTGGGTGTGTGTGTGTGTGTGTGTGTGTGTGTGTGTGTGTGTGTGTGTGTGTGTGTGTGTGTGTGTGTGTGTGTGTGTGCGTGTGATGTGTGTGGTTGTGTGTGTGTGTGCGTGTGTGTGCGTGTGTCTGTTTGTGTACGTGTGTGTGCATGTGTGTGTATGCATGTGTATGTGTGAGCATGTGTGCATTTGTATGTGTGTGTGCGTGTGTCTGTGTGTGTGCGCGTGTGTGTCTGTCTGTGTCTGTGTGTCTGTGTGTGTGTGTGTGTGTGTTGAGCGCGTGTGCACGCGCGTGTGTGTTTGTATGTGTACGTGCACGCATTTGTGCGTCAATGCACATTGACTCAAGGCCACCATCACAAATCTGCTTCACTGGCATAAACTGCATATCGTCCTCCCCCTGCAAAGGCAATACCCGGTTCTCTTCCTCTGTCTCTCTCTCCCTCTGTCCCATTGTCGGCCCTCCTGATCCGATCCCAGCATCCCACACAACACAGGGTTCTTGTGCTGATCTAATATGCAGAGAGGTCCATGTGCACTGGAGGAGTGTGTTGGTGTGTGTGTGTGTGTGTGTGTGTGTGTGTGTGTGTGTGTGTGTGTGTGTGTGTGTGTGTGTGTGTGTGTGTGTGTGTGTGTGTGTGTGTGTGTGTGTGTGTGTGTGTGTGTGGGGGGGGGGGTTGGGGTACAGGAACTGCGCGTAGCATTAGTTTAGCGGCAGCAGGCTTGTAAAGTGGTGTGCCGACTAGAGGAAGCCTTCCCTGTATTTGTCTATGCATAATATTAACGGCAACAGGGGGTATTAATAGAAGCAGGCAACTCACATACAGTTGCATCCACCGACGGTGCAGATCAAAGCAAAGCGCCGCTGAAACCCGCTTCCTGTTTCCCTCGCTCCCTCGCTGTCCCCCTCGCTTTCCCCGCTCTCCCCCCTCTCCCCCTTCTTCCTGTCGCTCCATGCGCTCTCGTTCCATCAATCTTCAAGTTAAGCCTTTAAAAAATTACACCACTGCATACGTTGTGTGTTCATTGCCTTGCAACCTCTACTGACACACACACACACACACACACACACACACACACACACACACACACACACACACACACACACACACACACACACACACACACACACACACACACACACACACATCATGACATGGCCTACATAAAATAGTTCTACATATATTCATGGCACGAAAAAATATACACGCACACAGACATTTATATCGACACATGCACGCACTTTGGGCCTTTAGTCATCCTCTCTCGCTCGCTCACCCTAACGCTCTCGCCCTCTCTCTTTCGCTCTCTCCCTCTCCCACTCTCCCACTCTTGTTCCGCTACGCTCCATGGTGGAGTGGTCCAGAATACTATAAAAAGTTAATAAAATGAAATCAAATTGGAGGCTATACTCTTTCCCCCCTCTTTTAGCCCTCCTCCTTTTCATTAAGCCTTTAATCTTTTTTAACTCTTACAGTCAGGTCCTCCCTTTCTTCCTCCCCCCCCCCCACCTGCCTCCCTCCCTCCCTACCTCCACCTCACTCGCCCCCCCCCCCCTCCCCCCGCCAGCCCCGGGTCCGTCCTTCGCCGGCCCTCCCGGGTATTCAAGGCCTTCGCTCACACCCTCTCCTCTTCTCCGTCTTAATTACCAACTCACACTTAATCACTGCAATTTTCACAATTCATTTGCCTCTCTCCTCTCTCCCCTCCCTTCCCCGGCTCCCTCCTCTAACCTTCCTCCACTCGCGCTCAGGACTCTATCTGAGCATGGTTCTATAGTCGGTTAGCATTCCTGACCGGTTCACAGCGTGGAGAGCCCGCAGGCTGTCTAGGTTTTGACTAAAGAGTGTCTGTTTCCACGGCAACGGAACGTGCATGTGTGACACAAAAACGCGCACTCGTGCTAGCACGTACCAAATGCGATGCCGTTCGTGAGAAGATATAGGGTTAAGGGCATCTTACTCAAGAAGGCCTAAACACAGGTAGACTAGGGACATCGGCGTCATCTTTTTGGTCTCGGAGTCGAACCACCACCAGGTTTGCATGGTTGTGTACATGGATATGTGTGTGTGTGTGTGTGTGTGTGTGTGTGTGTGTGTGTGTGTGTGTGTGTGTGTGTGTGTGTGTGTGTGTGTGTGTGTGTGTGTGTGTGTGTGTGTGTGTGTGTGTGTGTGTGTGTCTATGGGGACTTACAGGTCATGCACACCAGCACCAGAACCAGGCTCCTGAGGCCCAGGGAGACGGCGGGAGGAAGATGGCGGTCGTTGCCGGAGTGCTGCATGGGCTTCATTGTCCTGCACGCGCTCGCAGTGTGTGGGTCACTCGATTGCACGTGGGTGTGTGTGTTTGTGCACGCTGATCAATGGTTCCTCTGTGACCCTGCCTGCGCTGCTGAGCGACTCCACACACACACACACACACACACACACACACACACACACACACACACACACACACACACACACACACACACACACACACACACACACACACACACACACACACACACACACAAGCTGTCTTCCCTAAAGGTTCTTTAGCCACAGTGCACACTAAACTTAGCACAAAACTGGCTAGCTCGTCTTTAAGACAATACAGACGTGGATTTGCAGCCAATAAGAGCCACTCACATAAGGGCCCTCCTATGTGCGCTATGCTGCCTCAGAACAACAGAGGAGAAGTGTTTTTGCTGCCCTGGCTGCAGTACAACATTGGACTGTGTTCTGGGCTGGCCAAGCACATAATACCCAGATGTTTAGAAGAGAACAGAGCCGCCTATTTAGGGGCTGGCTTCACAATGCGTGTCGTGGTGCAGAGACGCTGTGACCTACAAAAGTTTGACTGTTGACTTAAGGCCCTTGTGTTAGTTTAGACAGAACTTAAAGACACACTCTGTGACCTCGGCCGACCGTGGCTTGGAGCTGATGATGTCTGAGCCCCGGGTATAAAAGCTTAGATTCCCCTTTGGTGGTATACCGGAATCAGAGCCCAAATTGACCTAACAATTTTGTTAGCTTGTTAGCTTGTTAGCTTTTAGCTTTGTAAGCTTCCAAAACATCAAAGAGCAACAACAAAATCACAAGTACAGAACTCTTTCGCCCGGCTGCAAAAAAAGAGAAAACATACTCCCTATGAGTAAACTACCTGAGGATGAATGGCCTGTACTGCAATGTCCAAATTTAGCGCTCAAACTATCTCTTTTCTACTGCAGGTCAATCAGCAAAAATGCAGGAGACTACAAAGAACTACAGGAGAGAAAGATGATACGAATAATTGGAAAACTTCAATTAACTAATTGTTTAATTGAGGGACGGATGAGTTAAAGCTCACAGAACAACTCAAATTCTTCAACTGATGTATACCAACTGTCAGTAAAGCTCAAGTCAAATTAGAGCAGGGGAAATCTAGGCCAACAATTCCCACACAAACAATTGTATTTTAATGAGCCAAACAAAGTTTTGGTGTGTATTGTCTAAGGAGCACAGGCAGGAAACAGTTAATTTAATCTTTTAAGCTGAATACGACCCATCTACGAGACGCGAGAGAACCGAGAGAAACGAATGGGGAAATATCAGAGGTTCACGTAAATTCCAATGCAGTTAAGGATCCCGCTGTTATTTTGAAGAGCAGGGAGAGTTAAGTGGTTGCACTTTGAACAGACACTGGCTGGAAAAAAGACAAAATGCCAGTGCAGCCTCTCAAGGTGTATGTATGCATAAATTGAAAGAAACTATGCCCCACAAAGTAATAAAATATTAGTTCACCAAAATACTGTCACGGTCAATCCACGTCAACGTTATGAAATACCTTTTTTTAAATTGTACGAGGCTGCCAAAATAAATACGAAATACAAAAAACTTTGTTATATAACAGCCCAAATTAAATGACTGGCTATGATGGCAGGCTATCAGGCTGTCAGAGTAATCGTGTGGAATTGAACCATCTCTCCCTTTCCTTCATGCCCTGCTGGTCACAGCCAATGACTGGGTGCACGGCAGATGAAAACACTCCTTCCTAGATACACACACACGCACACACACACTCACACACAAACTTTGATTCAAACACAGACTGTGTATACCATCCGTGTGGAGTCAGGACTGATTGGCAGGGCTAAATGTGACGGGGGTCTCACAGAACGGGTCTCACGCACGTGTATGTATATAATTGTATGTATGTATGTGTGTGTGGCTCTATGTGTTTTCAAGTGTTTGCCCTGTGTTAGCATGTGAGAGTGGAGGCGTGCACATGGGTTCCGCCGCCGCTTCCTACGCTTGCTCCCTTGTGTACGTGCGCGAGCGTGCGTGCACAAGTGTGCACGCTCCAGATGAGCACGGAGCGTGACAGGCCGCGCCACACACCTCGCTGAACACTATCTGATGGAAGCAAGTGTGTGTGTCATCCCGAAAATTGGTACACCCTGTCCTCCTCTCTCTGTCCGTCTCTCCCCCTCTCTCTCCGTCTCCGTCTCCGACACAATAGGGTCTGAAGGCGTAGTCGCTCTCGCTCGACGAGTTGGACGAAGGCTCGAGTGGGGCGTCCCCGGTGTTCCCAGCCGCCGTGACCACTTCACCGGTCAATGGGTCGACACATGTAACAAATGACTCAAGAGTGGGTCGGTCCTCCGGGACAGCCTGCTCCGGGCCTGCTGGCCTCCAGGTAGCCGGTACCACTGTCTGTTCCACAAAAAGCCGGCAAAAACTCCACTGCCTAACGTTTTTTGGTCGCGTTTCGGTATACCTCCCGTGCAGAGGCTGTCCTTGCTTCCTTCTCTTGGGCTCCCCTCAGTCCTCCAGGGTGTCAGAGCTGCCAGCGAACACGTCCTGCCTCCCCACTTCCTCCCTCCACTGTCCTCCCCTCGCTCTCCGTACCCTCGGCGATATTCCTGGGTTTCGCTATCGGCGGCCAATCGCATCCGTACGTTGTGTCTCCCACCGTCCCACTGGTTTATATTGGTCCTGATGACCCTCCCCTTGCATCCATTCGGCTGCCGTCCGACTGTGTGTGTGTGTGTGCGTGTGTGTTTTGAGGGGGTTGGATGCTGCATATTCGGCATGTTCTTTGGTGAAGGTTATGTGGATCCGAGTGTGAGTGTGTGTTTACAAGTGTGTATGCAGATGGGAGTAGCCACAATGGTTGTCTTTCACGTCAGAGAAACAGTGGCAGTGTGTCTCTATGTGTGTGTGTTAAGCTGCCAGCTTGTGTGTGTGTGTGTGTGTGTGTGTGTGTGTGTGTGTGTGTGTGTGTGTGTGTGTGTGTGTGTGTGTGTGTGTGTGTGTGTGTGTGTGTGTGTGTGTGTGTGTGTGTGTGTGTGTGTGTGTGTGTGTGTGTGTGTGTGTGTGTGTGACCTTTGTGTCTATTGGGTGCAGACTATAGTTGGCTGTCTGTAAGTCTGTTCCAATGTCTTTTTAACAACTAGCCATTAGTTAACACAAGCAATCTGAACGTTTCACTGCCTCTTTGTGCTTTCTAACACAAAATGGCCATTTCATTTAGGCAGTTGGTGGGATGGTTGTTGCTGTCTAACGACCTTGTGTTCATGTCTGTGCGTAAGGTGCAGTATTTGTGTAGCAATTTCTCAAAAATGTTAAAAATTCATTTACTGTGGGAGCTCTGTGCAAACAATTATCATAGACTAAAGGCTAATGCGCTACCAGCGTTGGTAACCCAAACTGTCAGAAACAAACACAACCCTAACATCTGTGTGTATTCATGCTGCCCTATTGAAATTCACCACACGCACACAAGAAAAAAAAATACTTGCAACAACATTTTATTTCCTTCTCCGGCTCGCTATTACACGCTTTACGGTCGCTCCTTAAGGCGGTGAGAACAGCCACGCAGTGGCAATGGGAAAACATAATTAATCCAGACAGTCAGCAGTGGGACATTCATTGTCCTGTAAAATACGAACGGCAACTCTGGTTCTGCCACCATGACAACCAACCTGCACGTCCTTAATCAAGTAATAATACCTTAAAGCAGGCCTGCTTCTTTGGCGCCCGCAGCCGCGTGCAAAACAATAGACTGATGGATTCAATTTGTGCAAAATAAAGAGCGTTCCAATATTTAGCACAATGAAATCAGCCCACTTTATCAAACACTTTTAATAAAAATCAGCCCAGATGGACGTGTAAGTAATTTAAAGAGCAACAAAAGACTAAAAGCCATGTGAAAACACAAGCAAACAAAATCGTTACAAATTATTGCATTTGCGTTTGTGCTGTTTGTGTGTGTGTGTGTGTGTGTGTGTGTGTGTGTGTGTGTGTGTGTGTGTGTGTGTGTGTGTGTGTGTGTGTGTGTGTGTGTGTGTGTGTGTGTGTGTGTGTGTGTGTGTGTGTGTGTGTGTGTGTGTGTGTGTGTGTGTGTTTGGGCAGGTCCCCTTGTGGGCCATTTGTTGCTATGATGGCTGCGTTTCTTGATTTGGCAGACCGAGCATGCAAGACAGAACTGAGAGGGGCGGTACAACTATAAAGATGGATTCAGGGCTTGGACTCACACACCCGCACCACAACCCCCCCCCCCCCCCCTCCCGTTTCTTCTCTCTCCTGGCTCTGTCTCTCTCTTCCGTTGTCCAAATCACAATTTTTAATGGGCTCCGCAGGTGCCACCGTGGAATAAGTGTTGCCAGAGCACTTAAGGGGCTTAAGATGACAGCGTGCCGGAAATATTAAGCACTCAAACACCCTTACAAGGGATCCCTGTCTGGCCGCCGCGCCAGCGTTTAACACCAGCGGCATTACACATATATAAATATGTATATACTGTATACAGTATATATACACACACACTATATAAACACAGAGAGAGAGAGGGGGGGGAGATAGGGTGAGAGAGAGAGAGAGAGAGAGAGAGAGAGAGAGAGAGAGAGAGAGAGAGAGAGAGAGAGAGAGAGAGAGAGAGAGAGAGAGAGAGAGAGAGAGAGAGAGAGAGAGAGAGAGAGAGAGAGAGAGACTGACAGAGGGAAGTAACACACACACACAGGGTTGGAGGAGAAGAGGTCCAAGCCTTGAGAAGTAGAGTTGACAGGAGGCGAAATAGAAGATGAAAGAAGGTGGAGACGGGAGCAGAGGAGGAAGAGGAGGGGAGATGATCAACGCGAAGATTGCTTCGAAGAAATGGACGTCCGGACAGGAAGTTTATAAGATAAGACGGTGGGAACCATCACAGAGTATTAAAAAAAGGCTGAAAACATTAAAGTATAAGACTAAAAAGGACGGAGGAAATGATAAAAAAAATAAAAGATCTGCGATCATAGAAAAACGATGTGCTGAGAGGATGAGAGAAGGAGGAGGAGGAGAGGGAGGAGGAGGAGAAGGAGGAGGAGGAGGAGGAGCGAGGAGGAGGAGGAGGAGGAGGAGGAGAGGGAAGGGAGGAGGCAGGTAAGGG
>OLKM01000034.1:421739-432611 GCA_900291075.1 Melanogrammus aeglefinus | reverse complement strand
GCCTGTGGGTTTGTGTGTGTGTGTGTGTGTGTGTGTGTGTGTGTGTGTGTGTGTGTGTGTGTGTGTGTGTGTGTGTGTGTGTGTGTGTGTGTGTGTGTGTGAATGTGGATTATAGATGACAACAGACGCCGTGGATAAAGGCAGCCTTCCTTCCTAATGACAATATGTCAGCACTCTGCTCCACCCACCGCTGTCATCTCACCCTCTCTCTCGTCACCTGCGTCACCTCTGTCTCTACCCCCCATCATCTGTCTCTCTCTCTTCACCTCCATCACTTTTCGCACACTCTCCACCGCCATCTCTATTTTGTCGCCCCCGCCCTCGCCTCCATCACTTATCTCTCTCCGGGCGCTGCCTCTCTTTCTTCCATTTACGTCGCTCCTCTCCCTCTTCACACCCACAACGCCTCTCTCACCCACCTTCAGCTCCCTCTCTACCTCCTCTTCCTCCCACCCCTCGGGTGCTCACCTCCTCTGCCATGTCCTGTTTTCCCCCCCATGTCACACATCTCTAGTGTCCTCCTCACGGTAACATTACCACGGGAGTCACATGGGAACGTAAAAAATAAATAAAAATCATCGGTGAAAATAATTGAGATACACGCAACATTGAATCTTCTGTTGAACCGCATTTGTAGTCGGCGTGTGGAATCGTGTGAGCCGGCGTGAACAAAACATGATCGGCCCGCGTGCACGGTTCAAGGATCGATTTGTCGAGCGTCGCGCGCCTCTGATACTTTAAAGCCCCCGCGAGCAGAGGGTGCGAACCGCTCCTCCATAGCAAGGCAGAACGCGACCATAAAGGCCATGGCAGTGTGAGGACTGTCTGTGCGCTTCACCACCAGCACATCACAGCCACTATAAATTCTGCATTATTCTGCATTATTAGGTTCTGGAGAGAACGATGACCCGACAATGAAATCTGTAACTTTAGCTGAAGGGTTGCATTGAAACTCTCTGTTAAAGTTAGTCTGTCTCACCCCTCTCTCCAAGACATGGTGTTCCAAATATCATATAGCACCTCTCTGAAGCCCTCTTATAGTTCATCCTATGTGGAGTGACGCTATCATTCCTCAGAATTCTCGTTATTATTCCTTGACGCATTCATTTATTTATTGAATTAATTGTTATTCATTGAGGCATGCATTTATTTATCGAGAACAATGAATTCTCTGTTGTTGTTCTTTTTAGCCCATCTATGGGAAACAGGGTGCCTGTGAATGATTTAGTGATCGCGGATAGGTGTCGTGTAGTGTGTGCTGTGGCGTTAGACGATTTGGTGGGCGATACGTCACCCTGTTATGTGAGCTGACGACTAGTGTTGCCCTGTATGGATCTCCCTCTCTCTCTATCCCCCTCTCTCTCGATTCCTCTCTCTCTCTCTCTCGCTATCTCTAATTCCCTCTCTCTTTGACTCCTTCTATTTCCTGCCCACACATCTCAATACTGCGCCACGTCTTCAACACAAACCACTCCAGCACCACAGCCTTCGCTCTTCCTTTCTCCCCCTCACCTCCGTTTGACTTTTCCCTCTCGTTTCCTTTGGTGCTCACTCTGGTCATGGAGGTCTGTTTAACCATTTATGACACGCGACTGCAGTGCTCTCACCTCGTTACTCCTTTTGTTAGCGCTCTCTCACTCACTGGGATGAGCAATTAACATAATGGTGTGTGGACATGCTTTGTTCACACAAACACAAAAGTGTGCAGACACACACGCACGCATGCATGCACACACGCGCACACACCTGTACAATAGGCCAGTCATCAATTAAGACTAACGAAGACGAATAATTTAGCTGGAATGTCCTTCATCTAATAAAACTCCCTGCCCCATCTTATGCAGACACACACACACACACACGCACACACACACACACACACACACACACACACACACACACACACACACACACACACACACACACACACACACACACACACACAAACCCACACACTGAGAGTCAGGTAATTGTTTTTCCAATGGTTCTTGATGAATTTCTGATGTTTTTTTTCCAAGCAGAATGATTGTTTTTTTCCTGTCACACCATTTGTCTGACTTGGGGTGGGCTGAACAAAACCATCACATCAGCGAATAAACATGTTCTCCTTCTGAGCCAATCACTGAGAGGTTTGCAGCAATCTTGCGTCATGTTGTCTGGAGCAAGCTGCTTTACATCTCTGCATGGGGGGGGGGCATCTACTCCTGACCTGAGCCTTTTCATACAACCCTCTCTTGATCCGAAGCAGAACGACAACGAGAAAAGGAAGAGGAAGAGGAAGTAGAAATGGAAGTGGAAGAGGAAGAGGAAAAGGTAGAAAAAGACGAAAATAGAGAAGAAGAAGAAAATTGAAAGAAGAAGAAACAGAAGAAGAAGAAGGCAAAGTAGAAGGAGAAGAAAGTTAAACTCACGTCAATCCTTTTCCCAATCTCTCAAGCAGGGCCCTAAAACCCTCTCTTTGCTTTTTAAAGAGAAACACTTGTTCTACTGACATTCACGAGTAGCTTTTACAGCCCAGCCACTATCCAAATAAGAGAGGAGAAGGGAGTCTTTATACACACTGGTAGGCACAACACATAGAAACACAGACACACACACACACACACACACACAGTGTGCGTGCTGAAAAAACAAACCGTATTGCGAGTGAATAGAAGTGATCACAAAAGTAATAGTCGTTGTTACTTCAGACTAAACTGAGATTTGTGGAACACCACAACCAAGGCCGAACTGCATTATCCTGTCTTACTCTGTTCGTGTGTGGGTGTGTGCGTGCGCGCATGCGTGTGTTTGTGTGTGTGTGTGTGTGTATGTGTATGCATGTTTGTGTGTGTGTGTGTATGTGCATGCATTTGTGTTTCACACGTTTCTGTGTGAGTGTGTGTTGTCTCCAGGTGTGTATAGTTAAAAGGTGAACTGGCAATCGCTTTCCTCTGTGGTTTATTATCGGAGAAGTAGAGTAAAAGGTGAACTGGCAATCGCTTTCCTCTGTGGTTTATTATCGGAGAAGTAGCAGCATCTCTCTCGCTATCTGCCCGGTGCTGCTGGCATGAGGACCACTCATAGGCCGCTCTATCGAGAGAGGGGCTTGGCTGTATTGAGATGTGTATTGACTTGATTCAGACGTGAATTAGGCAAAGCCAGAGGCAAGCCGCGGACCCGCCGTCCCCAGACACCCGATCCAAAAAGCATAAAGGATTTGGATGTAGATAAGATACATGATATGTTATTGATCCCTGAGGCTTCTCTTCCCCTGCTCTTAAAGCTGCTATTACAGTCAGCACGTCACATCTTGGAGGCTATTGTTATATGTAATATATTGAGTCAAAGCAACTGCCAACGCCTCGCTTTTTAATCCTTCTGGACAGTTTGCCTTGATAAAGTGAAAACTCAAAAACGAATTGTTCTTTATCAATATCAAGGCATTGATGCCAGTCTACAAGGGTTTGGATATTGGATTTTTTTTCAATAACAGCCAGTTATTTTCCCCTCCAACGCCAAGATGTTTTCAAAGACCTTTCTGCATTATCAGTTGATTAAAGTTGACTGTTAGATGAAACAGCAGACAAAGACACAGTGTGTGTGTGTGTGTGTGTGTGTGTGTGTGTGTGTGTGTGTGTGTGTGTGTGTGTGTGTGTGTGTGTGTGTGTGTGTGTGTGTGTGTGTGTGTGTGTGTGTGTGTGTATGTGTGTGTGTGTGTGTGTGTGTGCGTGCATGTGTGGTTGTGGCGATAGTGTGCATTTGAGTGTGTGTGAGTCTGTGCACTAGTACAGTGGAGTTGTATATATTTATGCATGCATTGATAATGAATGCTAATTCATCTATATTGTTCTATATTGTAAAACCAATACTCCTATAGGCCAAGGATGAACTTGCTTGAAAAGAAACACACACACACACACACACACACACACACACACACACACACACACACACACACACACACACACACACACACACACACACACACACACACACACACACACACACACACACACACACACACACACATACACATCACACACACACACAGATATTGTGAGATTGGATTTGACATCAATCATTGAGATTTGAATAGCAGTGTCCCTTTGTAACGGGTTCAAAGAGTGAGCGCAGGCAGGGTTCTCTTTCCTCAGCGGGCTCCTTCAGTCTGTAATTAGGGTAAATTGTGTGGTAATCCCCGTTATTAGCCAACCCCGCCGTCGCACATGCTAAGACAAAGTCCCTGACATGCAAACACACACAAACATACTGGGCAGATGCGTTTCACACACGCACACACACACACACAACACACACCACACACACACACACACACACACACACACACACACACACACACACACACACACACACACACACACACAACACACACACACACACACACACACAATGTTTCTGGACTACACTTTGAGTCACAGATGCAAATCCAGACAATCACCCACTGTTGCTGGCCTTTTCCCCTGTAGCTAGCAACAACATCTATCTCCTAGCAACCACCTATCAGAAGACACACAACTCGAGTCCTGGTCACATGGCCAATCAGGTGAGCCTTGCCTGTGGGATGTAATACTTTGATCATAGTGGGGCGGGTGCCGGAGGATTCAGAGTAAACCATTCAACCCTGCCCACACTCCTCTCTCTCTCTCTCTCTCTCTCTCTCTCTCTCTCTCTCTCTCTCTCTCTCTCTCTCTCTCTCTCTCTCTCTCTCTCTCTCTCTCTCTCTCTCTCCCTCTCCCTCTCCCTCTCTCTCTCTCTCTCTCCATGTTATATTTGCTGTGTTTGGTTGCCTCTTTTCTAACCCATATCTCAATAACTCAATAACAGCTTCATATATGTCAAACTGTTTCCCTGTCTCCCTCTATGACTCCATTCACTTTACTCTCTCTCTCTCTCTCTCTCTCTCTCTCTCTCTCTCCTCTCTCTCTCTCTCTCTCTCTCTCTCTCTCTCTCTCCTCTCTCTCTCTCTCTCTCTCTCTCTCTCTCTCTCTCTCTCTCTCTCTCTCTCTCTTTCCCCCTCCCCCTCCCACTCTCTCTCTCTGTCTCTCTCTCCCCCTCTATGTAGCTCACCCCTTGTTTTTTTCCTCTCTCCCTCTCCATTATAGTCCCTCTTTCGCTCTGAGTCTTGATGGCTGCGGTCTCATTGGTCATCGATCGGAGGGCACGGAGCACATCACCTTAGGGATTTAGGGTTCCATTCCCACTGCAACCATCATATTATATTCTACCAGTAATTGAATTTATGAGTTATTGACTTGGCCTTTTGGGAGGGAGACAAAACATACACAGTATATGTTTTGAGTTTGTTTGGTTGTATATCTATAGCTGTGGGGGCCGGTGGATAGATATAGGATGACGAGACAGAGGGGGAAAAGGAGGATGGCAGGGCAATATATATATATCCCTCTCTCCATGTTGTATAGAAGTACCTATTTATGTGCATTTCTATCCACCAGATTCCTCTGTGTATCATCCTTATCCCTCCCTCGCGGGTCCCTCCTCCTGCTCCTCTCAGCCTAACACCCTCTCCATCTCTCCGCCTCCCCCTCTCTCCCCCCGCCCCCTCCCCGCCCTTCTTCTGCATTCCCTCCTCCGTCCCCTTCCCCCTCACTCTTGTCCTCCCTCTCTACCACCCCTTCGTCTCCTCCCTTCCCTCTATTCCTCCCTCCATCCACGTCCTCCCCGGTCCCATTACCTCCCCTCCCACCATCACCCCCACCCAGTTACCTCTCCTTGACTCTTCTCCTCAATCCATCCATACCTCCACCCTCCCCCTTCCTCTTCCTCTTCCTCTGCTCTTCCGTGTGATTTTTCACATGTTGCTCACTTATCACTTAGGACATTCACTTAACCCCTCCCCCTTTCATGTCTACCTTTCCTCAACAAAAAAAAGGATTATTATTATGTTAATATGTTATTCATCTTTTGAAGTACGCTCTTCTGCGCAAGGATAAATCTCAGCAATCTTGACATGTGAGCTATAACTATAGAGATAAAATCGCTCATTATTCTTTGCAAGGCTAATGTATGCAGAAGAATGGATGGATGGATGTATAGAAAGATCAATGCATGCTTTATTGGTCCAATGTAAAGTGGCTGGGTTTAACATTTATGGCGCATTTCCACTAGCACGGCTCGGCTCGGTACGGTACGGCTCGGCTCGGCGCGCTATTTGCGTGTTTCCACTAGCACGCAGTACCTGCAACCGGGTACATTTTTGGTTTCACCTCAGCCCTGGTTCCAAGCGAGCCGTTTAGCGTTACTAAAACGTGACGTCAGCCGACTGCCTTCCACTGATTGGCCGATGAGTGTCGTCACTGGAAGCGTCATAACCGCGCGACGACCACCTAGAATGTAAATAAAAACAAGACGCGAGACAAGACACCACTTTTTACTGTTTTTTGACTTGGAACGAGATGGCTTCTCAGAAAAAATCCACTCCTTGGTCGGTGGAGGAGGTCCAACAGGTCCAGATGTTGTTGTTGTTGTTGTTCTGGTCTTCCGGATTTGTACGTTGCTCGGCGCCGTGTAAATGACGTCACAGCGGTTTCGCGCAGCCGTGTTATGACGACCCCGCCCACGTCGAGGAGGCACCAGTTGTAATGGAAACACAACCAAACCGAGCCGAGCCGAGCCGTGCCGTGCCGAGCCGTATCGAGCCGAGCCGTGCTAGTGGAAATGCGCCATTAGACTATGCTTGCAGTGACTGTTTAAAACGCCAAATATTCCATGTGCCAAAGTAGAATGACAGAACCAAACCTCACTAATTCAAAATCCAGATAAACACCTACTCTGGTTTATCTGTTTATACCATATGTCAAACTAAGAATTGGGGGCTAACAAATAGCGATTGTGGTCTTGTTTTAGGCAGCAAATACCCATTTCACACATTTTGTGTATTATACTTTGTGTATTTACCTTGTAATCAGCCTCAGGCAAAACACTAGCAAACGTTAGACAATGGTTTTATTTATTTAGCGTTGTCTGTTGTCAGCTACGAGCGGTACTGGAAATAAACATGAGGGACAGTTGTGGCTCAGGAAACACCATGTCTCCCAGTCGTCCTCGAGTCTTCTAATTAGGAGTATGGATCCAACTGTCATATGGCTAAGATATCTTTGGCAATATTGACTTTAAATATAATATAATGAGAAGACTAAAGAGAAAAGGAGATGGGAAATAGCCAGACTGTATAATTATCATTAGTCTCAGTCTCAGACAGATACTATTTATATCATCAAACCATCAAACTATGGCTTTGCAATACCTGCACTGTTCCACTGCTTCTTATGGCTCTCGTTTTACATCCCCCTTTCATCATTCTCCCTTCTTCCTCTATCACTGTTTCTCGCCCACTTATTGTCTGAATGTGTCTACATGTTTGATTTTATTCTTTGCAATGATGTGCTTGTGTGTGTGTGTGTGTGTGTGTGTGTGTGTGTGTGTGTGTGTGTGTGTGTGTGTGTGTGTGTGTGTGTGTGTGTGTGTGTGTGTGTGTGTGTGTGTGTGTGTGTGTGTGTCTAGTGATTGGATCTTGGAGTTCACCGAGAGTAGAAGAGGGCAATTAAGACACACACACACACACACACCACACACACACACCACCACACACACACAACACACACACACCACACCACACACACACACACACACACACACACACACACACACACACACACACACACACACACACACAAGCACATCTAGACACAAAAACACCACGCACCCAACCTAACACGGACACACAGACACACAATCAAACAGACACACGCATTAAAAGTCAAGCAGACTGACTCAGGCCTCATTAGAATACATCTCAAACTATCGGTCTCCATATAAAAGTGGACATATGAAATTACTTTACTGCAATATCCAAGAGCCACCCACAAAGACACACAAAGTCACTCATGCGTCACCATGAGACTCTAGACAAATGCTAATTAAAAATGGTGATGTGAAATCCCCCGTGCAGTATTATAGCACAGAGACACATGCAAACAAGCTATTTGCATGTAACCAGAGAGCTCTTTGATAATGTCACACTGCTTTTAGGCCTAAATGATCCCTCAAGCACTTCCCCTCTGCTCCTTGGCGTCTACACAACACTGTGTGTGTGTGTGTGTGTGTGTGTGTGTGTGTGTGTGTGTGTGTGTGTGTGTGTGTGTGTGTGTGTGTGTGTGTGTGTGTGTGTGTGTGTGTGTGTGTGTGTGTGTGTGTGTGTGTGTGTGTGTGTGTGTGTGTGTGTGTGTGTGTGTAATAATAGCTGTGTAGGTGCGTAGGTGTGTCTGTTTGAGCGTGTGTGCATGTGTGGATGTAGGTCTGTGTGTGTCACACTAACCAAGGGAGAGAGAGAAAAAGCAAGCGAGAGTAGGAGAATTTGACAAAATACTGAATGTATGTTATTGTGAGGGCACCATGTATGTGTATGTAGGCATGTGTATGACTACATATGTGTGTGTTTCTGTGTGTGTGTGTGTGTGAGTGTGAGCGGGTGCGTGTGCGTGTGTGTGCGTGCGTGCGCGGCTGCACCCTCTTGGGGCCCACAGCGCTGGTGATTGCCTGCGGCAACAAAGATAAGCTTCACCCTGGTGCCAAATACACCCAGGAGGACCGCTGGGGAAGAGAGAGAGAGGGAGAGACACCAGGATGGGTAGAGAGAGAGAGAGAGAGAGAGAGAGAGAGAGAGAGAGAGAGAGAGAGAGAGAGAGAGAGAGAGAGAGAGAGAGAGAGGAGAGAGAGAGAGAGAGAGAGAGAGAGAGAGAGAGAGAGAGAGAGAGAGATGAAGATGAAGATGAGGAATACGAGGACAATCTAATTTATTTTAAGGCCCGGCAGGATTGGCCATTATCGATAAGATCTGCTCGCCATCCTGCCTTAAACCTAAGATGAGGATGATGATTATGATGATGATGATGATGATGATGATGATGATGATGATGATGATGATGATGATGATGATGATAGTGAGCATCATCAGAAAGACGATGCAAATATTTGAATGGATTATCTTTGTGTTGTATTTAAGATCTGCCTCTGTGATCATGGCAGAGGCCCACAGGGGGAAAGAAAGAACCGGATAACAGCGAGACGGAGAGACAGAGAGGGAAAATGCCGGAGGGATAATAGAGATTATTTATCCTAGCCATGGGGGGCCTGAAAGAACGACATAGAGACAGAGCACTAGAGAGAGAGAAGGAGAGAGAGAGAAGGAGAGAGAGAGAAGGAGAGAGAGAGAATGTAGTGGGAGTACGTGTCTCTGTGTGATAGAAAGAGACAGAACAAGAGAGCAAGACAGAGCAATAAAATAAAAAAAAAGAGTAAGAGAGAGAAAGATGGAGAGTTCTGCATAAAAACAGACATTATTAATTCTCATTGCTTTCAGCTGTTTTTTGTGAAATAGGAAGAGAGACAGGGAGAGAGAGAGCGAGAGCGAGAGAGAGACAGAGAGAGAGAGAGCGAGAGAGAGAGCGAGAGAAAGAGAGCGAGAGCGAGAGAGAGAGAGAGAGAGAGAGAGAGAGAGAGAGAGAGAGAGAGAGAGAGAGAGAGAGAGAGAGAGAGAGAAAGAGAGAGAGAGAGAGAGCGAGGGAGGGAGGGGACGACAGATGAAGATGAGCACTATGAGGAGGATTCATTTTCTTTGAAGGGCTGGTGGGATTCGTTATCATCGATTTGATCCGCTCACCATCCTGTCTTAAAACCTAAGATGAAGAGGATGGTGAAGATGATGGCGATGATGATGATGATGATGAGTTGAGGGCTGAAGGGACAGTGAGTGCTCCATTATGTGAGTGGAGTTTCATTGCGGGTAAATCGAGGCTCACAGGGAGGTCAAGGTGCCCACCTTTGATCTCTCAAAGATGGGTTTCTTGTTAAGTCACCCTCTGTGAGAGACAGAGACTGTGTGTTGGAAAGAGTGTGTACAGTACGAACCAAAGAGCCAGACAGAGCCTAAAGAATCAAAGAGTGGGACGTACGGACACACAGAAAGGATGATAGGGACGTCTTTGTGTGCGGGGTCTGCTGCGTATGCGCGGTATGCACATTGGATTGCTCGCCTAAAGTGTGTGTGCACGTTGTTCTGTTTTTAAAGCACTTTTAAGCATTTCTGCGTGTGAAACTGTGTGTGTGTGTGTGTGTGTATGTGTATGACTGTCCAAGCTCGAATTAGTATGCGTGTGTGCCATGTGTGGGCGTGGGGGGGGGGGAAAGACAGACGGAGACTGTAGACATCCTGCTTCATTTGCATGAGAAAGCCAAAACAATTACCTGACATTTGCGTCTGTAGAAAAATACTTTGTGATGATGTCACCTCAGAATAGGCCTCATTCATTGGTCCCGGGCGTTACACAATAGCCTGCATGCCCACCCTGCTCGCATTCTCAGGGAGCCACCACATTTTTTATGTGCATATTCTCCGATCCTCTGAGTAATTGACTTGCCTCCTCCCTTTCCCCCACCCCCCCCGCTCTTCCTCGTCTCCTTTTCTCTCGACACCGCTCTGTTTCAAAAAACTCTGCTACTCCCTCTCACCTCCTCTTCCACACATCTAACTTTCCCATCTCTCTCCTCCTCTCTCTCTCTCTCCTCCTCGTTCCCTCTGTCCCTTCCTTTTCCTCTCCTCTCTTTCTTTTCCCGTTCCCTCGCTCCCTCCACCCGACCATCTGTCCCTCTCTCTCTCTCACACGCTGTCCCTTCCTCCCCCAATCTCTGCCCCTCGCTCCCGCTTCTCTCCAACCCTCTCTCTCGATCGTTCTCTTCCTCACACTTCAATCCTACTCTATCTCACTCCCTCGCAAACCCCCCCCCCAACTCCCTACCGTCCACTTGTCACACACAGTGAGGTCATTGTGCGGCGCCAAATACACAGCAGAC
>OLKM01000034.1:404901-411773 GCA_900291075.1 Melanogrammus aeglefinus | reverse complement strand
GACTGGGTGGTTTCATTGATTTTGACCCATAACGAGAGAGAGAGAGAGAGAGGGAAAGCGAGAGAAAGAGAGAGAGAGAGAGAGAGAGAGAGAGAGAGAGAGAGAGAGAGAGAGAGGGAAAGCGAGAGAAAGAGAGAGGAGGGGGCATGGGGGGCTGGATGGCGGCGGTGTTTGGGGGGGAGGGAGACAGAGCGGCTACAGTCTAGGATGTCTTTATAATACAATTAAAGAAAGAAATGTCACAAAAGAGTCGCAGTGTATAAGAGAAAGAACGAGACAGAGTGAAAAACAGACACACTAAGGGGGGAGGAGAGGAGGGGGGAGGAAGAGAGAGAAAGAGAGTAATCCATAGAGATGGGCGGTGTCACTCAGTAAAGTTCACCCCGCTCGATGCCATCGACCCGCGGGATGGCGACGAAACAGTGGCGAAGGACACAAACAAACACAATGTTGTCGTTTGATCCGAGATGGCGAAAACAACCAGGTTGTGTTCCAGAAACGCTGCACAAAAAAAACACTAAAGCTAATTTGTGGTGTCGCGCCCCTGACGTCGGGAAGAGCATATTGCGCTACGCGGTGGTGGTGGTGGCAGGTGTTGATATAGGAGTGAGGCCGCAGCGTGTGTCGCGGGCTAACAGCAAGACCACGGTGTGTCCGCTAAGGAGGGCCAAGAACGATTCGTCTTCTGCACTGGCTGCAGCTCCCCTCCAACGAGGTGATTTGTGAAATCCCAGCGACGTCAACGCGAGTCATCTTGACAGCAGCCTCCGTCTCCCACACAGCCCCCCCGTCTATTCCTGGAAACATTTGACAAGCTTATCTTCACAGGAGCGCTTAGCTGCGAGCTAAACCCAAAGTAGCATCACAAGATATTTAAATCTTAATGTGTTTTTTAAACTTTACACACTGGATAGTTAGTGGCTATGGTGTTTTGACGTCTCCCAACCGGAAGGTTGAAGGTTCGATCCCTGACCTCCCCGAAGTATCTGTGGGCATCCTTGAGCGAGGTTTGACAGCCCTGCTTCTTCGTGGCATGCATCTGAATTCTCTCGCGTCAATTGTGAACCTTGATTAAAAAAAAAAGTCAAGTTCACTTGTATTGGTTCACAGGCACTTGCTACATCGGAGAGAAGCCAATTCTTCTGTCTCCCTTTATTGAAATGAATGAGCTGTGATGTATTTGTATCCCGGCTTCCTGTGTGATCAGTGTCATTCCCTCGTGGTGATGTTCTTGTTGACTTTGTTACAGCTACAAACCCCTCCAACACACATACTCACACAAATAACACACACACACACACACACACACACACACACACACACACACACACACACACACACACACACACACACACACACACACACACACACACACACACACACACACACACAACACACACACATACACACAACGGGGTATTCTTTTGAGCTCACCACTTTGTATGTTTGCCTGATTCTTTACCCTGACTTCTATTTGATTCTAACAAGAACAATAAGAATCAGGCCAGAAGTATAATGACACTCATAATGACAGTTATGAAGAACTAAGCAAGAGGGGGGAGAGAGGGGTAGAGAGAGAGAGGGGTAAGAGAGTGAGTGAAATAGAGAGGAAGAGATAGAGAGAGAGCTTGAGAGAATGAAACAGAGAGGGAGAGAGAGAGATGACACAAGAGACAGAGAGAGAGAGAGAGATTGGGAGATAGAGAGTAGAGCAGCCCGTCGAGCATTGAGAGCCGAGACATTACAGAGAGAGAAAGAAGAGCTGATGAATTAAAGGCAGCGATGACAGAGTAAACAAGGCCAATGCAGTGCTTTAGCTGCTGCTGCCGTGACCCGCGACAATGGGACTAATGGACGCCTCAATCACACAGAGTTCAGGACAGGAGCGAGAGAGGGACTATAAGAGGGAGGGAGAGAGAGAGGCTGTGTAAGAGGGAGATAAGGAGAGAGTATAATAGGAAAGGAGAGAGAGTTAGAGTGTGTAAGTTGGACAGAGATAGAGAGTATGAAAGAGAGATGGAGAGAATGAGACTATGAGAGAGAGATAGAGTAAGAGAGATAGTAGGGGAGGGAGGGAGAGAGAGTATGAGAGAGAAAGAGTATAAGAGAGAGTATAAGAGTAGGAGAGAGTGGTGTAAGAGAGTGTAAGCGAGAGAGAGAGAGAGAGAGAGAGAGAGAGAGAGAGAGAGAGAGAGAGAGAGAGAGAGAGAGAGAGAGAGAGAACGAGAGAGAGAGAGAGAGAGAGAGAGAGAGCAAGAGAGAGAGAGAGAGAGAGAGAGCGAGAGAGAGAGAGAGAGAGAGAGAGGAACCAAGATAGAGGAGAAGGAGAGAGAGGAGGAGGAGGAGAGGAGGAGGAGGAGGAGGAGGAGGAGGAGGAGGTTGAGAGGAAAGCTTGACATCAGGAGAGAGGGACAGGACCCAGGATAAAAGTGGTGAAAGTTTCTTGGATGGAAACTCGTTTGACAAACTCGTTTGACTTTTTTACCCATTCATCCTCCCTTCATTCCCGGATGGAAGGATGAGGAGAGAGATGGATGAAGGGGGTGAGGGGGACAGGTGGGGTATTAGATTCGTAGGGAGATGGGGGGGGGGATTGAGATTAATGGAATGATTGATTACCTGGCGTCCAAAAGGCCCTGTGAGGTGGCCCATTTCTCACACCCTTCATCTTTTCTATCACTCCCTCCTACTTCCTTCTCGCTTCCTCCGCATTTCTATTTATTATTTGCGAGTAGGCACCCCTCACCACTTCCTATCGCTCTATTTCTACTGCAGTGTGTCCCCATTCCCTCTCTCCCCCGCTCTCTCTCTTTCTTAGACTGTCACTTTTTCTGCAATCGCACTGTTTCTCGGCCTGTCTGTCTTTGTCTTTCTGTCTGTTCCAACAATTCTCTTAGTGCCAATCAAAAAGGGCATTCTGTCAATGTTCTTCTCTGACTGTGCTAAAAGACACCCTCTCTCTCTCTCTCTCTCTCTCTCTCTCTCTCTATCTCTCTCTCTCTCTCTCTCTCTCTCTCTTCTCTCTCTCTCTCTCTCATCTCCTGTGTGTCTCTCTCTCTCTCTCTCTCTCTCTCTCTCTCTCTCTCTCTCTCTCTCTCATCCCTGTGTGTGTGTCACTCTGTGGGACTATCTCATGCTGACTGTCATTCAAATTATACAGCAGTTACTCTGTCAGTCAGGAAGCCCTCACATACACAGCCCATGCCAGACATATGCACTATTATCGCTGGTCGTGCACATGCACACACATGCAAGAACACATATGCACACAGACACACACACAGACACACACACACACACACACACACACACACACACACACACACACACACACACACACACACACACACACACACACACACACACACACACACACACACACACACACACAAACAAACATACACACACACAAGCACACACACTCATCCATCTTTTCCTCAAGGCATACATCTTCACTCCTCTTTTGTTATCCCCCTTTACTCCTGGGAGGCAATTACTGTTTTCCCCTGGATCTCAAACTAATTAGCCTAAAAACTAAATAAATAAAGTGTGTGTTTGTGTTTTTGTGGATTTGTGTGTATATGTGCGTGTGTGTGTGTGTGTGTGTGTGTGTGTGTGTGTGTGTGTGTGTGTGTGTGTGTGTGTGTGTGTGTGTGTGTGTGTGTGTGTGTGTGTGTGTGTGTGTGTGTGTGTGTGTACTGTGTATGTGTGTGTTTGTGTGTTTGTGATGTTACTTTGTATGCATATTTGTAAATGGGTGGAAAATAATAAAACATAAATAAATTAAATATAGTACGGCTGAGTTTCTATAAAACTATTAAAAACATAGAACTTTCTTTCAGGTTCAAACCACCATCTTGAGATATTTCACAATCTTACTCTCCTATAGGGAAACACAGGTGGCCTATACTCTACTTTGAGGAACCATAACATTTTTATGATGTTTAAACCGACTTCTTAAACCTGCTAGAAAATAGCAAAACTCAATTACACAACCTGAACTCTGCCTCTCTCTCAAACACCGCTCCAGGAAAGACACACACTAGCAAAGGAGGACTTGCAGGAATGGGGAAGATCAATTTAATGCTTTTTAGGATCTGTTTATATGTGAAATGTAAGACCTTGAGGAGAATAAGCAGGTGCCGGTCCAGAGGGGAAGCCATTGGAGGGGCAGAATTTGATCTAACGGTTCATGGAGATCTCACAGTGACGTGACCGCTCATACAGATGCTCAATTAACTATTTTATGTCTTTTTTTGGGGGAGGGGGCGGGGGTCTCTTCTATATCGCCCCCCCCCCCCCCCCCCCGAGCCAAAAACTAGAAACAAGGAGGGGGCGGGGGTCTCTTCTATATCGCCCCCCCCCCCCCCCCCCCCCGAGCCAAAAACTAGAAACAAGCGTACATTTATTGCATTTATTGCAATGTTCCTAAAATTTGACGCCTCTGGAAAAAAGTCTGAGACACTTACACGGCGCTCAAAGTGGCTCATTAAGTAGATTTCAAAATAAATTAGGACTTTTATTGTCTTTGCCTTTTCACGGACCCAGTGATACCCATGGGGGAGGGGGGGGCTCATCCACACCAGGTGGAGAATTTACACCAACTGTTTGAAAGGCAGATCACATATTCAGGAGTGTATAAACCGCCATCAAACGAATGGAAGGAGGAGAAACTAGTGGTGCTGAAGGGAAACCTGAGCTTACTTGGGTGATTTAACTCCAGCTGTGGGAGCTCGTTATTTAGAGTGCTTTGCAACGCAACAACACTTCATCACACGTGTGCACGACTACAGGTTGAAAAGAACCTCACCTCAGATATGAAAAATACATGAACACTATTAAGCACATTTACCACTTCTTTTTGATCCGTGTCAGGCAGCTCACTGATGCACACACACACACACACACACACACACACACACACACACACACACACACACACACACACACACACACACACACACACACACACACACACACACACACACAGGTGTATTCAAATTAATATTTACAAAGTCACACACATCCACACTTAGAGTCAGTCATACGCTTACTTACACACTTCCCTGTATAAAATCCTTCATTCCTCTAAGGGAAAGCCGGGTTACTCTGAGTAAGAGCACCTTCGCTGCACTTTCTTCTTTGCATATAAAAAACGCGCACGTATACACACGCAAAAACACACACACCGTCCACACGCACGGAGCTGCATATGGGCTGCAGGGGAAGCTTGTCCCATATTTTAATAACAAAACAAACTCTCGGGAGCGTTCTGTGTAGATAGCTAAATGACACTCACAGTTTGACGCATGCGGTCCCCAGCCAGCAAAATAATAAGATCTACCATCTTGACACCACTGGCACCAACACCCTCGGATCCACTGCCCCCCCCCCCCGGCCCCCAGGTCCCACCACAGCCCCCTGACTACCACCAGCCTCTAGAAGGCCAGGGGCCCGCTGGATGGGGTGGGGCCCCGTGCTACACAGGGCCTTCATGCGACAGCCTCGGCTGATCGGGCCTTGCGGTAGAATTGGCGGGGATGCCACCGACGGCCCGCTGGTACGAGATCAAGGCTGCAGCGGGAAAAAAGTTTCGTGCAACGAGAAAGAGATTATCCCTTCAGGCAAGGGTAGCGCTAGCTGTAGCTACACGCTACCAGGCGCTACACGCCACCAGGCGCTGTACCTATGTTGTGGCTCGACAAACACACAACAAACAGAAGAAGAAGAAAGGCCATGCGAAGCACGGGAACCTTGAGTTGAGTTGCGGAGCGTCTCGCTGAATAATTAACCTACTTTAACGTGCGGAAGTGTCATCAAAGAGTCTTTCTGCACCACGCACAGATATGCTGCGTGTTGCAGCCAGGAGACACACGCTGCTTTGCTCTACAAGCAACTTTCCCCTGACACCACATAGTCGGAGGTAAACTAGCTCACAATATGCTAGCGCAGAGCCGATCTGCAAGCAGAGATGTGTGGTTGCCATCTGGCCTAGTTGTAGTGTGTGCACTGTTTGGGCTATCTGTGCTATGCTATCTGTAGTTATTCATATTAAGGACCCTAAGCTCTCTTCATTCCCATTGAATCTACCTGTTTTTATTGCCAAAAGTTGACTTTGGCAAAGGAGCGAGAGCTTTACTATAAATTAAATTACAGCAAGGATCCATGTTATAATGATATAATATTTCCATACATGCATTGGAAAACGTGACGTATAATCTTTTATATATCTTCACCAGTTAACCGGAAAACTGTAGTTTTATCTTTTGTCTGTTGAGAATTAAAACAACATAGGCCAAAACCCACAATAAAGCATTTGGTAATCTGTATAACCTCTATTGATTCACCTGTGCGGTAGGGACCACGCTGCACTTACCAGAAAATGCATAATATTTTTTTAAAGGGGGAAGGTCAATTAGTCATGCCACATTAAATAACAGTGAATGAAACAACAAACTAACTAGTTCCGCCAGAAAAGGAGAGTTTGGTAGAGTTTGTAACTCTAGCTTTTGCTGAAAGCAATATACCATGAATCCCCTTTAGATACTTTGGCATCATTCAGGAGCAGTTATGGAGTATAGGGCATATTGCTCAAGAATGACTTCACTGGTAGAATGCTGTCACTTGGATTCGCACCCAAAACCTTTAGACTGGGAGTCAAACGCCCTAAGCACTAGATTGTGACTAATGTAACCCCTGTTTAACCTTAATATTATGTCTCTGCTTCCCAACTCTATTCCTATGATTCATTGTATTGATATGAGGATGATACCTGATGCCTAGCCATTAGCTTGCTGGAGACAAATGTCGGCCTACGGCAAAGTACCTTCACGTTTGTCTCCCAAGCCAACCACCTGCCAGGAACACTCCTG
>OLKM01000034.1:394901-397401 GCA_900291075.1 Melanogrammus aeglefinus | reverse complement strand
ACAGCAACAAACACGGAGAACATCCAGAAGGACGTGCAGACAAACAAAAGCATGTTAAAGAGAAGTAAGCCCCATTCAAAATTAGACTCTCCAGTGCTGGGGGGGTCGTAAAGAGGCTCACATACGACAAGGGCGAGGCTTCCTCCATGAGGGCGGGCAGGACAATGGAGCTGTGCACGGCTCGCCCTGATGGGCCTGTTACATGGGCGCAGGGAAACAGGGACGCACCACTCACTACACAAAGCACACGACAAAACTCAACCTCTGCGCTCTCTCTCTCTCTCTCTCTCTCTCTCTCTCTCTCTCTCTCTCTCTCTCTCTCTCTCTCTCTCTCTCTCTCTCTCTCTCTCATCATCTCTCTCTCTCTCTCTCTCTCTCTCTCTCTCTCTCTCTCTCTCTCTCTCTCTCTCTCTCTCTCTCTCTCTCTCTCTCTCTCTCTCTCTCTCTCTCTCTCTCTCTCTCTCTCTCTCTCTCTCTCTCTCTGCGTCATACACTCAGATATACAAACATAGACGTACACACACACAGAAAAAGCACACACCACACCAACTGCCGCACACCATTCACGTAACTCTTTATTTTTCCATCTAGGTAGTGACGGTACAGTAGTCTCGAATTCCATTTTCTGGACTTAATCTTCCCTCCCTCTGTCTGCCTCCACCCCAACACTTTCTCTCTGTCTTCCGTCATATCATTCTCCCTTCATCTCTCCCACGCTTGTCTCCCTCCACTCTCTCTCTCTCTGCCTCTCCCACCCTCTCTCCCTCCCTCCTCTTCCCTCCCTCTTCTCTCCCTCTCTCTCTCCTAGAGTCTCCCTCCCTCCCTTCCATGCCCTCTCCCTCCCACCATCTCTGCCTCCCTCTCTTGGGTCCTTAGCTTAACACCAACCTCCAGGTCAGTAGTGTCTTAGGTTGTTTTTTTTTCTTTTTACTTACCGCACACTTCCCTAGATCTCGCCCTAGGTTGCCTTGTATAACTGTCTTTCAATGTCTCTCTTTGTCCCCTTTTCCCTTTTTCTCTCTCTCTTCCTCCCTCTCTCTCTCGCCCCCCACTCCCACTCCCTCTCTCTCTTTCCCTCTCCCTCTCCCTCTCCCTCTCTCTCTCTCTCTCTCTCTCTCTCTCTCTCTCTCTCTCTCTCTCGTCTCTCTCTCTCTCTCTCTCTCTCTCTCTCTCTCTCTCTCTCTCCCTCTCTTCTCTCTCCTCCTCTCCCTCTCTCCTCTCTCGCCCCCACTCCCACTCCCTCTCTCTCTTTCCCTCCCCCTCCCTCCTCTCTCCTCTCTCTCTCTCTCTCTCTCTCTCTCTCTCTCTCTCTCTGTTCTTGTGGAGTTGCTGACGGAATCCACAGTACAGTAGCCTCCCATTAATCATTAAATGTTACAGTTCAGTAGTACACACTGGGCTTTTTGAAACACACAAAACAAACACATGCATGCATGCTCATGTGTTCATGCACACACACACACACACACACACACACACACACACACACACACACACACACACACACACACACACACACACACACACACACACACACATTAATTTGGACTCACGCAAAACTAAACACAGTACACACACGCACACACGGTTGCCCACACACACACAAGAACACCGCCAAATATACATTTAAAATGATACACATAAAATGGTACGTAAATACACACAATCAAGCACAAAGTCAAAGAGAAACCTAGACACACACTCCAACAAACATACACACACACAGGTTCAGTTGCCCTGCAGCAGACATACAAAGAGATGAGGGCTGGGTATGAGGGGGTATAAGGGGAAGTGGGGGGGGGGGGGGGGGGGCGTTCAAAAACACTAACAGAAGGTAGACAGCACGGAACCAGAGAGACAGCCGCGTTACAAAATGACGGTAAAAGAGCGTGCGAGCGCATAAACTAATTTAAATGTAGGCTTGATATGTCTTCCTCAATGACAATAAAAATGAAGAGCCCTGTCTGAGACGTCAGGCAGTGCTCTCCGCTGTTGTGCTGAGACGTGGGGAAAAACTTGATGGTAGCGGCTCGCAGCCCAGGCTCGCTGCGTGGCGTCACGTCCCGCGCTACGATTCATCAAAAAGAGGCGGTGATGCATCGACTAACTTTAGGTTTTTTCATCGCTTTGTAATTAATAAGCTGAACCTTTACGGCTGTGGGAACACAGCATTACGGTACGCCTTATTAGTTTGCAGGGAGGCCGTTTAGAAAGAACAACAACGCGCCGGCGTCCGGCGCTGTGTGTAATGAGAGCGGATTACGTCTGCTGCGTTGAGGACTTATTTGGTCCATCGTGCCCCAGAGGCTTCTGGGAAATAATGAAAAAGCTTCCACCTCTCAGTGGCTGTTATACTGTTCTCGCAATACAGCCGCACACCCAGGGCGGGACTGTCAACACCACAGGTCACCGTGGTTACCACGGGATGCTCTGTCGTCAAGGGAATCGAAGCCAAGTCAACTTTATTAGTGTAGCCCTTCATTGCAAGTTCATGGGGCTC
>OLKM01000034.1:373451-387271 GCA_900291075.1 Melanogrammus aeglefinus | reverse complement strand
CTATCTCTCCACACCAGACACACACACACAGACACACACACACACACACACACACACACACACACACACACACACACACACACACACACACACACACACACACACACACACACACACACACACACACACACACACACACACACACACTCACACACACCGTTCCACTCCTCTTTCATCCCTCCCTCCCAGCATGCTTTGGGGCAGGTGCCGCGGCTCATTACAACGTGTCGCACAACAGAGTTTTCTTACTGAGTTCACCTGCTGTCTCCCGCCATGTCTCCCCCTACGTCTTCCTCTCGCTCTCTCTCCCTCTCTCTCTGTCTTTCTTCCTGGTTATTACACCTGTCACAGCCAAAGGAAGGATTTGAACTCACACGCACACACTCAAATGCACAAACACACACACACACACACACACACACACACACACACACACACACACACACACACACACACACACACACACACACACAAAGGATAAAACAAAAGGACTTCAACCCAGCAAGCTCTCCTGTCTTTCTTCCTCACATCACGGTGTGCCGCTGATCCGAGCTGGCAGCCCAACAGAACCAAGGTCAGGCTAGGTGTCCGGAAACACACACGCCCTGGCGCAGCAGGCTCACCTTGCTCACCTCGCTAACTTTGCAAACCCTTCACGAAGCCTCCTGAAGCCGCCTAGCCATAAACTGCATGAGCCCAGCGTGCTAACAACGCTAACGTTGCAAACTTGGCTAACCTTTCATTAGCCTCTCGTGTCGCTCTTTGGTCCTTAACCGCAGTAGCGCAGTATACTAGACTCACTAACGTTGCTAACTTTTCTAACCTTACAATAACTCCACTTTAGCCGTGTATCTTTTAGAAGAACAAACCCACACACAACAGAGGAGATATTAAAGCTATGGTGTGTGGCGGTAGGATCGTTATTGACCTGGGAGGGTACGACATCTGTCCCAGGAAGTGTCCTTTCGAGCGGCCGGAGGGTTATTGGTTTTAATCCCCCAAACGTCTGAGATATGAGCTACTGTAGGGTCAGCCGCATTGGCCAGGCCAGATAGCATACATAGCTGCTTTGTGTTGGCGTTTGTGTCTGTGTGTGTGGAAAGAAGAAGACAAGCTTCATGAAATTTGGCATGAACTCAGATCAAACAACTGAGAGAAACAGAGAGAGAGGGGGGGGGGACAAAGCAAGAGAGAGAGAGAGAGAGAGAGAGAGAGAGAGAGAGAGAGAGAGAGAGAGAGAGAGAGAGAGAGAGAGAGAGAGAGAGAGAGAGAGAGAGAGAGAGAGAGAGAGACGAAGAGGAAGAGGAAGAAAGAGAACTCTGGCATTGCAGAAAAGCTAAACAGGATTGAAAGCCTTTCACATCTCCTTTGTGTTATTTTTCTTTCATTTAAAAATAATTTGGTGAGCCTTTTATTACTGCCCAACTGCGCTTTTGTTTCTCTGTCTACCTGCTTTTCTCGTCCTCTCTCACCTCTCTGCCCCCGACAAAATGGTTATGTGATTTATCACGCCCTCGCTCACTTGCACTCTCTAGTTGCCTCTCACCTCTCTCTCTCTCTCTCTCTCTCTCTCTCTCTCTCTCTCTCTCTCTCTCTCTCTCTCTCTCTCTCTCTCTCTCTCTCTCTCTCTCTCTCTCTCTCTCTCTCTCTCTCTCTCTCTCTCTCTCTCTCTCTCTCTCTCTCTCTCTCTCTCTCTCTCTCTCTCTCTCTCTCTCTCTCTCTCTCTCCCTCCCTCCCTCCCCTAAGACAAATGGATATCAGCAAGACTAATGCTGAGCTAGGCACGGTGGTGCTTCAACACGGCTACTGTATTACCTTGCTCATTTACACTCACCCGCTCTCTCACCCACACACACACAGATTATCTCACTCACCTACGCACTTATCCATCTCTCACCCACACGCACACACACAGATATTGTCCCACTCACCTACGCAGTTTCCATCTCTGAACTACACACACACACACACCATCTTTCTGTCTATCACTCACCCACACATATGGACAAATGACCCTCTCACCTACACTAACGTTTTATCTACATATATATATTCCAAAGTTGCACACAGACACACGCACGCGCGCACGCACGCACGCACGCACGCACGCACGCACGCACGCACGCACGCACGCACGCACGCACGCACGCACGCACGCACGCACGCACGCACGCACGCACGCACGCACACACACACACACACACCTACTACTTATTTGTACCTGCATGCTCTCTATCTCACCTACACACACATAGACAACAACAAATACTCACCCGAGCCAAGTCAAGTCACTTTAATACCTTTCACCTTAGTGAAAAAGAAAAAATCCCTTAATTCTCAAAGAGGAAACCTTGAGAAGGAACGCTCAGAGCACACACCACTCATTTCTTTGCACACATTCTTCTGCACTAGGATCAAGTGCTTGTACTGGCCTCTGTTACTTGGTCTCGTCCAGCCTGTTAATTAGAATTCGATAACTCTGTGTCCTGCGGATCTTTTCTCTATTTGCAAAAATCATCCTACAATCGATATTACGGAATCAAAGGATGATGAAGAAACACACAAAGTCTTTCCGTCTTTAGAAAGCATTCATAGCAGTAGCCTTAAATAAGTAGACGGCAACTTTGGCTTTCTTTCCGGGAATCCTTTCGAACCCTCTCTCTGTTGTGTACTTAATATTGCAACGGTACCGATCCAAACTCCTCATGGAAATCCTTTTGTTCCTTCTCCAATCCCTGCTTGTTTCAACGCCTCAGCAGCTGGGCTTTTGAACTCCGACCGTTTTTTTGGTTTTTCAGTTCTTCCGGCGAGGCGTGTGGGTCGCTTAAGGAGTTTTGTTCCGATTGCCTCCTTGTTTCACTACGAGGGGAAGCAAGCGTTTGAGGAGGGGGATGCACTCTGGTCGTTCTGTGACCCTCCTGGTGACCACATCCACCGCCCTGTATTTCTTTGAATCCCCCGAGCAACCTCTGCATCAGAGCATGCCGGGGACAGAGGGCACATAACAGAGGCCTCGTCGCACTGCAAGCAAGAGTGGCCCAAATCCCAGTCAGATCAGCTCATGTGGGACTCCAATTTTTTCAGAACAGTGGGAAAAGTACACGTGTAATTTGATCTTTTCCATTCTGACTTGGATCAGATCCAAATACAGATCAGATTTTTGAATTGCGACCTTACAGTGAACAGCCATATTGGAATCCATGTGACTTTGAACTCAGTCCCTCCTTAGATTCTAACATGACAGACAATTGCGATGGACGTAGTCAGTGGAGGGACAGGAAATAGTAATATTGGACACCGATAATGATGATCCTAATTCCTTTTCTTGCAATATTTCTCACAAAATAGGTTGTCTGGCAACCGGAAGGTTGCTGGTTCAATCCAAAGCTTCTCCTTGGTAAGAGTCAAGGTGTCCTTACTGCTTATGACAAGCAGGCTGCCGCATGGCCTGCACGATGACGTCATCTGGATAGGGGAATCTGAGTCGATAACTGTAAAGAGATTTGAGTGGCCACAGGTCTGAAAAGCCCTATATGAATGCAGTCAATTTATAAACACTGGCCTCCAAGTTTATTTGTCTGTAACATTTTTGTTCTTGTCCTTGTACGCATAAGGAATATGATATTTACCACATTTAAAACATTTTGTGAACTGCCAAACAAAACCATTGGATCTGGTCTATGAATCTGAATCGAGCATTCAGGCTTGCAGTGTGAACAAAGCCTCAGTAAAGTCCCCATTAGCGAGGTCAGTCTTCATCAGGGGCTGTCTTCAGGTGTACATGTAATGAAGGGTTTCATCCAAGAAGGTTTTCCATGGCAATCAGACCTTTGATTAGCATAAGTCATCAGTTAAACCCGACATAATTAAACTTTTTTAATATATAAATAATTCTTAATGGGATGGGGAATTGCTCCTTTTTTGTCAAATGAACCCCAACGGCATGGCACCACCAAGACCAATAGCCCGGAAAGACTTTGCACGAGCTCCGGCGGCACTTCAAGTTTAGCTTTTTTTGTGTCCCTTCAAAAGAACCGAACAGAACAAAGAAACGTCCCTCTGAAAAGCACCATTATCAAGATGAGGGAATCAGCATTGAGGTGCTCCTAACTCTTTGATTTCATTCTCAGTTCACCACGCGCACACACACACACACACACACACACACACACACACACACACACGCACAGTCGCACACGCACAGTCGCACACACACACACACACACACACACGCACAGTCGCACACGCACAGTCGCGCACACACACACACACACACACACACACACACACACACACACACACACACACACACACACACACACACACACACACACACACACACACACACACACACACACACACACACACACACACACACACACACACACACACAGGTCCTCCTAACTTTATATTTCGCTGCTGCTGGCTTCCAACATGTTCAGCTCAGCGGTGGAAAAAATAAAACATAAATAAAAAGTGCCTGATCCAAAGGATTCTACCGGAATCACCAACTCCCGTGACGACCTTGAGCTGTAGCTGGAGGACAAACCACTTGGCACCCTCTTGTTGTCCTTCATCCGACACTACGCTACGTTATTAGCTGCTTGGTTAGCGTTGGTAGGCGCAGAAGACAGATACACTATCTGCCCATACATCTTAATTAATAGTTAATCCACGTAATGGTTAACCAGTGTGTTTAAATATTTAATCATTGTCAGACAAACACACACCGGCAGGGCCCCCCACATTTCTCCTCCAGCATCAACGTTGGCCCGGATTTATGTTGACAGAATAATTGTGGCCAATCGCTTTCCCTTCTCCTTGTTTGGCAATTTACATAAAGAGGAACCGTCGGTTGAGTTTCATTTGAGGTCATTTGGAAGTGAGGTGACTAATGTGGTATGAAATAAGCCCTGTTTATATTTGGCTGTGTGTAAACAGACACTTACGCACGTCAATGAGGTGGGCGTCTCATTGCTGTTAAGTGTTAAAATGTCAACCTTTAATTCCACATAGACACACGCGGCACAACGCAGACATGAGGGACCGCCTGGGACAGAATTCATACTTACAGTCTTACACCCACTGTAATAATCTTACATGTACACCATTGTACTCATACACACACTATTATACTCCTTGCATAAACAACTATAGTCTCTCACATACACAACTATAATCTGTCACATACACTACTATTCTCTCTCTCACACACCACTAAATTCTCTTGCATAAACAACACTCACACGCTACCATATTCTCTTGCAGGCGCGTGCGGTCCATGGGGGCAGGTGGGGCGGCGAACTCCCTGCATGCTCCCAAAAAAAATAGTTCCTCAGTAAATCATTGCTCCAAGTTTATTTTTTAATAATGTGCTTGTCAACTACCTATAGTTTCTGTAGGCTTCCCGACTATTTTTGGTCAGTTGGCATCAAAGTTTGGATGAAGGTGGGCGGCGGTTCTAGTTGAGTTTAACGTGTCATGCAATGTTGGGGGCAGGGTCACTCAGCGGCCGCGTTCCTCCGTGTGTTTATCGCATGACCCTGCAGGCTGCAATAAGAAACGCAATCTGCGCTATAAGACGCCTATATGGTCGTAAAGTAGTCTAATTTGAGTCTCTCTCAAATTATTCTGCGCGTATCTTTCATCGCTTCTATATCAGATGCAGATATGGCGAGTGGTGTTGCCCCTGTGATTAACAGTGTTGAATTTCTGTTAAAACATTTGAGATGTGACAATTGGAAGGGAAGTTAGAAATCAAACAACATACAACACACTACGATACACTCTCATACACACATGTAAAAGGAGTATAATAGTGTGTGTGTGCGTGTGCGTGTGCGTGTGCGCGCGTGTGTGTGTGTGTGTGTGTGTGTGTGTGTGTGTGTGTGTGTGTGTGTGTGTGTGTGTGTGTGTGTGTGTGTGTGTGTGTGTGTGTGTGTGTGTGTGTGTGTGTGTGTGTGTGTGTGTGTGTGTGTGTGTGTGTGTGTGTGTGTATGAGTATACTGGTGTATATGCGAGATTATAATAGTGTGTGCAAGACCAAGTTATAAATTCTGTCCCAGGTGGCCCGTCATACAGACGTGCATACCCTTACACACAGAAACACACACATATACCCCCCATGCACACTCACATGCATAGACACGATGTTGTAACTGCGGTTCGCTTGCTTAATATCAGTCCGATAATAGTTTGGCCGTAAGTGGGGCATTTTTATTAATATGTTGTATTCAGATTATAAAACTATAGCCCATGAGTAGAGCTGATAATTGGAAGACATTTTGAATCTACTGGCTGAAGCTCAGGGCTTAACAAGCCCTGCACGCTGTGGTGTTACAGCCAACCACCGCACCTGAGCACAGCCCTGCGTTGCGGCGTCGCAGCGAGCGAAAAGCAAATATGTTACCACTGGTTTGGCCGTTTTTCACAGTTGCCAAGGACAACAGCACGGTTGCTATTTGCAAGTATGTTCAGCTAGGGTTCCAAGAGGATGTAATACGCCTTCTTGTTTTAACCAGGGAAGGAAGGTGTACCAAATAACAACTAGTAGTGTGTGTTTGTTTTGAAGTCGCCAAGGTAGGCAAAAGAAGTCTGTATTGGTGATTATCAATGTACACGTATTGAAAATCTGTTTTCTATAAAGTCTGTTTAATCAGTTTAACCTTTATTATATGTGAGTGTTATGTCAGTTAAACCTGTATTATATACAGAGTGTCAACTCAATTAAACCTGTATTATATACAGTTGATCATTTTAACGCTCCACCTCAGCAGTGCAATGCTGAATATTTCCCTTTCAGGATGTCCGGACATTGCTTACTGCCAGTCATGATTGTGAAACTCTTCAGATGCGGGGGGAAATCCAGCTACCAGCAGCTACTACCAATTTTAGTCTATTAAATGATATATCCTGCTTCAAAAAAGGAAAATAATGATAGTAATCATTCAATTGCACCCCTAGCTTCGTAGGTTGGATCGGTCACCTGCAGCGTTAACTTTATCTTGCGTTCATTGATTACTGATGTCAGTTGGTCGCAATCTACAGGTTATTAATTTATCGGATATTTTATCGGTACCGGCCGTGGATGCAGGTAATCTTCAGTTATTGGTATTAGCTGAAAAACGTCCAGATACTACAGATACTGGTCAAAAACACACAAACACACGCACACGCACACACACACACACACACACACACACACACACACACACACACACACACACACACAGACAGACACACAGAAACAGACAAAGAACCAGAAACACAGAGACACACACACAAAGCAAAATGGAACATTTAGGCAAGGAAACGTTCACAATTAATAACACAGAGACACACACACAAAGCAAAATGGAACATTTAGGCAAGGAAACGTTCACAATTAATAACTGAGCTGGAGAAGACTAACACACACACATACACACACATACACACACACACACACACACACGCACAGACACCACCTTGCTGCTATATATACGGAGCGTTCCCTGTGCCCTACAGACACACTGAGTCCTCCCACCCACGCTCAGAGACCCCCTCCCGACGACTGCTCCTCCACTCCACTGCGGGGCCCGGCTGCCCCCCCTACTGGGGTCTACACGCTGCCCCACGGCGCGCAGTGCTCGCGCACAGCAGCTCATCAGGAGCCCCAGCCCCGGGGGTCACTGATCCACAAGGACCCCCCCCCCTCCCCTCACAACAACCCACGCCCCCCCCCGCCCACACCCTCCCCCAGGCCACCACCTGATCCCTGGCTCATCCACTGCCGCGACCGGCTTGAGCCGGTCGGAGGAGCCTCTCTCTCGCCCTCTCTCCCTCAGGTGCCCTCTCATCCTCTTCGGAACTAACCCTGCCTCACCACCCCCACCGCCACTACCCCCCACCCCCCCCCGCACACCCCTCCACCGCCACCACCACCCCCACCACCCGCCCCTTAGCGACCACCTTAGCGACCAGCTCAGCGACATGCCTCCGGTTGTTTCTGGGGATAGAAAGAGCAGTCAGATGGATATGCAGCGAGACTAGCCGCAGATGGGCAGGCAGAAAGGCAGGCGGATAGATAGGCAGACAGACATGTGGGCAAGCAGAAAGCCAGACCGGCAGAGAGGAGACACTTTAAAAACAAATCTCTGCTACTTCATCACCGCCACTCACCTCTGCCACTAGTTTAAGCACCATCTCCTTTGCACTTACTGTTGTCTGTGTTTGTAGACTGTGTTCAAAATAAAATATGTGAGAGCGTTTTGATGCGCGGTAATGGTACTTAAGAGTCTTTACTCTGGATAATTAAAGTAAACTTCACATGGAGAATGTCTGAGACTGAGTCTGCTGGTGCCCATCGTTGATTGGTAGTCACAACCACAGTGTGTACATGAGCATTTACATAAACATGAACTCGGAAAGAACACCTCCATCCATATCTCATGACATTATTGATATTCACACCACAGTTTAGCACCATATTTCACATTCTTCTCCAGTAAACCTCAAAAATATTTAATTTCACAATCGTCAGAAGTAAGTGATTTACTCCCGGACGTATTTCACCGTGTCATTCAAGAGTTTTTGGGTTGCGTCGGTTGTGTAGCCGGTTGAACGTGAGAGGGATTGGTATTGCACACAAGCCCCAAAGGCCGTGCGGTTAGGTTAGGACGTGAATGATAATTAGATGTGGACAGCCAAGTCCTCCACTAGTTCGTGCTGTCATGCCTGTAGACAGCCATGAGTTCACCGACGCCCGGTCCTCTGCCATCTTTACAGCGCTAAAAATACAATGAGAAAACGAAATAAAACCGCATAAAATAATCTTTGGTTGAGAACCTCCCCGAAATGGGCGAATGCTTGATTCAGTTGGGACTCGTTGTTTTTTTGTGTCCGTCGTGTGTGACATCTGGTGGGAGCCGAGCAACCCCCCCATCCCCAAAACTGATCCCTGCAACCCCTGGACCTCACTACTATTCAAACCCTGGTTACTGCATATCGCTGCTGGGATCAGTATCTTCCCGAGAGGATAACCGTGGTCAGGTAGAAGGCCCAGGCAGGTGTGTCCATATGTATCATTTGTTTTACAGTGACAAATATAGATAGCATGTCAGAAGAGCTATACACGTTTTATAATTAAGTTTTTTTTTTTTCCAGTTTCTATAATTCTAGCATTTAACTCATTTTGATTTAATTAGTGTCATAGTCTAAATATGGAACATTTTCATCTCAACATACCAGAGTTACATTTAGCTGGTTTTCTCTGCCAAGCCGCCAAGAGAAAGGTGTCTGTTTCCAAACTGAACACTTATAAGCAAGCAGCCAATGTTTCAGTCGATCAACTAATCGGCAAATCTACTAATTGCCTCATCACCACTTTAACTAAAAGTTAATTCATAACCGCAATGCTCTTTGATATTTTCTGTGCTTTGCAAGAATAATTCAATAATGATCCTTCACCGAGTTAAGGACGGCATTGAACTTGAGATTAAAAAATGTGTTAGTGTGGTGAATGATTTGAGCCAGTGGTCATCAGAGCCTTGTTCATGACCAATAATAATGACCTGAAATAAATCAGACTGTCTATATTCACTTTCAAAGTCAGACACATTTCAATGGCGTAGATACACACTCCAGTTACACACGTAACACACAAGAGGTTCACACACACACACACACACAACCATCACACCACAACACACACACCACACACACAACACATACACACAACCACACATCACACACACAACACACACACACACACACACACACACACACAAACAGTCATGCATTAGAGAGACACTTGTACTACAGTCAGCCAATTAACCTGAAACAGAGCAGAACTAAACATTTGGCATTTGCACACTGGCCAGCAACCTTCCAGTAACAATTACTTACTCAAGAGGGGGGCAGACACGCACACACAAACACACACACACACACACAACACACACACACACGCACACACACACACACACACACACACACACACACACACACACACACACACACACACACACACACACACACACACACACACACAGAGTCTCATGCTTTCACTCACATCATTCTGTCCTTTTAGTCATTTGTTCAGCTAATTCATCCACAATATTTAGTATTATATAATTATCATTGATAAATATACTGTGTAAGGCTTGTACAAATGGCCGCCTCTATTTTGCTCGTATAGGAACATGGGAATGTTATTGGTAGTAATGTTGTTTTGGTAATAGTTTACTAATAAATCATCACAATTAATTGTCATTATGAGGGGTCACAAAGTTTCTCATGGCAGGCGGGGTAAAAAAAAAGGAAAGATTGATAAACCCCCTGAAAGCCAACAGAAGGAAGAAGAAAAAGATAAGTGAAAGGGAGGGAATTGAACATAAAAAAGTTTAAAATACAAGTCAAAGTGAAAGCACAGAAAGAAGGAGAGAAGGTTGGCGGGGAAGGAGAGGGGAAGAGGGGCTGAGAGAGCGAGCATGGCATCGGGCAGAACGAAGCAGCGGCAGCCAGAATGAACTGTTCGCCGCTAAACGACAGCCACTTTATTTAGAGAGATAAACAGATTTGACACCTCCGCAGTCTTCCTCCTCTCTCTCCCCCCGCCCCTGCAGTCCCTTCTCTTCCTCGACTTAACACCGTCTGACAACTCCTCAAAAGAAAAAAGGAAATACTCTTTTAGTCTCCCCGGTTCTTGTGCCAACTTTCACTTCCTCTTTCGGTCTCGTTCGCTCTCTCTTCTTTCGATCTCTTCCTGTCTATGAACCTCTGTCTTAATCTATCTATCCCTCTATATATCTTTTATATATATATATATATTATCTCATTGCCTCGCTCCCTCTCTATCGCTGTCTCTTCTATTTCTCTCTGCCCCTTTTCTTCTACCTATATATCCATATATATTATCTCATTGCCTCGCTCCCTCTCTATCGCTGTCTCTTCTATTTCTCTCTGCCCCTTTTCTCCACCTATTTCCTCTCAGATATTCAACACATTTTCCCCTTCTGGCAAAAAGAAATAAAGGACGAAGGAAGTACATTAAAAGGCCAATCTTCGATTTTCTCACGAGCATCCCCTCGTGCCTCTTTCTTCTTCGGCCCGGAGAGCGAGATGGGATGAAGGAGTGGTATAATTGAATGGAAGTAGGAGACACACAACATTTGGAGGAAGAGAGTCTGAAGAGAGTGTTTTTTTCCGTGAGAGAGCGACGGAGGATGAGGAGGTAAGGAGGGGTAGAGGGGAGGTGGAAGGATGGCATGTGTGAGACGTGTCAGACATGTGACGAGAGAGTGAGACCACAGGAAGAGGGAACGCCAGAGATAGAGATCCAAGGAGAGATGACAGAAACAGGGATTATTGCTTGAAGATGGAGGCTGAAGGGTTTGACAGGAGCAGACTATCTGAGTAGGTTACAGTTTTCCCCAATCGTTTAAATACGTTTTCTGAAACTATAGCTCAAATTCTCAAAACTCTAAACACAAACCTGCGAGTTAATCATTTTGTCAAAACTACACAAATTCTTCTCAAAACAGATTTTTTTCCACCAAACAGTAAACACACCTATCAAATTAATATCTCTTAGAGAGCATCAATTAAACACTGGTGTGATCAATTAAAAACAGTTCTATTGAAATACTATTTACATGTGTTTTGGCTTTATGAGGCCGTGGTACATATTCCAATGTATAAAATTGTTTAGAAATAGCTTTCTTGTTGCAATTAGGTGGCAAATATAGTATAAAGACTGTTGCCATATTGTAATAGAATACTGTGAATACATCATATAAATATTGCATTGATGCAATCGTATCAGAATATGATACAATGCATTCTTGTCTATCCAATGAGCTCCAATGGGCTAAACTACACAGGAGTGGCCTTGGTTTGATCCCGTCCTTTGGCCAATCACCTCTTCCATCCTGGCCCTGCTCTTAACCCTCTTGTCTCCAGCACTCCGCTGAGCTCTCCATGACAGGAAGGAAGAAGAAACAAACACAATTCATACACTAAAAATACATACAAATGGCTTTTTTAAGATTTTTTCATCCCGGAGCCTGTGGATGAAATTGAAAGAAACGTAGGACTAAAATTGTAAGCGAAACCCAGTTGGGGAAGAGAAAGAGAGAGGAAAGGACAACATAAAGTTATTCCACTGGTTGGTGAACGGGACGGGAGGACAATTTTAGAGAAGAAAGAGACTTCAACGTATCTGAGCAATAGGAACCTGTGTTCTTTCTCTCCCTCTCTGTGATAAAGGATGTTGTTTTGCTGTGATAGCCAAGCCTCTGGAGGAAAGGAGGAGGAATATAAACCGATCTAAAATTAGGCTATGCAATCTAACACACACACACACACACACACACACGCACACACACACACACACACACACACACACACACACACACACACACACACACACACACACACACACACACACACACACACACACACACACACACACAAACACCAAATCCCCATAAACATGAAAACACACTCATAAACAGCACAGATGAGGCCTATTCAAAGGAAGCTGGCAGAACAAAGCACCCCTTGCCTCTCCCAGCATCGTGGAATCTGCTGAGATGCTCAACCACACATTGCCTAGACATGGATGTGGACATCCCCCCCCCCCCCTCCCTGCCACACACAGACACACTTAGGATAAGAAATAATCAATAATCAAGAAATAATGAAACATACAAACAGACATATATATCAGACGAATACAATCAAACACCAACATACACACACACACACACACACACACACACACACACACACACACACACACACACACACACACACACACACACACACACACACACACACACACACACACACACACACACACACACACACACACACACACACATGCAAGCATGGTGTTTATGTAGGCTGTGCTGCAAACAAATAAGGAGCAAGCACCATCTAACAAATAAAATTAATATTTAATCACAGGGGCCGTTTGAATTAGCGCTGTCATTAAGTAAACAGGAACAGGGCAGAGAGTGAAATATTCATGGCCCCTGAATTCATTAGCCTTGTATGGAGGAGCGGGCCCCCGCGGGCCACATTCAGATGGAGGACATACCATTGGCATCATTTAATATAAATACACGGTATACTGTTACAGTGATGTGACTGGTGTTTGGGGCAGAGAGAGAGAGAGAGAGAGAGAGAGAGAGAGAGAGAGAGAGAGAGAGAGAGAGAGAGAGAGAGAGAGAGAGAGAGAGAGAGAGAGAGAGAGAGAGAGAGAGAGAGAGAGAGAGAGAGAGAGAGAGAGAGAGATCAAGCTTGAGGAAGACAAAATAAGCAAGTGAAGGAAATAAAGAAACACAGAAAATAAGGAAGAACAATAGAGGTGAAGGAAATGCTTGGGCGGGAGAGATTGCTTCCGGAAAAGGGTGAAGCAGGGTCGTTTGAGGAATAAAAACACAAACATCACAACAGATTATTGGAGGGGAGGAAGACCACGGGGCGAGCGACGAAGAGGCAGTGACAGGCGAGCAGAATCAAAGGACAGTGGAGGATTGTGGAAAGTGCTATCTGGTAGAGGCAGGTAGCAGTGAGTGGGATACAAAGAGGGGGAGCGAGAGACAGAGATCGAGACAGACAGCGAGAGTGAGGGAGTTTTATCATATGAGATCAAAGGTAGATATGGTTTCTATGGGCAGACGGCCATGAGGAGGGCTGCGGGAGCTCAGGCAAATCCTATATGATTCATATTTTAATATGAAGGTAGGGTGTGCGAGGATGTTTAGTAGAGAGAGAGAGAGAGAGAGAGAGAGAGAGAGAGAGAGAGAGAGAGAGAGAGAGGCACAGGTGAGAGA
>OLKM01000034.1:344410-364410 GCA_900291075.1 Melanogrammus aeglefinus | reverse complement strand
GAGAGAGAGAGAGAGAGAGAGAGAGAGAGAGAGAGAGAGAGAGAGAGAGAAACGGAGGGAGGAGGACTGGAGATACAGGGAGACGTGGTTGTGTTTGCGAGAGATAAGTCAGAGGAACTAAATCACATGGTGAGCAAAGGAGGCACACTATTAAGCCGGACAAACATGCGTATTCAAACAGCAACTTTCACGGTGAGGACGGATGTACAACATGGTGGTAAAGATAGAGCGGGGGAGCAAGAGAGATGCAATAACGGGAAAGAGATGCAATAACAAGAAAGAGAGAGACTGGGGGGAGGGGGGGGGGGGGGGAGACCGAGAGAGAGACCGAGAAAGGAGCGAAAGGACAGACAAGGACAAAACCATGTGAGACGGAAAGAGAGAGAGCGAAGGGAAAGAGCGAGAGAGAGCTGGAGATGGATTATGCGCCGCAGAGTTGGAGCACGGGGAGATAAAAGGGAAAGCGCTATTTCATTTGTCTAATTATATTTATCTATTCCACAGTCGCAAACAAACAGAAAGAGACAAATGGGGCTTGCCGAGTAAACCATTGGTGAGCCGCTATAACCAAACTTTAAAGCACAAACACACAAATTGCACGCTGACCAGAGGGGTGGGTTCCGCGCTAACCAACGGGGTGTGGGTGGGGGGGGTGGGGGTTAAAAGTAAAACTAAACCAAAACTAAAAGGATGAATAATTCTGGGAGTGCGAGGAGGGAGTGGAGGCGAGAGGTGCTGCAGGGAGAGCAGCAGGAAGTAGGTTCTAAGGGCACACACCAGATTGACACTAAAACATTAATGAGTCATCGCAGAAGAAAGTGGCGGAGGAGGAGGGGAGATGGGAACAGGATATGTGTGACTGACGTAGGAACAGAATATTGCCCCCTCCTCTGCCTCCCAGAGAGGCAGACTTAATGTTAACCTGCACCCCCCCCCGGTGCGCTCCATTCCCCTGTCACCTGTTTCTTTCCCCCAACGTTTCTCTCATTTCTTATTCCTATTATTCAATGCTTCTGCAGCTTTCCGCCGCTTGCTCTTTTCCTCCATCCTTCCCTTTCTTCCCTCCCTCTCTACTCTTCCATCTTCTTCACGCTGAGTCAAACATGTCATGCACGTAGACTTCCTTCTTCAAGAGAAACCGGGGCTCCACAATCAGATATCAAGTACGCACATACAGACACCACCACACACACACACACACACACACACACACACACACACACACATAGACACACACACACACACACACACACACACACACACACACACACACACACACACACACACACCACACACACACACACACACACACACACACACACACACACACACACACACACACACACACACACACACACACACACACACACACACACACACACACACACACACACACACGTGTTGTCACGGCACGGGCTGGTTCTCGTTCTTCGGACATCTGATTGTGTCCATTTGTCTCAGCGGCACGGCGCTCTCCAATTTGCCTCTCTGGCAGACAGGAGTTATTGATTGGCCCATGCGGCTGTCACTCATCCAATCCCTCAAGCTCTCGTCCAATCAACCGACAAATCTCCATGCGAGGGCCGGGACTTTCCGCTATTGTTCCTGCTAAGCTCAATGCCTCCCCTCCACGACCACACCCCACCAACAGCTCTCTCTCTCTCTCTCTCTCTCTCTCTCTCTCTCTCTCTCTCTCTCTCTCTCTCTCTCTCTCTCTCTCTCTCTCTCTCTCTCTCTCTCTCTCTCTCTCTCTCTCTCTTCTCTTCTCTCTCTCTCTCTTCTCTCTTCCCTCTCTCTCCTCTCTCTCTCTCTCTCGTTCAGAGGCCTCACCCGCTTTGTCTCCTCATTTGGTTTCTGATGGGGACTGGGGGGGGGGGGCTGTGGTGCTGGTGTATTGTTATATTGCGCACACAAATCAGAAGCGGCGCAGGCTTTTATGCAGCGATCAGTAACCGGGATGGAAACGCCGCCGCCGTAGTGATTACCTGTCACGGCCTCCCATAGGTTATGAGCAACGCCCGGGCATTCATCGGAGAGTTGAAACGGAGAACTAACACTCTTAAGAGCCGCTGTAAGTCAACGGGGGGGCCGAGCGGGTGTGGGGGTGGTTCCGAGCGGCGGCCCTAGAGAGGGGCTTTACACTCTGGGATTTAGATGGTGAAGCAAAAAAAAACACAAGAAGAATAGTGCGGCTCTCTATAGGATATTTTCTGTACATCAAGTCGTTTATCAGACGCTTTTATACAGACGGCCTTACAGGTTAGGCTAAGAAAACTCAAAGGATATTCAATCAATATTGAAATATATTGGAGTTGCAAGTGCTGTACAAGCAAGTTTATAAAAATAACAAATGGCCAGGCTGCAGAGTAGCTATAAACATCCACTCTATCCTATTTATATTGGTAGTAGTGAAGTGCATCCTGGTAAATGAGTAATATAAACATATATAATGGAAGTCTTTGGTTTTTCGTTCATCTCCATAGGCTTCCTCAAACTGTGTGCGCACACATTTGAGGTTTTGGGGCAAGTGAGAGTGTGTATTATAGTCTCATTGTTTCATTTCCCTCAGTAAAAATCCATCACGGTGGGAGCGATCAAGTATCCCGCTGACAGACGCTCTTGTCATTAGGCTGTGGTAATCCATCAGAGCAAATACAGAGATACGATACTTTAAAAAAACACAATGCTGTTCCATTTTTTCAGGCAATAGCTTTGATGGCTTGCTGTGCGCTTCCCAGAAATGTAGCTATTGTCTGAAACAAGTGAAACAATAAAGTTTATCTCCCTGCTGTAAATGTTGCAGACACATTTAACAAGGAGATGAAAACAGCTTTCACAACCCGATATATTGTGAGTTTCAAGCAGGTATGACTATTATATGAGATTTATCGGGAGGGAAATGTAGGGAGTTCTTCGATTGGATTCATGACGGAATAAAAACAGAAGAGTTGACGAGTTCAGTCTGCATCAGAAAGGTCATGGGTTCAATCCCCTCAGCCGACCAGATAGCATTTCATGCTGGTTCAAAATAATCCTATTCAAGACTGTTAATGCCAATTAACATGTCAATGTAGCACTGTGTGAAGCTTTGTTGAAGACAACATTAACCTGAAATAAAACATGACAAAGTGATAAAATAAAATGCTTATATTTGAGGGGCTTATTATCTTATCAGGCTTTCAAACGTTTCTTTGCGGATTTAATTTTTTATAGACATTCAATAGATATTATTCGACTTTACATCCGGTTAATATTCATCTCTCCCAGTTGCGTTTCAAGGTCCTTCTTTAAGTTCAAATATATGCACGTCAGTTTTATACCTTATACGTGAAAGTATAAAATTGACGTATTGCGGATATCTGCCGGAGAAAAGCAGTTATGCACTAAAGTGTTCTCGGAGGGGAACCGGGAGCATTGTGTGTCCTTTTGACATTCACTCCAGCAGCTGTCATCAAACACAAAGGTGTCTGTGTGTCGCCGTCAGATGACAAGCTTTGACATGGGCAGGCATAAGGCAGAGTAAACAGGTCTGTGAGGCTCCCCACGCAAAGACCCTGAATCTGCTGAGGCAAGTCTCACCGTCATGATTTCTCTTTTGCTGAAGGTAGATATTAATCATGTTTCTATCTCATGCACACACACAGACACACACACACACTCATTAACACATGAAAACCTGCCAAATGCAAAGAAGCCAGCCATTAAAAGCAATTATAAAACATCCATTCGCCATGAAAAACGCGATGAATTCACACGTCTCAAAGTGAAACATCATCTATAAAGCATTTCACTTAAGCCCAAATCTGAAAGATGGGTTGTGAAACTATAATTTAGCCTCATTGCAGGTGGCAGGATGACGGTGACAAGTCATTTTTGGTGCGCACAAACACATACACACACACAGCCACACACAAACAACAAACCCTCCACCACAGCTGTTGGTTTATGGTCTGTGACGCCTGAGTGGCACTCAGTGAACCCGGCGTTGGGCTTGGAGAGCGCCACACCAGAGAGAGAGAGATCCACCGGGGGAAGAGAGCATTCAGGGGGGCTTGGGTCGTTCCTCTGGGGCACGGGGGGGTCAGAGAGGATGGTCTTTAGAGGGGCATAGACGGAAGGAAGGAGGGGAGCAGGGAAAGAGGAGTCATTTACTTGATTCAGCAGCTTCATTCGCATCATTTAACAGCCCTCCTCCTCCTCCTCCTCCTCCGACGTACCCGGAGAATCAGATCCTCTGAGGAAGTCTTTCTGAGGAGGTATTATGAGTCGCGAGGTACACCAACATTAAGCTTTATTTCTTTAAACATTCAGGGCGTTGTTAGCTCTTGCGATGCCATTGGTAATATAAGAGAATGGTGAAGGTAAGTGAAGAACATTCATTTAAGTAGGCCTAAGTGTAATATTAACAGGGATTTATAATTCAGGGTCAGCGCTAAAAGCACTTAGTTCCGAGCGTTATCATTTTATAAGTTATTACGTGGCTCATTTAATGAATCACACTAGATTAAAAGTCTCCTTGTTCGAACTCAATCTATTAATGTGGTCCCCCATCCGGCGGCTCTTGGCCCCCTACGCCTTCCGGCTGAAGGAGGATAAATCTGCAGGAGCCTGCGGATGTTTCAACCCAGCTCGAAACATTGCCGAAGATTACAAAAGTGGTAAATTACATGGAATGTACAAATAAAAATGAATAATGGATGAGTGAAGAAGAAAAGACGGAAATAGTTTAATAGATAAGTGAATGCCTCAATAAATAAATAAATAGAAACAAAACCCGTTAAAGTTCCCGCCTGTTTCATTTATTTTGGAAGGCTCCGTCACTGTGTATGGTACGCTCTTTAATGTTTTACAAAATGATTAATGCCGCGACACACTTCTGATAATACCTTTTCCAAATGCAGAATGACGCTGACAACAAGGACACGAATGAGCTGGCTTGACGTAAACAGAATAATTGACTTTCAGGCTTCAACTCAAGAGCGCGGCTTGTTTCGGACGGACCTCATCGCCTTGTCGGTGGGAACGGCTGCCAGAGACGGACCTGGTGATCAATATGAGCAAGGTGTCAGCCCAGGAGATCAATCACATCCATCTGACGGCTAACAGCACCGAGCAAATCCAATGTACCCGTCGGCGATGAAAGAGTGAATCACTAAACCCTATGGAAATGTATTTATTACGTCACCAAGTGGCAGTCTTCCCCCCCGTCTTATTTAGTATTTACAAACACCTTTGTTGTTGTTCCTCCGTTTCTTTGAAGGGGTTTGCTGTTTATCGAACAAACCCTTACGGGCAAAAAGATTAACAATGTTTGCAAGGTTATTATAATCTGCAAAAACCAAACGAACCCATCCTCGGCACTGCCCGCTGAGGTAGCCCCCGGGGCGAGCCATCATTTGAATTCACATGAAGGGAGCGGGAGAGAGAGGAGGAAAAAAAACAACAAGAAATATCATTTAAAGCTACAATGCCTTCTGCACACGCTGACAGCAAATGCCCCGGGCCCTTTCAATTCCAGCCCTATAATCAGAAGCAGACTCTACCCGGTTCCTAGCTGAGAAACGGCCGGCGCAGCCTCAGCCGGCGCTCTGATGAAACAACAGGGTTCCTAATTTGCCCCCACTCCACCGCCCCACTCTTTAATGTGCCAGCAGGTTGCTGGACGAGCTGAGAAGACATATATGAGAGAGAGAGAGAGAGAGAGAGAGAGAGAGAGAGAGAGAGAGAGAGAGAAGAGGCCACTGAGAGGAGAGAGAGAGAGAAGAGAGAGAGAGAGAGGAGAGAGAGAGAGAGAGAGAGAGAGAGAGAGAGAGAGAGAGAGAGGAGAGAGAGAGAGAGAGAGAGAGAGAGAGAGAGAGAGAGAGAGAGGAGCGACAGAGAGGCCCCTGAGAGGTGCCAGCTCCGACCGGCCCAGTTCACCCACGGTGGTTTGATGATGTTGTGGGCGCCGCCAGATAACATGTCTGGGGCCGCGGCGATTGGACGACAGCCGTGCCTCTTAACGCCTTAACGACCACTTTTAGCATCACCCAGCCAGCCCTGTCCTCCACTCCTGCCCCCTGCAGGGCGCCTGCATTACAGACGGAAGAACAGCCACCAGGAAGCACCGCAGAGAGGTGGAATGTATGTGTGTGGCTTTGTGAGTTTGTGTGTGTCTTTTTGAGTTAGTCTGTGTGTGTGTCTGTGTGTGTGTCTTTTTGAGTTAGTCAGTGTGTGTGTCTGTGTGTGTGTGTTTGTGTCTTTTTGAGTTAGTCAGTGTGTGTGTCTGTGTGTCTGTGTGTCTGTGTGTCTGTGCGTCTGTGTGTCTGTGTGTCTGTCTGTGTGTCTGTGTGTCTGTCTGTGTGTCTGTGTGTCTGTGTGTCTGTGTGTCTGTGTGTCTGTGTGCGTGTGTGTGTATTCTCTTCCTCTCTTCACTGAGCTGGGTCCATGGTCTCTGCTGGAGACCCAGGTTGTCTTGGAGGACTCTGATTGGCTCAGCGGGAAAAATACTGATTTTGGCTAGATGGGGCGGAAATGAGCTAAATTTGACCTGGCGTGTGACGAACACATGCCCTTTCATAGACAACCCTGCACAAACCTGAACACACACAAACACACACACACACACACACACACACACACACACACACACACACACACACACACACACACACACACACACACACACACACACACACACACACACACAGACACACACACACACAATGAATCAAGAGCAGTACCTGGAACTGAAGCATTGAATTTATGTTTTGTAATCAGTGAGGTGCAACATTGTAACCATAGCATCGAAGGAGACTTCATAATCAAGGATGTGTGTGTACTGTGTACATGTATGTTTGTGTGTGTTCATTTTGCATCTGGTTGTGTGATTGTCCGACATTTTAAATGCACTTAACATTCACTACTATTCTGAATAAAAATGCATAAATAAACGAATTCACTTTTAATCTGCATATTTCAACAATAAATGGCGAATCCCAGACTATTGAAGAGCTCTAAATTATCCTCGTGTCTCATGGTTAGGGTCGGTTCAGACCACAACGCCCGTAGACTTCCTTTGGGCATCCCTTGAGCAAGATCACAGCCGCCATGCCTGCTCCTTAAAGCCACCGCGTCCAGCGCACCCACACTGGTGGGATACAAGCAGCCTGCACAAGCAGTGAATCAGTAAACAGCAACCCAAGCTAGATCCAGCGTGACACCTTGAGGAACCACAGCATCAGGGTCTGGCTGCAGCCCGTTCTCCAGGGCCCCCTCCTAGGAACAAACCGTATCTCAACACGGGGCCTTTTCAAACCCGACCACTCAGCTCTTCTGCGGCCCCCCGGCCGGCCGGCCAATCCTCCTGACTCCAGCGGGTTCTCTGCTCGCCTACCCTCTGTTGTCTCTGTCTTGTTGTGTTTTGACCTCTTGCTTCTTTTGGGTGGTTCTATTGCAGTGTTTTTTTAATTTGCTTTATTTTGTTGACTTGCGGTTCTGACATATGGGGCTGACTTATCGTCAGCTGATACAGAGTACAACAGCAACAGAAAGGAAAGCGCCCATGCAGTAGCAATTTCTAACTCTTTTGTGCACCTGGTTGATATTGGAAACAGATACTGGAGCAGCTGGTGAATTTGTGGATGGAGGAGGAGAGTGATGCATGCTGGGAGAGGGAAGAACATCGAGAGGAGCCAAGTGGAAACCGACACAGAGAGAGGGAAAAAGAAAAAAACAACGTGAAGAAGTGAAATAGTTGGGACACCAGCCGTGGCAGAGACGGTGGGGGGGGGGGGGGGGGGTAGATTCTGGGAGAGAGAGAGAGAGAGAGGGAAAAGGTCACGTTGTGTGCAGCAATGAGCCGGAAGGGAGAGATTGATGGATGAAAGGACCAGAAGAGAAAGACCCAAAAAAGAAAAACATAACAACAACAACAACAACAACAACAGCATAAATGCCAACCAAAAGAAAGCGGTAACGGTGATTTTTCTCCACCGCCGTGGAGAAAATGGCCTACATGGCCTGGCCTGTTTCGGAAGGAGAGAGACAAGAGGAAAGAATGAGAAGAGGGAGAGGGGGGAACTCCCAGCAGTGAAGGAGGAGGCGATTAGATTGATCCGCTCATTAACAGGAGGGATAATTGACTACACGAGTCTAAACTGATACACCGGCAGATGTGGCTGGGGGGGGGAAACGAAGGCGAAGAAGAAACAAAAAGAGGCCGGGAGAGATCTGAGAGAGAGAGAACAAGGCTCCGGGAAACAAACAAGGAACCAGTGAAAAATGACGAACGGGGAAGAGTTGAAGGGAGGGGGGGGGATATTAAAAAAGGAGCCCATAGAGAACACCCAGATAAGAGGGATTAGAGAGAGAGAGAGAGAGAGAGAGAGAGAGAGAGAGAGAGAGAGAGAGAGAGAGAGAGAGAGAGAGAGAGAGAGAGAGAGAGAGAGAGAGAGAGAGAGAGAGAGAGAGAGAGAGAGAGAGAGAGAGAGAGAGAGAGAGGGCTCGCACGGCTGGCTGTGTGTATAGATGGAAATAGATTTCTGTTCACTACGGGTGTTTGTTTCAGCCCCACTCGCTCCCCTTTGTATGTCGAGCCAGATGCATACCTGCATGGGCATGTATGTGCACACAAAAAATACCGTTCCTTCTCACCGTCCTTGTGAGAGCGTAGTACCGCCATAGCCATGCATGCCCCAGGTGTGTGTGTGTGTTCAGGTGAGTGTGTGTGTGCATGCGTGTGCATGCGCGCGTGTGTGTGTGTGTGTGCGTGGTGTGTGTGTGTGTGTCGTGTGTGTGTGCGTGTGTGTGTGTGTGTGTGTGTGTGTGTGTGTGTGTGTGTCGTGTGTGTGTGTGTGTGTGTCGTGTGTGTGTTGTGAGTGCGTGTGTGTGTGTGTGTATATCGGTTGAACCTGTTAGGCCGATCCTGGGTGGGGTCTGACTTGACCTGTTTAACCCGCTTCCTAGGAAACACCCGGCCCTGCTCCCCACGCACATCAGCACGAAACCAAACCACACACCCAGGATCCCAGGCTTTCACGTGTGCAGGCACATGCAGCGCTGTGCTGCTCTGCCAAACACACACACACACACACACACACACACACACACACACACACACACACACACACACACACACACACACACACACACACACACACACACACACACACACACACACACACACACACACACTGGGCTGGAGGAGGTATACGGCTCCCTTCTCATTACTCGACTCCACTAGGAGTGGGTTGGACTGTTTATTATGATGAGCTGCTGATGATTTAGTTCTAGACGCCTTTATCCAAAGCCGGTTACATTAGACACCATTGCTGTTAACAAGCAGGTGAGCGGGTTTTCAGCGGTCCACTCAAGGGCGCCTACATGAAGTAAACTCTGTGTATGAGGGGGGGTTCAAACCTACGCGCTTTTGTGCTTGGATTCAAACATCCTCACCCACACGTCGAGCCCTCTGGCAGAGGTTGGCGTTCTGAGGCTTGCGACCGCTCGAGCCGTGGGCCGGTAGGCCGTCGGTACGTGTGACACACAATGAACAGAGCTGCGCATGGTTTACACTTGAAATTGAAATTCCATTCAGCGTGAACACTGAATGAGGAGGATTAGCCTAACCTGGATTAAGGCGTACATTCATGAGGACATGTGACTGAACAAGGCCCGGGTACTTATCAGCACGTTTAAATATGCATATAAACCATATGACATGTCATTTGTATTACATTTAAACACTTAAAGTATGCATGACCTTCCCCTGTATAAAAGAGCCATTGTAAAGCGTTGTTAGGCTAGCTGGCGGGCCGTACTGCTAGTGATGACAACCCTAATCCAACAACTAGGTGACCAGACACAATACTCCTGCTGGTTGTTCAGCAGATGCATTCCAACGGAGGCAGGGTGCTTTTGTACCTTCTATGTGTATGTACTTGATTTGTATTAGCGCAATTATCTTTGTACTTTATTTCTGTTTTCCTGTATTGCGCGCATGTCCCTGGTGACCGGCTCTTCAAGAGGCTAGGCAAACGCTCACATTTAAGAGAGCAAAGCAAGGAACGCGCTGCTGGCTGGGAAACAAAGGCAATGCTTTGATTCAGGAATAGACTTACGAGGTATTAGAGGCAACATACGTTTCACCACTGAACCTCAATCAAGGCTTTGATCACCGGTTAGGGCAAAAGAAAGCAGGAACTGAAGGAAGAAGTGCGAAGGAATGGTATTATTAATACAGAAAGAAATAAGGATACTAACGGGTTAGATGTGCCTCGAAAGAGAAAGATGCAGAGATACAGAGAAACAGAGAGAGAGAGAGAGAAAGAAAGAGAAGATATAAGAAAGAATGAAAGGTTGAGAGAGCGAGAGAGAGAGCGAGAGTGATAGAGAGAGAAACAGCCAGAGAGAAAGTACACACTTGCTTTGTTAGACATGTTTTCCCTAGATGACTCAATGAGCGTACCAGTAAGGCAGTATTCATTGCGCTGCATTGCATCATCGGTTAAGGCGAGGACAAGAAAGGAATGAAGGAGTAGTGCAGTGGACCAGAGGTGAGCACAGGCAAGGAAACTCGAGCACTCTGGTGCCATGTTTCCATATTCTGCTCTGCTTGTTTTGTTGTGTTTTGTTTCACACACCCGGCTGCCTTCGCGCCGACATCTTACGACTCTAGCACGCGTTCTCTTTGGAGGACTCGTCTCCAAAATATAAATAAGCGTGTAACTCTTTGAAGAACTGTGTAGTTCAGAAAACACGTACTCTGCTCCTGCTTGGGCTAAATAAATAGCTATTGACCCCTGAGGAGGGCCACTCTCCACATTGAATCAAATGTTACTGTTTTATCTTTTATCAGAGGGCCTTACCTAAAACCACTTACGCTGAGTTTAGATACTTGGCATTAGAGAGCAGGTAGCAGTGAGGCCCCAAGCTCAAGGCTGTGGTTGTTGAGCCTGACTATCGTGCGTCCCTACTGGAAACACTACAGCCTATTTAAGAAACAATGTGCTGCTATTAACATTCAAAAATCCTTTGTTAAGAAGAAAACAAATCATGAGAAACTAGGCTCAATTACAAAGCTTCAGTCTCTTCAATAGTTTTGTTTCCTTTATTTTCTAGTGGTTTCTCTGCTTGTTTTGTGTTTGTTTCAGTGCTGTGGGGCACTTTAATGGGTCTTACTCAAACTGGCAGTGTGAAACTTAGAGAGGGAGGCTGGCAACCGGCCGACATTCAGCTTAGGAGCCTGGCAAACAGCAGCCACACACACAAACACACATACACTCACATACACACACACACCACCAAACACATCTGCCCGACGCACACATATACCAACACACGCACAAACAAACAAACACACCACACACATACACCCACAAACACACACGCGCTCGCACATGTAATCACACACTTGGCGTGCACATGCAGACCTGCAGTGCTTTACCTACATGGTTGACAGGAAGAGGAAATGACTTTTTCTCGTCTGGAGGGCCACAAACAAGAGACGCAGCAGGGCCATTTCAGATAGGGGCCCCTCTTAAAGAGCCCCACTGTCTATGAATATGGAGATGAGAATTTAGCCAAGTGAGCGAGAGAGGGTCAGAGATTAAAGAATGAGTAAAAAGAGGGTAAAGGAGGAGAAGAGAATTTCTGCTCCCTGGGATGACACACCTGCCTAGCCTTAAGCCTCAGCCTGGATTTATTCTGTTTGGGATGTGTTTGTTTGTGTCAGTTTGTGTGTGTGCGTGTGCGCGCGCGCGCGTGCGTGCGCGTGCGTGTGCGTGTGCGTGTGTGTGTGTGTGTGTGTGTGTTTGTTCATTAATTAATACAACAATATATTCGAATGTGCATTGCACACAATTTAATCACATCAGCTGCATGGGTGGGCATTAAATCAAACAGCAACTTATTTTGAAAGAGTTTGTCAATACTGTCTCGCCCCCGAACAAGAAAAATAACAACAGAGTGAAAGGAACAATTTGGGCTAAAACACTTTGACATCATTAAATCGTGCCTGTAGGGGATGTACAATGGATCCCAGGTCGTACTTAACTCTGGTGTGCAGTATTTTAGGGTTTCTTTTACCTTCACTTTCGATTTCGGGAGCAACCTGATGTTTTGAGGTGACATCGCTACAGCAGGCGCAGTGGAGTTCAATGAGAGAACGCGCCTTCAACTCCCTGGTGCTTCTGCCACAAGCATCACGTATTCCTTCCATCCCTGCAGGAGTTACAACTCAGGGGTTCTGCTTTTGTATGACTGCAAATCAACTTTCCTGCAATACTCCTTTTGGTCCCTTAGAAATTGAACACAAGAAGATATTTATCCAAAGCATCAGAAGTTAACATCACCAAATGTGCAAATGTGCTTCTTAGCTTTCTACATGTTATATAATGAAGACTTCTGAGTGATGTTGAAAGCAGACTCATTCTCTGCCATGTCAATGGGGTCGATGAACGATAGCACATGGATGTGGGATGCAAGGAGACAGAAACACACACAAGGTACAAAAGTTCACCGCTGTTAATTAACTCCTTTCTGCTGCTGATGCTTTCCCTTCCACTTGTTTGAACACATCATCATCATATCACACACACACACACACACACACACACACACACACACACACACACACACACACACACACACACACACACACACACACACACACACACACACACACACACACACACACACACACACACACACACGTATACATACATATATACTATTTATATATCATCTTACACACTTCAACGCTCAGCCACAGACAAAGACACATACACACCTATGCCTCCAACCCTCCCCCAACACACACACACACACACACACTCACAGATCATATGTCTACTTCCTCAGCTGAGTGGACATGGATCTTTCCATTCTCCCCCCTCTCCTCCTCCACCTCCTGCTCCTCCTCCTCCTCCTCCTCCTCTCCTCCTCCTTCTCCTCCTCCTCCTCCTCCTCCTCCTCCTCTCTCCACCTCCTCCACCTCCTTCTCCTCTTCCTCTCTCCACCTCCTCCTCCTCTTTCCACCTCCTCCTCTCCTTCTCCTCCTCCTCCTCCTCCTCCTCCTCTCCTTCTCCTCCTCCTCCTCTCTCGACCTCCTGCTCCTCCTCCTCTCTCCACCCTCCTCCTCCTCCTCTCCTCCCTCCTTCTCCTCCTCCTCCTCTCCACCTCCACCTCCTCCTCTCTCCTCCTCCTCTCTCCTCCTCCTCCTCTCCTCCTCCTCCTCTCTCCACCTCCTTCTCATTCTCCTCCTCTCCACCTCCTCGCTTGCCTCCACTCACTCCGTCACATCAAGCCGTGTGCTCCTCCACATCCACCTCCCCCCAGCCAACAAACAACCAGCCGACCCCCACAAAGTCATTGTTAATTCGGAGTGCAGCGGCCCGCCGCAGCACCCCTAATGCGCTGTATGAATTATGGATCGGTGTGGATATAAAGAGGGGTGTGGAGTCCCAGGGGAATGGTTGATCGGCTGGTCGGCCGTTGTTCTGGATGATTTGGGGATTCTCCTCTTCGGGGTGTCACTGAGAACATGATCGTAGAGCCGGGCTAATGTGGAGAAACTGTTTACCCTCATCGATAATGTTTTGCGGGATAGGGATTCCCATGCCACCGCATGCTCATGGATTACGCGGGTTCGAAGGGAGCCAGCGGGGGTTAATTAGGCTTTGATGCAAACAAACCTGCGCATCACTATATGAGGTATCATGTTTGTTTACGACCACAGCAGGAGGATTCATAACACTACTGGATTCTCACCCCAAACAGAGATTCGGAAATAAGACAGATGCTATTTCAAGCATCAGGCTTCCCCACGTGCCCTGAGGCAATGCACTAGTTTTGTGTGTCTCTATGCGTGTGTGCGCGATGCTACAAATGGAATTCCTCATCAGCAGTACTATCCCCTTTTATCGGCACAGTCATCTTCCTCCTCACTAGCGTGATCACTGCCTTTAACCTCCCTACCGCCATAATCAACAACATCATCACTATCACCACTTTCATCAGTGCCAACAACCCAAACCGCTGTCACCATCACCCCCTCCATTTCTTCAGTGAGGACGGGATTTCAACACTCAACCTCCGATGTACTTCTTATATTAAGGTCATTTGAGCAGATCTGGTGATCTGATTACCTCAGGAAGTCTCAACCCCCACATCCACCCAACGAGACCTCACCTTTGCAGGGAAGAGGCTTAGACTGTATGTCCCCGAGGTTCAACCGAAACAATCAATACTGTGACTGCACAAGCGCTTCCATTTTTATTGCCATAGATTAAATAACTTACAGAGTTCAATTCTGTAATGAGATTTGTCCCCTTTGAGCCGATTCAGGCTTCTAAAGAAATCCACTGGCAGCAAAGGAAAGACTGTTTTGGATACTTTTTTTTATGGGCATATCTCAAAACCTTTATGCTAATTTGACTGTTATCTTTTTCAAGATAGAATCATCTGTAGCCTTAAAATATTGACTCATGAATATAAAGTGTTCATTTTTTCCATTTTTAAATGGTTTTGTTAGTGTTTAAGAACAAAGCATTTAAGCTACTTTATTTTATATGTATCCTTAGCCTTGTTTGCATGTTCAAACCACTTTGTTTCGTTCACCCTTCAACAGAATAAAGAATGAAAGAGAGAATTCTCTCTCACCGTGAAATTACATTCGACTGCTCCACCCTGTTAGCTTATTTCCACAGTCCTATTATTTACCTATTTAACAATGTATGCCCACGTTTTTGAATGGATTCTGTTTATAAGTCGTTATGCAGCTAACTCTAATAAAGGATTTGATTTGCTTTGTTAGTGGCGGCATCGTTTGACACCTTGCAACGGGCTAACACAAGGCTGGCTAGCAGGTTTGGTCCGGATCCCCAATCATCAATCCAACCTGAAGGATCAAAGCCCATAATTCCTCTCCATGTTTTTTGTTCAATGTCAATTACCATTACTATTGCGTAACGTTTTTCTTGCCTCTCATTGTTCACGTTGTTTTTAAACCTTAACGGTTATCTTCAGCTTCTTATCCAACGGCTTCAGAAATAGAACACAGGTGGACCCGCGAGACCATGGGGTCAACACCCGGAAATGATGTTGACACGAAGGCCGTCAGGGAATGCCGATCGACGATCTCCTATTCACTGATGGTAGCAATCTTTACCGCTACAATCACCCCGGTCACACCACCTGAACCAGGGCTATACAGCAAAGCAACCCTTCCACTGTGGTCACCCAGCATTCAGCCATTATCTTCACCATCAGCATCAGCATCTTCGTCATTTCCTTCCTGGCCCTCCGGGAAAACCCAGAACTCATGGCCTCCCTTGGCGTGTGTGTGTGTGTCTCACACACACACCGGCAAAATGACAATGACAGCCAGAATAGATTGTCATGCTCAAAAGGTCTTCCAACCTCCTCCACTTTACCAGATAAACTTCCACTCTTTAGCCAAATCCACCCCCTCCCCTTCGTCTCAGTTCTAATTACACCCTGTTTGTTTGGCCTGCTGGCTCACCCGGTAATGCAGAGGTGTTATTAAAATGATTTACAGATGTAATCCCTCTCTCTCCATTACTGCAGCTGTGTGTCATTCGCTGACTTCCTCTCTCTCCCCCTCTCTCTCTCTTTTTACTTTGCATCCTCTCTAGCCCGTGGCAGCCCCCAAATATAACTCTGGCTGTCATATCACTGGCTGGATTAAATCGCTTTCCTTTAATCTCCCTCCCTTGTTGCAGCCCCATACCCCCCCCCCCCCCCCCCACCCGCTGGTAACCCCCATCTTTTTTTGTTAAAACGTTGAAATGTTTATGTGCCCTCGAAACACAGGCACCCAGGCCGCAGGCACGCACATATAGGCACACGCACACACACGCACACGCACGCGCACGCACACACACACACGCACGCACACGCATGAACACACACGCACACACACACACATGTGCACAAAGTCACAAACACTCGTCCACATTACACACGCACACGCACAAACACTCTCAGGGCCTGTATCTATAATGTGGCTGTCTCGGATCTGGTTTCCGTGTACACCCTTAACCTCGCTCCTCACCTGTTTTGGGTGAGGAATCCAACTGTTTCTCTTTGCAGGGCTGCATCCCAACCAGTGCCAGACACATGGATTGTTTCCATGATAAGACTGATAGATGCTATCTGATGCATCAAATATTGGCTCCAGAGACACAAATCAGACACAAATCTTTCGACAGACAGCCAGATAGACACTCGGGCATTCTATTTACGGTATCTCTTGCTAAAGCAACACACCGCATAGACACACACGTATAGACAGCCAATAAATCACAGCCGCCCTATATTCAATCTAAACATAAATATATACAGCCAGACAAAGCTAGCAGGCTGGGAAACTGGATTCAATTAATCCCTTTAGTCCCATTGACTCCCACCCACTCATACCCACTTTTCGAGCTGGCTTTCCACTCTGATAATTCTCTTCATTTACCTCCGCAACCCCCGCCCTCTGATTGGTTTTTCTGTGTATTTGTGTGAGTCAAGGTAAATATTTTTTAGCTCTCTGATTCAAATGTTATCTCTAGTACCTTGCTCTGCCCTCCCTCTCTCTCCCTCTCTATCCTCCTCTCTCCCCCGCTCTCTCGCGGCCCGTCACTCTCTCCCAGGCTCTCTCTCTCACACCACACACTCTCACAGTTCTCAGGTTTAATTAGCGCGCTGGCTTTTTTTCCCCCGTAGCTTTCCGGGGCTAATCGCTCCATCAGTGGCCTATAGAAGCAGGCAGCCTCGGCTCTCTCTACTCTCACCACAAACAGGCTTGGCGACAACGCAATTACTATCAGACAAATACAGATGTGTGTGCATTTGTGCAGGCATTAAACAACACATGTTGCAAGCACACAGGTCAGGATTCATGCGCATGCATGTGCCTGCATCTGTGTGCATTTGTGTGTGTGTGTGTGTGTGCGTGTGTGTGTGTGTGTGTGTGTGTGTGTGTGCGTGTGCGTGTGCGTGTGCGTGTGTGTGTGTGTGTGTGTGTGTGTGTGTGTGTGTGTGTGTGTGTGTGTGTGAGCCTATCCATGCATGTGTTGATGTATGTGTATTTGTGTATGCATGAGTTTGTGCAGAGGAGGTGTGTGTGTCTCCATAATTATGCATGCATGTATGTGTGTGCATGCGGGCACAGGATGAGCTGCATATTAACATAAGGCATCTCAGAGAGTGCACCTCACCGGTGCTGGCTATTAGTTTGGAGGTAATGACTGATGGCTCCCCACTCCGGATAGACACTCTTATGCTGCACACTACGATCCATACTCATTACACACCATTTTCTGTCAACCGGGAGGGTGTGATTGACATTGGCGCGTGTGTGTGCGTGTGGCGGGTTACCATTTTTTGTGTTCAACTCGGTCTGCACAAGTCTATCTGAATGCTTGTCTGTGTTTGTGCGCTGTGGGGACGGTGACATGGATCTGAATGGATAGTGATCCAGAGAACCATCGATGTCGGTGAGTGGGGCTATAGATTATCTTTACATACGCCCTCATTCTGCTAGTTTAACTGGGCACAGGGTATCCTCCTTAGGTGGTATGTTGGTCTGCCATATGCTGGGAGGACGTTTAAATATTTTTCCAATCCACCAGCTTATTCACCAGTCAACAGCACGTTGACCTTAGGGAGAGCCCTGCAATGTTTACGGTAGCCATTACCATGGCTACCGTGGCGACATGGAGAAAAAAAAAGATAGAGACAGAGAAAGAAAGATTCATAAGCCCAGGTGTGGAGGGAGCTCCAACTCTCCGTTTACCCATCCCTCCATCCTCCCTCCATCCATCCATCCATCCATCCATCCATCCATCCATCCTCCATCCATCCTCCCTCCCTCTCTCCATCCATCCTCCCTCCAACCTCCCTCCATCCATCCATCCTCCCTCCATCCATCCAACCTCCCTCCATCCTCCCTCCAACCTCCCTCCATCCATCCATCCCTCCCTCCCTCCCTCCCTCCCCCTCTTCTCTCTCTCTCTTTCTCTCTCTCTCCCTCCCTCTTCTCCCTCTCTCCCCCCTCCTCCCTCGCTCCATCCTGCCTCTCTCCCTCCTCCCTCCCTCCTCCCCCCTCTTCTCTCTCTCTCTCTCCCTCCCTCCTCCCTCCTCCCTCCCTCCCCCTCTCCGGTCCGTGGTGAGGTTTGGATAGCGGGTGTATGACAGTGAGTCGCATTAGGGCGCACGCAGCCACACCTGATCGTCGCAGCGGCGGAAAGCGGCGGCCGTCTTCGAGAGAGCGCCGCACTGGGATCCGACCGGGACGGCTTAAATGGTGGCCACTGTGTCGTGATCGTCGTGGGAACCGCTGTCTGGTGGGCCACCTTGGGGTCCGTCAGTGTCAATAACAGAGTTGTCCATTTGGAACACTGATTGGCCACTAACCGACTTCAACTCCGACGACGTGGTCGAGAAAACTCCTGTTTATCCTCGTCTGAAGTGTGGATGTTTAGGTAAAATGAAAAGAATGGAAGACAAAAAGTACGGCAGGATGTACCTTGAGGCTGAAAACATTAGGCGAAGAATGTAATTTCCCCTCTCTCTCTCTCTCTCTCTCTCTCTCTCTCTCTCTCTCTCTCTCTCTCTCTCCCCACCAACCCTATCTGTCCCCCTAATGCGCTCTCTCTCTCTCCCGTACATCCCGTCTCTCTCTCACTAATGCGCTCTCTCTCATCTCCATCTATCCATTGAGGCCGTTTCTAAACAAGCTGTGCAAAAATTCACTCCACTATTTCCAATCAAGTCTTTATTGTGTAATAATGAATTCATTTCCCATAAAAGAGAGACGCTGCCGAACCGGGAGCTGGGGGAGAGGGGGGGAGGAGGAGGGGAGAGTGGGAGGAGGGGAGGGAGGGGGAGGGGTGAAGATGGGGTTTGAAGGAATAGAAGGACGACGACACTGCGAGTGTTTACATTACCAAGGAGAAAAGTACAGACGAAGATTAACGGAAACGGAAGCAAAAGCGGGCAAAACAGCAAACCTAACGCCAAGGCCTAGTAGGACAGGGTGTTGTAGCAACGAAAGGGGTGGTGTGAGTGTGATGGGGGCTAGGGTTATCATCGGTCGTGTTTGTGGCGGTTGGATGGGGGTCCAGTGAGGGAGGGGCGGTTGGGGTTGAAGAGGCTAGAGAGGTCGTTTCCGTAACTCCCGATCAAGCTACCTTCATGCTGCAATCACGTTCTTCCCTGTTAAATGTAAAGTTGGGTTTGGAGGTGGTCGGGGTGAAGGTGTGGGTGGGGATGGGGGTGGAGGTGGGGGTGGATGAGGGCTGTGTGTCACACGTTGTGCCGCGACCAGCCAATCAGCCCACCAATTACCGCCTAATGTGCGTGCCTGTTTCCGCCTGCAGCACAAAGCCTCCGTAAAGAGCGACCGCAATTAATAACAGTGGTGCCACAGAGCCAAGAGGGCCCCCATCCCTCCCTCCCCCCCACCCATCACCACACACACCCTAACCCTTCCTCTGCCAGGGGTCCTCCGGTCCACCCTGGGTATGAACCTCCTCCTACGCTCCGGGGCTTTTTATTAATAACACAATGCCATAACAAGCGTGTCAACCACCCCCCCCCCCCAGCCCCCCAGCCCCAATTAATGAGATTCATCAGCAGCACGCCGCCGCCACACTTTAAAGACCCCTTCCGCCGTGTGGGCTTACGGGGCGCGTTGACCGCTGTCCTCCCTCCAACTCTCTCCATCTCTGATGCCCCAATGATCTCCCCCTTCTCTCTCCCTCAACCCACACCTGCACCAACACGGCCCCTCTGGTCGACGCCCTTTCTCCTTTCCCTGTTCTCTTTACTTCTCTCTTACAAGGTCGACCTCCTGGCACCTGGCAGGTCTCTCTCTCTCTCTCTCTCTCTCTCTCTCTCTCTCTCTCTCTCTCTCTCTCTCTCTCTCTCTCTCTCCTGTCTCTCTCTCTCTCTTCTCTCTCTCTCTCTCTCTCTCTCTCTCTCTCTCTCTCTCTCTCTCTCTCTCTCTC
>OLKM01000034.1:287449-334949 GCA_900291075.1 Melanogrammus aeglefinus | reverse complement strand
ATAATGCCAAGAACTGATATGGGGACCAGTGGTAAAGGCCTGCTGGGTACAAAATACTATTACCTTCACAAGCGGTGTGTGTGTGTGTGTGTGTGTGTGTGTGTGTGTGTGTGTGTGTGTGTGTGTGTGTGTGTGTGTGTGTGTGTGTGTGTGTGTGTGTGTGTGTGTGTGTGTGTGTGTGTGTGTGTGTACATGCAATTCATCAATCATGACACCTTTGTCAGTCTGCTGTGGTCTCCTACACTGTGCTTGCCCCCTCTTGGTCTTTATCTTTCTGTATCCCCATCCATCTCTCTCTCTCTCCCACACAATCTCCCTCGATGTCACTCACTCACACACACACACACACACACACACACACACACACACACACACACACACACACACACACACACACACACACACACACACACACACACACACACACACACACACACACACACACACACACACACACACACACCCCCATCTTCCCACTCCATCACGTCTCTGCTTTGGTCACACCTTGCTAATCTCTCCTTCCTGCCTCTTTTATAGTCTTAAATCCTTCCTTCAACAGGGTAGGGTCCCTCTCCCTCTCTCTGCCTCTCTCTCTTAGTTTCATACCCATTACATTTTTGGGCTGAAATCCTGCAATCATTCTCTTGTTCATGGGGCCCGTGCTCCTTCGCGTTCCGCAATGTCCTCCTCCTTCATCCTCCTTCTCTTCCTTCCTGCTCCACTGGTCTGTGACGTGCACCCCAGGCACCCGGCAGTCCCCTCCACACTCCCTTCCCTGCCCAGCACGCTCTCTCTCTCTCTCTCTCTCTCTCTCTCTCTCTTTGTCTCTCCCTCTCCCTCCCTTCCCTTTCTCTAACCCCATCAGTCAGTCAGTGGCCTAGCTAAACCTGGTCACTCTTCATCAACCAACCAAACAATTCCCACTCACACAAGCCCAAGGGAGTAGTGTTGAGAGGAGGGGGTGTTGTTGGGGGGGGGGGGGGGGGGGGGTTGTTGGGGTTCTCACCTCCGTGCCCCTCCAGGGCAGCCTGACCCGGGCTTAATTCCTTCTCTGATCCCCCTTTAACGCCCAGGAGAATCCATTCATTACAAGGCGGCCACTGTCTCCCTCTCGCTCTTCGTTAGCCCTTGCAGACGGACCGTGAATATACCACCTGTACTGGCAAACTGCTCTCTTACTCTTCCCACCATCCCTTGCTCACTTCACCTTATTTTCCTTCTCTTTTCCCCTCTCTCTGGTCCGGTCAAGGCCTACAACGGCTGCTTTGCACAGGGCACACCTGAGTGAGTGTAATGACCTCGGTTACCCCAGTTACCGGGAGGGGGGCTAGAGGAATGGCTGGCTGTTGAGGCATGCGTCACCGCGGTGTCCGAAGTTCTTAAAACACACTTCCTGGGGGTCGTCCAGGGGTGTGTTAATATTTACTCCTGGTCATGGAAACCGTGTACTGAATCGGCAGGAATGTCCCCCCCTGCGACTGATCTCTCCCCCCCCCCCCCCCCCATCTATATTTCATCCATTACGACCTTCTCACACAATGCTCTCCCCTCCAGCTGCCCCTCTCTGCAATCAACGTGGAGGTTCTTGAGGCAAAAGGGCACCCTACAAAGAGAACACATAGCAGGGACTTGTACTGCCGCATTGCCAGGGCAACGGAGGCAAAAGGCAAAGGCAGGCGAATCGATGTCTACTGATTTCACACTCCCAACTGCAGAGATTAATATAAAGGCAGAAGGGTCGGGAACTAGAGGAGGAAGAAGAAAAGCTGCAAACTCAGGACCCGCCGGGTCGGCGGGTGGAGGCAGAGGTAGGTGGGTGCTGGTGGTGGGGAGCCAATAAGAATGCAGGGTGAGATGACTGAGCGGGAAGATTGATTGACAGGCTGGCAGTGCCAACACAAGCGACAGAAGAGGACGCGCTCTATGCCCTCGTCAGCATTTAGAAACTTTGGCGGGAAAGTTGGTGGAACGCCAGTTTGGGGGGTGGGGTGGACGGGATGACATACAAGGACGACATAGATCACCATTATGATAATCACAAGCCGCGCTCTTCAGGGAATAGTAATGGGAAGGAGATGAGCTGGCAGCTATAAAGAGTCTTTTTACATTAGCCGTGGCCTGATTGGATTGACAGGAGGTTTAACTAATGGACAATTAAACAAATGGTCAGATGAGATATCAAACTAAAACTGCCATTGCTGTCTTGATGTGCCCTAACTCAATCACAGTAGGCAGAGTGGTTATAGAACCAGGGAACTCTGAACCTCTCGCCAAGGACACTAAAGAGTGAGACCAACGTTGGAAACACTGTTCAGAGTGTAAACAAGCTGTGAACTCTGACCCTATGGTGCCAAGGTTCGATAGAATGATGAGTCTTGTGTCTCCCCCAATAAATTTCCAGCAAGATACCCATTCCCTACCAGCTCAATAATATGTGAGGGTCGGCCAAATTAGTCAATAATAATAGTATAAAAATAGGAGTCATGTTACCTCAAGCCTATTTAGACTAAATAATAACCGAACTAGTCACTTGTAAAATGAGCAACTTCCATTATGTTTGCGCTCTGCCAAATGAGCCAGACCGATGGAGATAATCCCCTGGTGCATCCCAACAGCATCGCAAAAACACCACAACAACAACATAACAACGAATTATGGATCGCATTTGGAGACTGGAGGCAGATTCGAAGATAATTACTGTAGAATACATCACCTGCACTAAACAGAGTGTCCGGCAACTCCCCCCTACTGTTGAGTAATGAACACATTAAAGCCCTACAGGGAGACGGAGCGCGGCCAGCACTGCGCTTCCTCACTCTTTCACCCCCCTGCCCCCCCCCCCCCCCCCCCCCGGTCCCCCTGTCTCCCTGGCCAGGAGACGCCTCGTTTGTTTATGGGGGTTCTCACCTTTGCCTTTTCTGCACGAAAGAGCAGGATGAGCAAAAAGAGCAGGGCGCCCCGACCAGAATCTTTAAGACGGGGGAGCAACGATGCAGCAGGAAGAGCTGTTCGCCCCCGACCAGAATCTCTAAGCCGGAGGAGCAACGAGGCACTGGCAGTTGCCTCCTCTGAATATATGACAAGAGGAATAACAAGAACAATAATTGTAAAATACACAAACCGCCAGCTCCACCATGTACTCATCTCTGATGAGCACGCCGCCGACGTCTGCCAAGTTCTTCTTTGTTTATCGTTTCAAATCAGGGAAAAGGACAAATCCTCGAAATCCAGTGTGAGACACTTTTCAAATGTGTCACGCCTTGAATTACAGTTGGCTCCAGAAGACAGTGGGGAACAGAGACGGGAAACAGGGTCTCGCTCTTTTAATTAAATTGTCGACAAGTTTATTTTATTTAGAGAGGGAGTGGGATTACGCTCGAAGGTTTGGATCAAAGGATAAATCTTAGCTTACTTAGCTTACTTTTCCAGCGTATTAGAGAACAAAGAGGCAAGTCGAAATAGCAAGGCCAGCAAAATGTGGGAGAAGAGCAAAAAAGGCAATCTTACAGCGCTGTGATGCTAACTGTGGCCGACAAGCATAAAAAAACACACAACTCTCCAGAGTAAGCAATCCTATTCCGGCATTCAAAAAGAAGAAACTTTTCTGAATCAACGTCACAACACTTCCTACCGTTCTTATAACTACCACAAAGGAAAACTGGACCACTGGATTAGACCGGTTTAGTCTCACCTGTCACGGTTGTCGGCTAATCCGGGTGACTGTTTGACAAGTCCACCGCATAAGTGCTCAACGGCCATCATCCGAATAATTTGTACTTCCTGTCCAAGCATGTGGGGTTATGATACAGGCGGGCGTAACACAGCTATGCACACATCATCTTTGACTTAACCAAACATAATTACAAGAAAGCAAAAGTGTTCTCATATGGGAAAAGTCAACCAATATGTGCTTGGTGTGTGAATGGTGAATCAAACCATAATGCAAAGTAAAATACCAGGAAGTGCCCCAGTGTGTGTGTGTGTGTGTGTGTGTGTGTGTGTGTGTGTGTGTGTGTGTGTGTGTGTGTGTGTGTGTGTGTGTGTGTGTGTGTGTGTGTGTGTGTGTGTGTGTGTGTGTGTGTGTGTGTGTGCGCTCATTTGGAATCTTCACATGCACAGCGCCTCCCCTGTTGTTTGTGTTTGCATGGTAGGTCTCCCTCCTGTGACACACAGCGACATTGATTTATAAACAGCGCGTGCCTGTGTGTGTGTGTGTGTGTGTGTGTGTGTGTGTGTGTGTGTGTGTGTGTGTGTGTGTGTGTGTGTGTGTGTGTGTGTGTGTGTGTGTGTGTGTGTGTGTGTGTGTGTGTGTGTGTGTGTGTGTCAAGAGAGAGAGAGAGAGAGTGAGCCTAAAGAAAGATGAGAACAAAGGGAAGGAGCTAAAGAGAGAGAATGAAAGTGAAAGTGAGGGCGAGAGCGAGAGAGAGAGAGACATGCACTCCTTCCATATTTGGTATTCACATTTCCTCCCACCGGTCAGGCCATCAGTTACCGTTGTTTCCCAGCCACGGCCGAGGACGTCATGGCACACCTTCAAATAAACTCACGGCCGAGATTCCAGTCAAGCACACATTAAGTTCACTAGTACTATTGGCCTAAGGGATGAGGGGGGGAAAGGTGAATGATGGGGGGGGGGAGCTAGCCGTTAGCGGTGGCAAGCCATGGAGCACGCAGCCTCAGGAACTGCAGGAGGGATGCCAGTTGAGCCACGAGCTGCCACAGCCGCAGCGCCCGCCCCCCCCCCCCCCCCCCCCCCCACCCACCCTTCCCCGTCCTCCCAAAAAGACCCCCGGTATCATTCGTCCAACTGAACACACAGCGTTGGTTCACCCTCACTATTCCATTCCTCCCTTCTATCCTCTCTTTCTTCCTCCCTCCATCTCTACTCTGCTGCCTCCATCCCTCCCTCAGCCCTCCCCCCTTTCTCCTCCTCCCGCCCGACCGTACCTTCCCCTCTATCGCTTTCGATAAAGTGCCGGCAAGTCCATAAATAGTCTTCCAATCTTTACTGCTCTCTTTCAATCTAGCTGTCCAGTCATCCATCCATCTACCAAATCAAGCAGTCTGTCTCTCTCTACCCTGGCATGCTAACAAAGGCCTCCCTCTTTACGACCTCTCTGTCTGTCCTTCTCTGCTTCTCCTATACCCTTATTTTTTTCTCCTATTCTCTTGATTTTTTCCAGTTGCAATAAAAAAATAATTAAATAAAGCGAAGGACAGGATCCAGGCATGTTGTTTTGTGTTGGAAATAAATTGTACCTTGGTGGCTCGATATGTGTGCGTGCGTGCGCGTGTGCTAAGCGCATGTGTGTTTGTGTGTGTGTATGCGTTCTGCAGGACATTTGGATACTGTCCATCTCTATGCTGCTTCCTCCCTTCCTTTTTTTTCTCCCTCCCGCCCACCTGCCTGGTGCTACCCCCCCCCCCCTTCCACACACACCCACCCCGCCCCCAGCACCAGCACCAGTCCCCTCCCCCCATCTCTCCCAGCCCCTGTCAGTGGATAGATTAATGGCAGTGATCAGCCAGCAGCCCCCAACAGAGGCTGCCTGCAGCTCAGGCAAAACTCTATAGCGCCATAAGCAGCCGAGCACACGCGCATCTGACACACACAAGCACGCACACACACCCACACGAACACACACACTGGACTATATACTTGGAAGACATAACCGCCCACACACTCATGCATATGAATGTTCTTCCACTTGACCCAAGAACACATTCACACAACAAAAAAAAACACACACACAAACAAAAACACGCGCACGCGCACACACACACACACAAAAACAAAAGCGCACATGTATAAAAACACAAGCTCGCGTATGCACACGCACAAAAACACAGACGCACAACCAAAAACCCACACACGCGCACACAAACACACACCGATCAATAGGCTATAGTGAAGTGGGCCTTATCAGTGGAGGGCTAGGGGCCAGTGGGGGAGTACAGTGTACCGTATCGCCATTTCTGTACGGTCGACATCACCATTCCAGGTCTACCAGGGACGCTACCCGGCCACCAGTTAACCCCTTCACCGCCCCGGGCCATTAAACAACGGCCCAGAGGCACGCGCTGAGCTGAGCTCCCACGGCCGTATCGCAGGAAAACCACGCATTTGTCAGAAGCACTGAAGGTTTGAAAGATGCAAATGTGCCCTTTTTTTTTTATTGGCGCCGCCATCCTCCGGGGCGGATCAACAGAGGAGGAGCAGCAGGGGGGCGACACCAGTAGCCGGAGAGTTAGGGGGAAAAGGAAGAAAGAGCAAGTTATCCGCAAGCGTGGCATGTCTTAATCCAAATCCCTCTTTCTGCAGCAGATGCACTTATTATGAGGGTGGTGGGCGTGAAATAGAATGTCCCTATGGGAGCAGTGGAACACTGGGACTGTCCCAGTGGACACGCCACACACACACACACACACACACACACACACACACACACACACACACACAACACCACACACACACACACACACACACACACACACACACACACACACACACACACACACACACACACGCACGCGCGCGCGCCGACACAGACGCTGGCGTGCAGACCTACAAACAGCGCGCGCCAACATGGATACGCGCGCTCGCGCTCACACAGACACACACGCGGGAGCGCCTATAGCCTGTGTCACATTGTTTATGGGTATTGTTTTTGTAATGCCTATATGACATTGTTTCAACATACTTATGTGCTATTACAGATGATGCGATGATGTTACCAACTGTGGAAGACGACTGACTGTGGTTAACAACCAACAATACATCCTTGGAGTCCACTGCGGGCATACGTTATGAGCTGTGGTGGCGATAGGACCCCACCGCAGCCCGCTACAGGACTCTTGGCTACGGCAGCATTTGTCCCGCAACACACACACACAACAACCCAGACATTATTCCACCAACAACAGAACAAATCAGCCAGAGGCGCTCGGATTAAGAAACAGCGTAGATATCATGTGACATTTAAAAGTGAGAGAGTAGACTGCTTTCGGTTCCTTTTCGTCGTATAATGAAGGGTATTACCCCGGTGCACTTATTCCATGCATTCTACATTGACTCACGGGGCTTTCCGATGGTGTTATAGGCAAAGCCGATTGTTTGTTGTAGTCTACATTATGAGGTTGGCAATTATTACAAACATCGACAGTGACAATTTTACAACCAGTAGGCTACCAAATCACAGCACGTGCACTGCGTGCTCGCTGCTTGCGACGGCTTCCCGGTAGAACCCAGAGTAGTGACAGGGAGACAGGTCAAATCATGAAGGAACAGCCCGCGGTGCGCATTTATTTTTATTTTTTTTTACGTCGGACCAGATGCCTTTAGGACTTCCAACTTGTATGACGCGCGGACACAACCAACATACATAGGTGACACTCCTTTCATCCACGCCGCACACATCATACATCGGTCAATCTGGTCTTACCGGTGCGCACGAGATACGCGATGGTCAGGATCGCGAGAGGGACGCAGTAGTTCCAAACGGTCGCGAAAGCCATCGTTGATATTCCCCCTCTTGTTATCTTCCTGTTTTGTATTCCTCTTCCTTGGAGAAATGAAATCAAAGTGACATGAACCCGGAGGTCCACTCGCCAGCAGCGCCTACAGCGTGTGCTTGTTTACCAGTCGTCTGTTGTAGAAGAGCTGCAGCGCTTCTTCGCATAGTAATGCACCTTCACACACACACACGCACACATACACACTTCCACCACCACCGCTTACACTTTTTTTTTTTCCTGTCTTCAAAGTGTCTGGATTTGGTGACGACTCGTCCGGTTATTCTTGGTTACTTTACAATGTAAATATATTCAAAACCAAGGGCGGGACACCGTTTCTACTGGCCAATGGTAGGAAGCCGGAGCAGGTGGAGGGGTGTACGGATTGCGGATAGGGGCGGAGTTTAGGGTTCGTTTACAGGAGATGAGCAAAGGAGAGGGGTAGCGTCTTGCATTTAACTGAAATCAATTCGCACTAAATGTGATTGATCACCAACGTCTTTTTCAGGGCAAATTACTTATTTGGTTGCTATTAATTAGATTAGCTGAAAATTGGGATTTTGTTAAATCCAACATTTGTTTATAAAAAGAAAGTGACTGGTTAATTGTATTCTCAAAGACAGTTCAACCCCCTCCTGGTGATAAGTTATCCTACTCAATGTATGACAACAGTCTCTTTCCTTCACATTGAAGAGCAGTTGTGTGTTGTTCATACGAATGCACTTAAGTGCAGCAGCACCAGGACTTTGGTCAGTCTTCGGTTAACAACATGAACGGAGTGGAACTACCAGGTGATGCTCATCCGACGTGTGTTGCGTATTTCTACATGAGGTTGTCTTAAAGTTGATATCTGGCTGAGGACACGATAAAAAAAATATTTCAGAAAGCTACTTCAATTAAAAAAATCCTGCTTCATTTCAATGCTTATTTATTACTTCGTTCCAAGGACTTCAGTGGAACCGAGCACTTTTCTTTCTGTATCTGCAGCGACCCCTATGGATAACACGGAATATAACAAGGGACGGGAAGTTATATACTCGCTTCAATCAGTGAGGGTGAAGTATCCCAATTTGCATTCATTTTTCTGTTCTGCCAGAAATCGAATGTAGCCTAGGTATAGGCCAACTTGTTTCACATGTCTTATATCAACATCACAACGGTATGAACACCTCATTGCAGAGGGATAACCTGAACCACATCTGTCGTGTGTGTAGGCCTACCTCCAGATCCCCCCTCCGTTCCCCGGTCCCCTAGCGAGCCGCCGTACAAGTTTTTCCATGTTGACGCTAAGGCAGCGGTAGCCGTGCGTCTCGCGACCAGATGGGATGCCGTCGGAGCGTAATGAGGAGACCAACACCTGCTTTTCCCGCGGTTCCTCACTCGCTCATGTTTAGCCCTTTGACACAACATATGCGATATGAGTATACACACACCCAAGTGACCGTGACGAGAACCACGTGGAGAGAATTCTTAATCCACCCCTGGTCTCTCCCAGTCCCTGGCACCTCAGCGTTTTGGGGAAACCACTCCAGCTTTGTAATATACTTTATATTAGCAATCTGAATCAGATCGCAGGATAGTAGCTCAAATCCTTCTTGTACACTGGTCACTGAAGAAATGTAGGCCTAGGCTACTACTTAAGGATGGGGAAGCCTAGGCCATTGGAGGAACCCGCCATCATGGACTAGATTTGGAAAGTGGGCCTATCTAAATGAAAAAAGTCCTAGCCCTCCCGTCAGGTGGGTCAAGATGCGTGCACAGTTCTTGGATTTGTATAGGTCTATATTACTGTTTTATATTATATTACAATCTGAGTGACAACGTATTGCCCCAGCAGCAAGCAGGGGCTGACGTCACCTCAGCCCGCTGGGAGGCGGGGCTGCTCCGCCCTGGCCCGACTCCGGAGATGGGCCATCGGGGACTCGACCCAGCGCAGCTTGGCGCGGTTAAACTGGTAATGGGAATGCAAATGAGCTCGGCATGAGCTCACTCGGCGCGCCAATAGAAAAGGCCAGAAGATTACGCAGACTCCAGTCATGCCTTACTAGTGCACGGGCCGATTGCGCACAGGTAGATAGGTAGGAAGACAGACAGGCAGGTAGGCAGACAGACAGGTAAGAAGGTAGACAAACAGCAATTCTTAATTTGATTTGGGCGGAATTAATTGATTGGACGGTTATTTCACCCATTTGGAATGGTTGGCTTAATATCCCCTTACCCGCCAGGATCCATGCAAACTGAATGCTCATCAATATTTAATGACCAAGTTTTGAGATGAATTTTGAGTACGATCAATTACAATTTAAGCCTACGACAAAAATATAAATCACGTTTCAGGACCGAATTTGTAAATATTTTATGACACTAATCAAACTGCTAATGAATTGGTCTGTTAACCTTTGTATTTTAATACAAAAGTAAAGTTTTCCCCAAGTTCTCATTTGGGAAAATAGAAGTCTGAGAACAGGGAAACATGGGCAGGTCCCCTGCTGATCGCACCAAGCCCCACGTAATACCGGACAACCCTTGAAAGCAAAAACGAAACGATTAGCTAGCTGCTTGTTTCCCTGTAATCTTCGGACCAGCTTGCTGACAGGAGGCTATAGTATCCAAAAAGCAAAGCAGACCCATTTTCATGTTATCCGAATTTCAACACCTTTGATTATATGGTCAACGACGTGTTTAAAGTAGGCCTACATATTGGGGCCAATTGCATATAATGCAAGTGAGCAAGGAGGTAAAAAAAGGCAGTTTCATACTTAAAACGAGGGTCACTGAATATCAGGTTCTTTTTGTATGTTTTCAATGGTAGGTAAATAGATACCAATGTCGTGAAATGTTAACATTTTACCAACGTTGACAAAGGTCAAATGTTAATCATTTGCCCTTTCCCTTTTTAAATTAAGAATTTCATTGCCCAGTGCAAACTATGTTTCCATTGTGTATATGACTATAAACGATCTTGCATCTTGCATCTTTTTCCCCAGTGTAAGTCGATTCTTGGCGATGATGCTACACTATACTGGAGCTGTTTATTCAGTACAGCATGTATGAGCTCTTCAGGTCAAAGGGCACTTTTGAAAACATACACGTCCTCCGTCCTTCATTCCACTGTGGATGAATAACACTGGTGGCATATCTTCTTTTAGCTCCTTTTCATGGCCAACAACATGCTGAACCCCCTTTCTTTTTTGCTCAATGTCCATGGAGGAGCGCACAGCCTTTCACCCATGACTGACTCAAAGGCCACAGTCAAATGGTGCTCAGTGGTATTTCCCATGCAGAGGCCATTTTAAATTCACCAAATTGCCTTTCTTTTGTCGATGCGTGACCTTCATTTAAAAACCCTTTTTAGGCTCCCGTTGCGCGCTGTTGTGTACTTCCTTTGGTGTTGATGGGGGGCCGTAAAATAATCCCCCAAAAAGGTGGAGTAGCCGGCGAGACACAAGCAGTCTGTTAAAAAAATGTAAAAAAGACGCCTTGACAAAGGACGGCGGGTGACGCAGGGAGTCGGGGAGAGGACTTGAATAATCAGTTTAATAACATTATCCTGGCTGTGCTCTGCGGCCCATGCGCACGTTAATGGAGGATGTCACTGTAAACCGCCGCTTCGCTCGTTATTAACGGCGGTCCATGGTCAACCACACACTGATAATAACGGCGTATAAAACCCCGACATAACTTCAACACAAGAGCCTAATGAAATTCACACCGTTACGGGCACGTTTATGGTAATGAGTGATGGCGCTCTGGCACGGAGTGGAGGGTTATAAGGCAACAGAGGGGAAAATTAAAAAAAAATGAAGTTGTAATTCTAGGTGAGGATTTGAAGTCAAGGAAGCAGGGCGCAGTGGAGAGTGCAGTCCCAAGCAGAGCCGCCTTGTTCAACCTTGTCTGCACTTAAAAGGAATTGATGGTCAAGGTTAACTGACTTTTTCCATTCCTCCTCCTCGTGTCTGTGTTTTGTATTTCTTATATACTGCGACTTTCTGTTGGGTAGTCTGAACAAGGGTTCCAGTACGGCTGATAGCAAATATCTCTCTAGGCTGGAGGGAGGGGATGTTTATTAGGAGAGGAGAGTGGTAAACAAAATAGAGAATGTGGAATGAACATAAGTGCAACCAAGTGTGCATGGGCATTTACATTTTTCACAGCCACAGCCTCTTCACCATTTATTAGCTAGCTTAATGAGTGGCATAGAGATGAGTACAGAGACCAGTATCTTCTCAAACTCTTTAATATTCACATCCATCCGTAAATGAAGGGTTGATTTTTCACACAATTACAGATAGAAAAATATATATAGTGTAAATTGACGCAAATCTGGATAGATATATCACCGTAACCGTTATTTAAGGTGTTTCGGCATTAACTACAAGAAATCTGAAAAAAACAGCATTGCTTACATCATACACCAAGCTTTAATTTCCGTTGAAGAGTGTATCATCATTAAAAAAGCTCAAAGCTGTAAAAAAAGTGCTATAGAGTGCTTTCCCCTTTCAAGGTTACAGGAAAATAGCTTATGGACTTCTCCCAGCCCATTCAGTGCCCAAGCTCCATCCCCTTTTACCCAAAAGCGCGGCTCTCCATTTAGTGGGTTGCAGAATCAATGAAGAGAAAATTGCCCACTTTTTGCTCCAAACACATTTCGCAGCCTCCACCTAAGGCTGGGCCAGAGAGAGGAAGTGAGGGAAGGCATGTGGGGGGGGGGGGGGGCGGTATGGGGGTCCCTATCACAATCATTCCTTCTATTCTCCTGTCTTCAACACCCATCTCGTTACTGGGGTTCGATTTTTGGCTCCCTCCACGGTGTCTCTGGTCTACATTCTCCCCCACCGCGCTCCCAGCCCAACCATCCATAACCATCCATAACCATTTAAACCTTCTTCTTCATCCCTACTACCCCCATCTACAGAGCCCAAAGCCGTATACTGTGCCGTCTTCCATCTTCCCCCTCCTCCACCTCCTCCTCCTCCTCCTCTCCCTCCACCTCCTCCCTGGCCTCTACCCCCTTCTCCTCCGCCGCCTCCCCCTCCATCTCATTCACCTCCTCCTTCTCCTCCCCCTCCTCCTCTTCCTCCACCTCCTCCCTGGCCTCTACCCCCTTCTCCTCCTCCTCCTCCGCCTCCACCTCCACCTCCTCCTCCTGCCTGGTGGTGCTCAAACCAGTGGTTGAGTGTCACCGCTGAGGGAGGCGGGCAGGGACTCTGCGCTTCCCTTGTAGATGGGCTTCTTCTGGGAATGGTCATCGCTGAAGAGAGGGAGCGAGAGAGAGAGAGAGAAAGAGATGAAATCAGAAGATGAGTGTTTTTGCACAATTAACCTCCCAGCAGTCCACAGCGTGTGCTGGGAAAAGTATATGTGGACTGTGAAGAAATGATAGACTGCAAACTAGTCATCTTCTGTCCGTGATATGAAAGTCGGCATCTCAAAAACGTTTTTTGTTGCTGGCGGAATTTCAGGAATTTCTTAAGCAGTATGTGAAGTCTGAGACTTCTCTGTGTGTTTTTACAACATGCTGCTTGCTTTAACAGACCTTGTTCTTCTCTGGCACACATTTATAGACAACACAAACATCCACGCGTAGACAAAAACATCAGGGACACCAAAACACGACCCTGGTGTACGCAAAAAAGCAGACAAAAAGGTGAACTGGGCTAACCCAGGGCCACTCTCATGGCCCTGGGTTAGTTTTCAATTTTTGAGGGTTGACGGCACGCCTCTTCCTCATGCACTGACGAGGTTAATGAGCAAGGGGTCACACTGCTCATTAACATTCGCTGGCATTGGTCTTTGGCTGACATGTGCATAATATTCCGATCCGCACAGAAATGACCCCGGTGCCATCAGTCAAGGCAGCAGTCTAAAGTGTGAAAACTGTACAAAACCAGAGTGGATTATAAAGAGGTAGGGGGGCGGGGGCGGGGTCGGGGAGGTAAACAACGTGGTGGAGGGGGCGAGCGCCACGAAGAGAGACGCCACTGTTTGGCTGGTGATTATTCTGCCCTGTTATGCTTTAAAACTTCAAAAGATCATGGGTCCACTGATGTACACAATAGGCTGTTCTTGCAAATGAAGCCTGATTCACACATGCACACAGCAAAGCACGTATGTGCATACATCCACACAATGCCTAATGTTATTCATACAAACATTAAGGATTATTTTTCAAAGCATAAAAATGTACAGGCACAAAAGCGGAACACACACACACACACACAGAAATATATATAAGAGGCATATGAACATACACGCACGCACACACACACACACACACACACACACACACACACACACACACACACACACACACACACACACACACACACACACACACACACACACACACACACACACACACACACACACACACACACACACACACACACACTTTAAAGAAAGGGCCTTGGTTCCATAACTGCAGTCAAACAGAAATATTAAAGCAATAGCCATATAATATGCGCATATAGACCAAACTACAGAATGAGAGCTGGACTAAACTATAACACGCACGCACAACACCCACATGCATAACACACACGCACAACACACCCAGTCACACGGGCACGCAACACACACGCTCGCCGAGCATCGGGACAAACAAAAAAACGTAGATTTTATGTAAAAAGCACTAAATTATTCAAAGATTCATTGTAGAATTCAAGATTCAAGTAAAGCAATAAATCCTCATTCACATCATCATAACTCATACATCATCTGTCATATCCCGTAACACATGGCCAGTGTAACTGTTGACCGTGAAGCTATCGCGACGTATCACTTTAAGCTAGTAGACGTGAATGGTCATGAACACAACATTATGAAGATGCGGTTGCAGGGTGTTCTCACATGGGTCCCTTGGCCTGCTTGGCACGCTGGGCCGTGCGGAACAGGAACACGGCCAGGGCAAGCATCAGCACCAGGAGAGAGGCCACCGCCGCCGTCATCAGCAGGACGCACCCGTTGGTGGTCCTGTACCAGGAGGAGCCCTCTGTGGACCCAAAGGACCAGGTTCATACTGGGAAAAGCACGCATTTATCAGGAGAAAGGTGGTATTGTTGAGGTTCCACTCAGAGGGAGTGAAATGATCTGGCTGTGCATCTGATCCGACTGGATATGTTGTGAAGGTTGCCCTTGGCTCTTGTTTCTGCTGACCAAACAACAGTAAAATTCAGTACGAAGCCTGCGTAAGGGATTTGGACCCGGCTGTTAAAAGGCATAGTTCAGAGGCGGGAACGGCTCTCCGAGGGAGGGGGGAATCACACACACACAATCGGCAACACAACAGGACAACAAAACGATAGAAAACAACACAAAAGGAAAAATATGTTTATGAGCTGAGACTCCGGAGTGAAGAACTTTTACCCAGAGCACAGAATAAACATAAAACAAATTCTGTTCTGCTGCTTCCTGCTACTTTCTGTATTGCAACAACATTTCAAAAAGGTTTTAATAAATCATTCATGAATCACAAAACTTGCCTACGCATATAAAGCAACAAGATCCACATCAAATACAGGTTATGCTGTCGTATACCAAACCAGCAGGAGTGTCTGTATTTGGTCCACAAACAGCCAGGGCCCGGTCCTGGTTCAACCGCTCGGTAGAGCTCGCCTAACAGGGGGGCTACCGCCCAGAAGGAGCACGGAGAACAGTTCAACATCTGCTCATGCAATAACTCCTAAGCAAGTAAGTGGCTGTTCATTCAAGACCCTCGATGTTCCTGATTTCCTAATTGGTGCGTGTGCCCCCAGGCGTTCATCCTAGTGGTCCAGTGGAGCGCGCCAATGACATAATCACCGCACGTACCAGACGAAGAAATGTTCACCATAATAAATAACGCACATCCAACACATCCGGTTGTCTTAATAGCGTTTTTAGAGGCTGTGTAATTAGAGGCAGCGCCGTCGCCAGGCGGGTTCATCACGCTAGGTGACAGCATGGCGTCTTTGTAAATCCGCAGGTCACCGACGGCTGATGAGGATGGATGGAGTGACAAGAAGCGGTTAGCAGTTATGTTGTAATGGAATTCATTCCCCACTCGAGTACAAGCTTGACATCTGGCAAGCTGCTCAAATGGATAACTGTATAGAATTTATATAGAGTTTGGTTACCATTTACTATTTAGTCTTTTGCCAGTCTTTTATCCAACGCAATACAGGTCATTAAGAACATTAATTGCACTTGTTTTGTATCTTGCGTGTGGAGACCAACCACTCGAGGTACACACCGAGTGTATTGCTAATGTTCCGGAAGGTGTGTTTCGCTGCTCTGCATTTTCCACTTGCATCCAGAGTGATTGATTATTTTCAACGATTCGGATTCAACATAAAAAATGTAATTCATCCTGTAGGATAATAGATATCTTCTGCTGTTTAAAGTAATTGGCTGAATGAGTAAGTAAATCAACAGCTTCCTATCGCTTTCTACGGTTATGGATATGGCAGAAAAATATAAAAACAAATAATTATTTGTCGGTTGACGCCTTGTGTCTGCAGTAAGACGCCCATTTCCTCGGCTGAGAACCGAGTTTTGTGATATATATGTAGTGCGAACATGGCCTTGGTCAAGCTGTCATATCTGCCGTTTCTTTAGCCGCTCTTAGTGGCTACTTGGCATTTTCAAAGGGATTCTTTGCCCGTCTCGGATTATGTGTAAAATGCAGTAAAATGTGGGCATTTGGTCCATTCAGACCGTGAATAAAAGCTTTATAATGTCCAGTCCATGTCCTCTTTTGAACTGAAACGTACACATTTTCGATATAGATATTGAACCACTTTTCTCTGGATTGCTTTTGTATGTTAATTTGTTGTTGTTATGTAAAATATATATATGTATCCGATAGCTCTCATCCGGCATGGTGAAGTGTTTTGTTCATTAAAAAACAGACAAATGTCTGTCATGTAATCAGCTGCCACTGAGGATTTGAAACCACATGCCTGCACTCTACCTGTGGCAATCCATGGGAAAGTGGACCAACCGCTGTCTCTTAACGACATGTACTTGACTGCACGTCGCTCGCAATGAAAGTGTTAAAAAAACACAATCCCTTTTGAAATGTGTGTGCGTCCCTTACCGTGCAGCGGACACTTGCACCACTTGTACTACTTTCCCTGCCTCCTATGGCACTTTCCCATGCAGTGGTACGTACCGGGCAGGACGTCGATGCTGATGATCTGGCTGCTGCTGAGAGATCTCTCGACGGGGTCCGTGGCTGTGCACCTGTACAGCCCTCCATCACCCGCCTGCACGCTCCTCAAGGTCAGCTGAGGGGAATCCAGCATCCAGTCCTCACCCTGGGCAGCCACACGGAGACACACACAACGAGACGGACACCACAGTTAGAGACTGCCACAAAAAAGAGAAGGAGAAGCTCTGGAGATTTTTCCGTTAATCTGCGGATGGAAATTAAGCCTATTGTAACTCACCTGGGGGAACAGCAGCTACGGAAGCATCATAAAAGCACGGCACAAAGGAGAGGGTAAGAATAACATAATGAGCGGCAGAGAAATAGGGAAAAGTGTGTCACGCGTGAAAGCGCACAGGTAAACACACACGCACACACACACACACACACACACACACACCACACACACACACACACACACACACACACACACACACACACACACACACACACACACACACACCACACACACACACACACACACACACACACACACAAAAGTGCTTGGATGGGCGAAGAACCCTGGAGTCCGAGCAGAAATGTATTTGCCTGGGCATAATCCCATAGACTGAACGTTACATCAGCATGAGTCAATAACCCAGATAACACCGTCATTAGCAGGGAGTCGTACGGCGGCGGCGTACTGTTAACACAACACGTAATGAGACGGCTGGGGAGCGCGAGGTATTGTTGACTCAGAAATAGCAGCACAATTATGGGATAGAGCTCGACATGGGAGACAACAAATAATAGGGCGGACACAAGGATCGGGTCGAGAGGGGAAAAAGAACTTTAACTTCAAAAAAAGAATGAGCAAGGAGGAGGACCCAGTTGTTCATTTGTTTTTGTTTTTGTTTTCTGTGTTTGGAGGAGAGGGTGAAAAAAAGACATTACACCGTGAAAATGATTTGGCGCCTGGGAGCTGCAGCTCCTGCCAAGAAAGTCCATTTCAATTTGAATGGTTCAGAATTAAGAGGATTTCCCATAAAGGCCAGGTCTGGCCAGAGCGGCATTTTGTATGCAAATCCACTGGCTCCCGATGCAAAGTGCCTCTCTGGCCGCAGGGTGTTGTCATTATCGGGAGGGACTGGGGAGGGGATCGGTGTGTGTCTCTAGTGTGGGTCCTGATAGGAAGTACTGTCCATCGTTAAAGTGCAAGGGGGAAATAACGGAGATTCGGAAATCTATTATAGACTGTAAAATAGTAGGAGGGCACACACAGGCAGGTGCAGGCTATCACACACCTGCACGCACACACACGCACACACGCACACACGCACGCACACACACACACACACACAGATTGTGTGAGTGTGTGTGTTGGACTGGCAGATTTATTGAGTGTCTAGTAAGTGAGGAAACTTCATGTTCAAGAAAGACCATTACTTTGCCCCTTATGAAGGCACTACATCACAAAGACATTGCCTAAGAGGGCAATGGACAGTTGGGCAGTCATAAAGTTTGATACATTTCTTCAATGAACTGACGTATCAGTAGTTAACTTGAGTCATCAGGGTGAATAACAAAAGGTGCATGGCACGCTGTCCATTTTGTCTTTATTCTTTCCACATGCTATGGCTATAGGCTATGGTTTTGTGCCAAATAATTCACACTAGTGGCCGTTACAATTGATAGCGTTGCTGAGGCCATGGATACGATGTGATGCTATCTTTTTACCACAGGGAGGCGGTATAACTAATCACTCATCAAATTATTATTCCAAATGCCCGTGTGACTTTTTACACAACAGTCTTTATTTCCCCTGAGCAAGTGTTTGCTTACGTTTAGGGAACAGCCGCAGTTGAATAATTCAACGAAGATTAACCAAAACGTCAAATAAATCATTGAGAACATATCCACACAATTGTTTTCAGGTTGACTGGCTCTTGTCTAAATCTTATTAAACTACAGTGGTATCCTTCAGCTAACTACCGAGCTCAAGCCAACCATTTCCTTGAATACAGAGGACACAACAACATAGAAAGGTTGGACAAGAAAGTTTTGTGTGAGATTGAAGACCTACCACACAAGACAGGGAAATGCAGAGGCTTTTCTCCATTAAAAGAAAAAGGAAAAAAATAACAACCCGAAAAAAAAAAAGTCTCTGTGTGAGTGAGTGGGCGAGAGAGTGGAAGTGAGTGTGTTTGTCAACACAGAATTGTCATTGCAATGAGACACCATTTAAATGCATTCTCTGAAAAAAAAGATGGCAGACCCCGACGGCCTTTCTATCGTATCACAATTTTCCGAGAATCGCTGTACATATCATGTTGGCACTCAAAAACCATTGTTATATCGTATCGTGAGGTCCCTGGGATTCCCGTCTGTAGTGAAGTATTTCATCTTACCTCTTTGCTCCAGTAGAAGTGCGGTCTCCTCCCGTGATGGCCCCTCATGGAGCAGTCCATCACCACATCCTCCCCCAGGAGCACCTCCAGGCTGCTTAACCTCCGCAGGGAGCCCAGGAGCTGGCTGCCCCTCCCCTGGGGGTGGATGGTTGGGCCTTTCATAACTGATGGACCAAGAGTCGGAAAGCATTATTATTATTTATAAAAATGACTTTCTTAGTCAAGCTCTGAACTGTGTGTGTGTGTGTGTGTCTGTGTGTCTGTGTGTGTGTGTGTGTGTGTGTGTGTGTGTGTGTGTGTGTGTGTGTGTGTGTGTGTGTGTGTGTGTGTGTGTGTGTGTGTGTGTGTGTGTGTGTGTGTGTGTGTGCAGTCTAGGTTGACACTTGAGGGAAAAGGAGGTAGAGAGTGTCATTTGATTTTTATCAAGGGATAGGGTTTATATATATTATAAACACACTTACAGCTATTTATAGTTTGTATGCATCTATTCTGCATCATTTCTTGAGATAGGCACTTTCACCAACATCTCATGTCTGAATACCAAAAACAATTAACAACTCAAGATATTACTTGAGTGTATTTCAGTCTAGAATAAATTAATGACCCCATGAAAGGAGAATACAAGGGGGCTTTTTGACCTGTATCGAGAGAGAGATGCTATGTTCGGACTGCTCCTGCAGTCTCTCCCTCTATCTCTGGCTCTCCTAATTGCCATAGTCCCATCCAATCATTGGCGGTCATTGATCCCCCATCCCCCAGTCTATCAAATAGCTCTGTGGCTCGATTGATCAGCCACAGAGAGGACGTGGGGGGTGGGTTGGTTGTATAAGTGGATCAGTAACATTGTTTACAGGATGTGCTCTCCGTATATCCTCAAACCAACCTTACAGGCTGGCTTTTGACATTTATAATTCGCTGCTGTTGCGTGGTACTTTCCATAGCTGCAGAGCATTCCTGTTACCTACCAAGGCTGGTGAATTGGTGATTACCTGAAAATGTGTTGGTCCGGTTCTCTGCTGGGAGGGAAGTTGGGTCCACATCGAGAGATTCTCCTTCTCCAACTGGCAGTGTAAAATGTAGCAGTTTGTAAGGATAGGGGATACTTTTATTGAGTTTTGCTGTACACAAACCCAAACAATCCACCGACAAATCCGAAAACAACAAAGAATGAGGAAATTGAATTACATAACCACGTCCTGGTTGCCTCAAATTCCCCTGGTGATCTCTCGGAGTCCTAATATCCAAGATGTAAAATATGTGGGGTTTTTTTGCATATGTTTCGCATTGTTTGCTGTGGTTTCCATAAAGTGCAACTTCAAATAGAGAAATACAGGCCTCTATAGTTAATGATGAACCCTTCCTGGCTTGACTTACGATACATATTCAGGGTAAGGGCCTGGGAAGAGTTGTCTGGTGTGGAGGCGTTGTTGGAGACGCAGGCGTAGACACCACTCCAGAAGGGCATCATGCCAGGTATAGTCTTCCTGTGGAGTGGCTCGTAGTTTGTCTCAGACCTGTCCGGTAACAAGCAACGCCAGCGACCTTGATTCTAGTGGCGGGAGTGGAAAGAAAAAATGAATATGCAGATAAGAGTCATGTGTTTTCAACTAGTTATCAGTACACATATCAAGGGCCACCTGAGGAACAATGCGTTCCACCATGGGCTTCATTGAATAACCCCTTGGTATTGCTAGGTTATAAAACAACTTTCAAATCATAGCCCATCTGAATTGCCACCTGTAATATAATATATGATAGCATATGTGGTCGTGGCGACAAATAGATTTGTACCAACATTATATCAACATTTTCTGGATGTTATTGGATGGACGGTACTGGAAAATGTTGTACAGCTTTTTATTTCTCACGCAAAACGCTTTAACAGCCGAAGGTGAACCCAAGTAAACCAGTGGAGAGTTGTGAGCGAGTTGTTGTCATACCGTGAGCTTCCTCAGGTGAACCTGGCTCAGATCAACCCCAGGATCTGTGCTCATGCACTCCAGGATGACCTCCGCATTCTCCAGAACCGGTTTGCTCGGTCCCCGAACGTAAAGGCCTCCTAATGAAACAAGGAAGAAGCACAAATATTAACTTACTAATTACAGAAGAACGTGTCATGTGCCATGTGAAACGGAGTAGCCTATTGGCGCGTACTATATAAACAAGCCTGTAAAATGTGTGTGTTAACCTATGCTGGTAATGTTGGCGGAGACTACTGAAACACATTTCCAGAGACAACTAGTTCCTGTTAATGCTGGAAATGTGCCAGAACTTAAGAGCAAAAAAACATAGCAGAAAAAGGTTACACTATAGGCTACAACAAAAGGCTTTGTCCAGTGAAGCCTAAACCAAAATAACGAAAACAACACTGCGTCACACTGGCTACAGGGAAGTCAGTGTAGCCTATAGTCCTTGAGATTGAGATTAAACAGCAATAGCATTTTATCAGCCTCATAGTTAAATTTAGAGCAGATACCAGGAAGTATTTGCATATTTGCATTACATTTTATCTGGAAACCTTATAGCGTTGTCATCTTACTGTGCATATATTATACACTTACGTTGAAGTTCAACAATATATGCTTATGCTGTATACAGTATTCTTTTGTTCTATTTAAGCCTATCTAGGTTTGCTGGAATGTATCACTGAAAAAAAAGATTATGGCTGTCTTAACCGTCAGTAGAGCAGTTTGATTAAACATCCTTATATTTAAGTTCACTGAAAAGGTTACACGCGTCTATTATTATTGTTTAAGGACTAAATTCATATTTACCGTCATTGCCATGGATCAGAATGACCAAAAATATCACCAGAACTTCCTTCATTTCTGTAACTTCCAAACAAGTGGTGCGTCGTTGAGGCTGTCTTCTGAAGCAGGCGCTTGGTTTTTATTCCCCAGGTTATGGGGTGTGTCTGTCGCGCCTTTCGCTTTCCGTTTTGACCGCGCACACGACACTTGTTTCACAACATGTGCCCATACCTACTGCATGGGCCAAGTGCGTCACTAGTTTTGGATATGTTTGGCCTGGGCTGGTTGAATCTCCCTATCATTTCCAACATTTGGGGGATTTCGATACAGTCGTATGCTTTCGTGTTAGGTTTCCTAACTGAACACTAAACAAGACGCGGCTACAATTTCACAACACTATAGCTGTGCAATTCAGAAATAATTTTAAAAAAGTTGCCTGCAATAACAACATTCCCCACAGGTGCGCGAGTGCACCTGTCGTGAGAGTCCTCTCGTAAATATTTTCTTGGATGTTGGAAATCAGTTAATTATTTGACAAAGTACGATGAGGCAATATTTTGAAAAGGGAACTAGTCCCTGAAGTCAGAAGAGAACATAATTAAAACAAGAACAGAGGACACAACTTTATTGAAAATATTGGATGGATGGAAATGATTGAGTCTTATATGGTCGCTAGGGGACGCGTGTCTCGACAGCGGTGCGCGCTACGGTACAGACCCGGCGTGGCGCCAGGGGGCTTCCGTAGAGCCGCGCGCGCCCCCCCCCCCCCACAACAACAACAGGAACCGGAAGTGCTAAAACACCACCACCATCCTTTCGTGCTAATGTCTGAAGTCAGTTAGGATACGTTATTTTAATCGAATTATTGTTGTCACTGCAACGACGTTTAAAACATGCATAGGTAGAGGTTGTCCATCTGGTGAGTAGCACAGTACGCGGTGTGTGATCGAGCAGAGAGCGGGCTGTAGCCGGTGTGGCTCAGCCGAGGTAGCTGGGGCTCAGAAAACTGCTATTGTTTTTAGCACATTATAACGCCACACTAAGGCTACAGAAACTATTGTACACGACTAATCCATGACATTTTGCATGTGACCAGTTGTGTGTTAATGTGTTATAAATTGTTTCCCTTTTCTCTTGTAATGGTTACTGTAGAATTGTGTATATCGGTGGTGTTCAGGATTTCTGACGATATATACACATCGTTAGACATATATCAACAGCTATATTTTAAGTGTAACTGATCGCCGTTTTCTAATAGCTTTTTGTCTCTTTCTTATTCCAGATACATCCCTTTGAAGCGTGGATTTCATCAATTTGGCTGATTAACGCACAGGCGTTGACACATACCGTACAACACAGGCATTCGTTTAGTGCAGTGAAGTAATAACACACGTCTAATTGTGGCCGTCCAGATGGCTAACAGCACCGCCACCCCGGTGAAGCCCCTCATGATTCCTGGTCCTGCGGGACGCGCCAGCCCGGAGGTATCGCAGGTTTGTCTTCATGAGTATTTTCAATGTTGATATTAAGAAAACACATTTGCTCGTAATGGGTTCAATGCAGATATTCACAATTCCGTATTACGGTTTTTGAATGTATTAATTTAATATGTAATAATAGATGACTGAATTAGCAGCAAGTCTATTCATTAGACTTCTTTAATGTATTTTTTGTCATTCCTTGGACTCACTGGTACTCTTTATAGCCAGGGTAGGCAATTCTCTTTGCATCCCAACAGCAATCAATAGATCAAATGCTCTGCAAAAAATTGGTGATTGTGGTGGTTAGTGAGGTCCCCCCTTCACTGTAAAGCGTCTTTGAGTAGAAAAGCCCTATATAAATTCAATCCATTTTTTATTATTATTATTAATCCAGTACCGTGGCTGTGGCAGGCCTATAATAAACCTGTCCAATAATTTAATTCATCCTGGTTGAAATGATTGGATGGTCTACGAGTCTGTCGACCTAAGTTCCTACCTACCCGGCTACCTGGGTGCACTCTACCCAGGCACTCTCTGCGCATGACTTAAGACTTACAAGTAAGGCAGACCTATAGTTTAAGCTAGAGAGCTAGCTGTTTTGGGAGAGTGGCATTGGAGGAAGGCCTAAAGGGAGTGGTAGATCTTTTCGGTTGGATGCTTTCAAAATTTAGCTTAGCTTTTAGCATATCACAACATGATAAGAGAGCTGCAGATAGAGCTATGAGAGTAATGTGAATACACAGTCTAATGTTCCTGTGAATGCTGCCTCCTGTGGTCCCATTAGGTCCTCACTAAGAAGAAACTGCAGGACCTGGTGAGGGAGATCGACCCCAACGAGCAGCTGGACGAGGACGTGGAGGAGGTGGGCGTCCACTGTTAATTAAACTCATGGGTTACAAGCAGCAGAAGGAAGAATGCAAAGAGAACAAGACATAATATACACAATATGTATCTATGTTTTTTGTATATTGTTGGCCTGTTCATCATCATAATGGCATTTGATCGAGTGCGTGTGGCAGAACATATTTCAATACCATATTTCAATCCAATATTTGTGATTGATTAACCCACCTTTATTTTGCATTCCCTTCACATAGTATTGGAGAAAGTGTCATTTTTCAGTTGGCTACTTTGCAAATCGGATAGAAGCATTCGTAATTCAATTCAGTTTTCTCAAATAATAAAATAAGAATATTGCTTTACGATGATGTAATACCCCTTCTAGAAGTTGGCAAACATTTGCGCATTATTGCAATATTATCATTACCCAATCCCCAAAACATCATCAATCCATCACGTCACCATATTGATATTGGATAAATGTATCACCCAGGTCCCACCAGCCACTCACTCACACACTCACTGTACGGCCCCCCCTCTCAGATGCTGCTGCAGATTGCCGATGACTTCATTGAGAGCGTGGTGACGGCAGCCTGCCAGCTGGCCCGCCACCGCAAGTCCAACACCCTGGAGGTGAAGGATGTGCAGCTACACCTGGGTGAGTGCCTGCTGGCTCGCTTAACTCCCTCTTCGTGTAAGGAGAAAAGCTTTAAATATGGTCGATATGATGTGTGCTCACATAAGGCCAAAGCTAGGCGTTTAGCAGATGGATATACCCATTAAGTGACTTCCTTGAGTAGTGAAATCAGATGTATGCGATTTAAGGTGCAGGTAACTGCAATGTCTTGCAACTGTCGGGTTCTGAGAATTGCACTGCGCGCACAAAGATCCTTCTCTCGGCGACAATATAATGAAATGGTTTCATCAAGTACATCCAAGCCTCAAGACTTAATTTTTTATTGAACATTCATTTTTGTTGGTTCAATCAAGCTCAACTTGTAGAGAATGGCATTCACATTGCCAGGGTTACGGATTTGTTTCCCACTGCAGCCACCCATGCTAGCAATGCACAGTGTTTATTTGAAGAGACTGGATACAAGCGTTGAATATGATCCGTGTGACACATGATACATGGGGCATTTGGCGGAGGCTTTGGGTACAAGCGTCCTATTTGTCGTTTTGGGGAGAGAAGCTGCGTTGTTGATTGTTGGTTGACTAATGATCGTTGTTTCCTTGCCAGAGCGCCAGTGGAACATGTGGATCCCTGGCTACGGTTCAGAAGAGATCCGGCCCTTCAAGAAGGCCTGCACCACAGAGGCACACAAACAGGTCAGTGCATGTGAAGGGGTATCTCTGTGTGACGGCGACGTTAAGGGTAGAGTGTGGTACAAAATGTGTTTTGATGTTAAATTGTGCAATTTCTTCTCGCCATACTGGTTTGGGTTTCAGTCAGTGACCAGATTTGATTTGCTCTATTCCTTTTTCACCAAGTTCACAAGGTGGTGAATCCGAACGAGCAGTGATGTGTCAAAATAATTTCAATAGAACCATATCTAATAATAATGATATTAATAATTAATTTAATGAATAATTGGGGGCTCGGGGACTGTAACAGGTTACTGACTGATGACAATATATTATTATATATTATTTTATATGAATAAAATAATAATTTTGGTATTTTTAAAGATATCCTGCTTAATGGAACGGCATCTATAAAGATGGTTGGGGAAAGATACGGACGACTTGTGTTCAAATAACAATTTATACTGTGATTTGCTCTCATTTCAGAGGATGGCACTGATCCGCAAGACAACCAAAAAGTAAAAACGACGGCTCCACTGTACTCCGTACCCGTCCACCGGGATCTTTCTAATGTTTTCCTTGTTTTCAACATGGCTTGTCCACCAAGGATGATTCGATGATTGGGGGAGTTACAATAAAATAAGGCATGGGTTGTGAACGACCAGGATTGAACAGCCAGTGTCGCATACTATAAGAGGATTGGACACCCAGTGTAACATACTAGGAGATGATTGGACACAGTGGGTTACATACAAAATATGATTGGATAGCTAGGGTAACGGGTATTACGATGGGAGGGTAAGGGGTAAATATGTTTCTTCACCCATTGGTTTTTCTCTTAATGTTTAGTTGTTTTGCCAGTACCTTCACAATCCCATTCTTCTTTAGTTTGGCAAATTATTTTTTACATTGAGTACACATGTATGGGATGGTGTTTTTTTTTATTATTATTATTATTAGTACTAAGACTACTTTTGCTTTCATGATGTGTTTTGATATTGTTAGTAAGTGTAAGGAGGCTTGGTTTCCTTGAGTGGAAAAAAAAAATCTTGCTGTTGAAAGTATTTTACAAGTACCGGATTATTCGTTACCTAATTGTTGTTTTGGCTAATCTCCGCTGTTGTCCCAACCCAAATAATGTTTTTTAGTTTTCTTTTTAATTGTCAAAATAATGCGTCATTAAAAATAGTTTTTTTTGTGTATGTGTTTGGCACTGTTTTTGAATCAGTAGTGTACTTACCTAGTTGCCAGCGATTCATTTAAATATCGATATAATTTATCCAATTATGTCTGGGCCATATGAACCCTTATTGATAGTGACGATGCATTTATCATAGTTCCTATAGGGGCATGATCGATTAAATTAGTAAGTTGGTTTTCTTTGTACGGTAGCGTTACTTAAAATAGTTTTTATTTCATAAGTAAAAACAAGGTTTAGGCTACACATCAGTGTGTTGCAATGCTGTCATGTTGTCAACAAATAACACTTTTAGGAAAAGTACGGTCATTCTTCAAACAGGCTAGTTGGCGACAAGCTCAGGCTTGTCACTGCGATTGACTCATGCGGTGGCTAACCAATCAGCAAAGAAAGATAATTACACAAGTCTTTACAAGTCTTTGACCCCACCCGGCTTCATCCGCAGCACTTCTTCTTGCGCTTGGTTCCGTCGGCGGTCTGCGCCTGCCTGGCGGCTCCGTCCCTCTGCGCGTTCAACCCCTGGGGCGTCGTGCACTTCACGCCGTCCCATCCCTCGCGGAGCTCCACCTCCCCGCTGAGCAGGCCGTCGTAGATCCGCCGGCTCAGCACATCGAACGCCTCTTGGACGTTGTTGCCCGTCTTGGCCGACGCCTCCACATAGGGCATCCCCATGTGGCTCGCTAACTTCTCCGCCTCCTCCCGGCTGATCACCCTCTCGCTGTGGTCGTCCGCATCGCAGTCGCTCTTGTGGCCCAGAAGGGTGAACATGACCCGATGCGGCACGACGCGCTCGCACACCTCGTCGTGCCAGTCCTTCACGTGGTCGAAGGAAGCGCGGTTGGTCACGTCGAACACCAGCAGGCCGCCGACAGAGTTGCGGTAGTAGGAACGCGTCACAGACCTAGAGGAGGGGGAAGTAGATGTTCACCACCGTTTGCAGTATCTTAGGAAATATGAAATTTAAATCTTGCATCGTCATCTTTCATACCCAGTCTGAAATTCAGAGTCAAGACTATATTGCATTAACCATAGGCTATCTTTACACTAGGTAATTGTAATTGAAGAATTGTATTTAACTAGGTGGGTTTCTAAAGTATGGCAGCGACAATAAAGATGACAGATCTGGATAGCCAAAGAGACGGACAAGCGTAGCCATATGAGAACTTCAAACATAAACCTTCTATCAAAATGCTTCTATTCATCAAACAGCAGCCCATTCTTTCAGACTGCCCTGGCAGCAGGCTTGGCTGGTGGGGAAACCTGTTCTGTGAGAATCACGCCACAACACCTATAATGAGGTCAGATGTCAAACAATGAGTTTCTGATCATTCATTCCTTCTGCGGAGAGCTCTTGAAGAGAAAATTCCTCAACATTGAGCGGCAGAAGTTTGCAGAATCAACAAGTGGTGCCTTGGCAGGGAGGTTTGAAAAATGAATTATCCTTGTTGGACTTAAGGAATAGCAAACTTGATTAAACACATGTGAAGTGGCACAGCATGTGGGTATGTGTTGAAAAATATGTAGCGGGGGTTGTATGCAATTTACTCCACCCTGATTGTTCAAACTTTGATGGGCCGTTGAAGCAAACGAGATGACAAGATCTACGTGTGAACTACTGGAGTGAACTACTTCAATGGTACTGTAGTGAACTACTGTAGTGAACTAGTATATATAACACAACAGGGACACTTTGTGTCGGCTGACAGCACATTTCTTTGTGATACATGGCATTAATCAGCAGCACACAAACACACTACACTGTCCTGTATGCCGTAGTGCAAACAGAGGAAGAAGGCCTCTTCTAGGTTGACTTCATATATCCCAGGCTTTCCAACATCATCACTCAACCATGTGGACGTTATTTTAAACATAATCATCCCCCCCTCCTCTCCCCCTGTTGGTCTCTTATGACAACCACAGCTCTCCCATGATGAGAGAGTTAGGGTCTTGCCTGAAGCGCTCCTGCCCAGCCGTGTCCCAGAACTGCAGTTTGATGCGGACGCCGGGATCCACTTCCAGGAAGTGGACGTAGAAGTCCACCCCCACCGTCTGGTTGATGTTCTCCAGGAAGGCGTCTTCCGTGTAGCGCTTGAGCAGCGATGACTTCCCCACCGTGGAGTCCCCCAGCATGATGATCCTGAACTGGTACTGCCACAGGGACAGATCCATGTCTGACGGACTGTGTGGCGGCAGGAGGGGTTCAACGCATGGACGATACTATCAAGTGTATCTATGGAGAGGCTGGCCTCGTCAACCAAATAAAGTAAATGGTCAACAAAACCAAAAGAATGTTATTCAATGTGTGGAGAGCGAACCAAGGGAGAACAGGCAGGAACGGTGGAGGAGATCAACATCAACAACGATGCTTGCCTTCAGGATTGGGAAATCCAGACCCAGTTTCTCTTCCCTTGTGCGGGAGGAGGGAATGGGTGAGGAAGTTGCTGGCGGTGGGTGGGTGGGAGGAGCAGGAGCCTAGGAACAGGTTCCCACAGGCTGGTTCCCTATCCGCACACAGATGAGGAAGAGGCAGAGATGAGGGCTGGCGGCGTGGTCATAAATCTCCAGCGGGACAGATTAGCCTCTCCCCTCCCTGTTCCCCTCAAAAATCAACAGCACGCCCGGCCTGGGTCTCCGTAGGACCAATCCCCTCTCTATCTCTGTCCGCCTGAGACGATTCCAGTGTATGTCCCAGCTCTGAGTAGCAACCAAGCCTTGGAAAGAGTTTTAAAATGTCCCCACCAAAAGGTGTTGAGTGTCAGTCTTCTCCCTGGACTGGGGATATGGTAACTGCTGCTCCAGTCATGCATGCACGGTACTGGGAGGAGTGCGCTGCAAAAAAGGGGTGCGGGTGTATAAAGTTTTTCTCCCTTGCCTGTTGATACTTGAAAAAGGGAGGGTTGAGAGGTGGGAGGCGTAACAGGCTGTCTGATGGAGGGGAAGTTTAAGGCAGGGCGAGATAGAGAGAGAGAGCAGTAAAGCTGAAGTTGTCTTCACATTTATTTCACCATATTAATGCAGGCCTTGATTTCCTGTTCAAACCCTGCGGTTGGGCATTGAAAAGGCATTAGCCAATCACACACACGTCCATACACAGGCCTCTCCCATGGAGTGTGTATGCACGTGCAGTATTTGCCGTTGTAAGATTCTACAGTGAGTCATAGGAATGGGCGGTGCCTTGCGTGGTAAACATTGAGAAAAGAAGGAAGCAGGAACAATACTTCTTATAGGAAAGGGCCCAGGGGGTCTGTTCTATTCTGGGTTTGAGGGGTTTGCTCATGATTGGTCAGTTGCATTGTATTTCTAAATACAATGCAGTCATGACTTAATAGGCATGACTTCAAGGCCCCGTAGAACCCTGCTGTTGCTGGGGAATGAACTGCACTGTAGATGTGGCGCAGGCCTATTTAAACAAGAATGGTGGTTTAATGAGGGCAGTTAGACGCTTCAAAGTAGACAGTGATGAGTCATGTAGAAAGCAGAACTGTCTCACTTTGTGATAATTCTGCAAGACACTTCAGAAAGATGTAGATAAGACATGTTGAAAGAAAGCAGTTACGATACATTTTGTGTGCTTATAAAGTCTAATGCTTCATGTTACCCGTGACAGGTCCAACAGTCCAACGGCCATTATACATACTGGCACTGGGGTTTAAGTGTTCAAACATACACTGTATATTTCAACCTACCACAACAAACACTTTGAGAGCTTGAGAAGCGAGGTCATGTTATTAGGGGGGCTGGCATCATGCCATTAGCTGACCGGTATCTTGTTTGATCAACAGAGATCACTGAAGCTTCACTGTTTAGACGCTCTCACTATCGGGCGTGTTTTCAGTTGCATTCTCTCATGTGATGTTAAGCCTTTTCACTCATCACGAGCCGGTGTTGACTCAAACCGCTTGCTAACCTGCCCCAAGTCACATGGTGAGTACTGTTGAAGGACTTTGGTACGTTGATATTGACAGGGTCCCTCATTAAGGTTGTTTAGTTTGTTTGTTTTAAGACTTAAGACAGAAACTGGCAATGCTGCAGACGTGTGACTTCTTTCAATACACTCTGCAACAGTGTGAAAGTAAAGAATGCAATGTTTTATTTTAATTGAATTTAACTTAATAAAAAGTAAATACTATTTTGCATGTAAAATCAATCAGGAGATTAACGGTTTGTCTATTTTGTGGCAAAATTAACAAAAAGGAATACAGAAAACTGTCAGCCAATTTAATCAGGCATGGAAAAGTTATATTTTTCGTTGGATCGACAAACACACACCATGCAATACAGTGAAAGATATTATAAATAGCTAAAATAAAGTCCTTGGAGGTGCATATGCATAATATTTCACCACAGACTATGTCGAACAGTATTACATTTGTGTAACAGTTGCATTTTACACAAAAATGGGGTAATATGAAGTCAACACAGCCGTGTTTGTCCAAATAATACAGATAATAATAAAATATTAATGCTAAAACATTTTTTTCCTGTCCCTGCTTAAAATAAAGTACCATTACACAATTTCCATATAATTTACCCTTAGCATAGTCCATGAAAAAATACATTGTGCAAGGACCATGAATTCCACCTTTTCTGTAATGCATTTAGCCCTGCTCACCAACATAACTCCATTACGCTCAAAGGAAGCATTTTCCAATAACATTTACATGTTAATTCAACAGCATTTGCATTTCACTGCAACACAAAAAAACCTCAGAAGAAACATCAGAGTTGATTGCACCAGCTCCCCAAGGCAGGATAAAATATTCACCATATTGCCATCTGTGGAAATATCCAAACGTCTATAAAAACAGCATGGGTTGCTGAGTGAGGGAGCTCTTCTTTTGGAATAACAGTATTCCCACTCGCCCCTCTATTCTCTGTGAGGTGCATGAATAAGAGCCGGATGAGAGGCAGCTCTTTTGACCAATGAGCTACAGGGCATGAGGCGGACAGAATGATGGGGACCCATGCGAGAGAGAGGACGAGGCACTCCCGTCTGTGATTAGGTGGACGGGAGGGCTTGTGTTGTGCCTACGACAAAGAGGGGTACTTCAGGTCTGCTATCTCAGAGTCCGGAGAGCTGCTGCCACTGTGGTCGCTGTAAGTGTCCCTGCAACACACACACACACACACACACACACACACACACACACACACACACACACACACACACACACACACACACACACACACACACACACACACACACACACACACACACACACACACACACGTTGAGTGACTAAAACAAACTATTTTGAGGAAGTACAAGGAAATAGCCAATGGGGGTTTCTTCTGAGGCTGGACGGACGTGTGCAGGGCGAAGGACAGTGCGTTACCGTGGCGACAGGCGACAGCCCTTCTGCAGGTAGCTCGGCAGCTTCCCCGCCGCCGCGAGCAGCAGACCGAAGTAGGGAGGAGACGGCTTGATGGGCCTGGAGGTGAACTCCGGATGGTACTGCACACCCACAAAGTAGCCATGATCTATAGTCACACACAAAACCAAAAGCCTTTACATATAGACTTTTATTGAGATGGAAAATTAGCCAGAACATGTTGGAGGGCGGCCCAGTCTAATGTTCCTGGTGAAAGTCAAGGGGAGAGTTAATGTGATGAAGGAGCAGCCCAAGGCCTTCCAGCTCCAGCTCCCCTCCCTACTGCCATAGATTGCACCGTATTTTCCTAATGGCCCTTCTTCACTGCAACAATTAATGAAAGCAAATAAGTTATACTTTTAAGCTTTGGGGAAATAAGTGGATTGGACGTTTTATAATACAGACTTTTCCCTGCCCACTCACAAAGGCATACACTTTGAAACTATTACTTTGTGATGGTTATTCTCCAAAGTCCTAGAAGAAGTATACCTGCTCTCTTAACTTTTTCACTGGAGCCATCATTTTTTTTGTTCCAAAATGATTGCTTTTATACAAGGAATAAAATTAATCGTCCCACGGTGGTTCAATTAACCAAGAACTTTTCTCTCTAAAATTGAAAAGACAATGAAAAAGGGAGAAAAAATATAATACATTTGGAGCAAACGTGATGGCGGCAGTGTAAAACTTGCATGACGTTTTTAATAAAACTGAATTTGGTTTGTTGAACCATGGGAGATGCATGTCGGGCTGTTCCAGACTATGTATTAATACGATGTCTGGGTGGTGCACATTCAAAGATCAAACTCACCCTCCAACTCAATGACCTCCATCCTTTCTCCGTCAACATCCTCGCCCACAAATTGAAGGCCCTTCTCTTCGAAGTGGTGCTTTAGATCTGGGTTAACCTGAAACCACCAACGTGGACATTTGAGGTTGTTTTACAGCAACCTCCATTGTTTGTTGGGATTTTTATTTTCTTCCCATGACAATAATTGCTAATCATGGAGCCCAATGGGACTGAAGGCAAAGAGATTGTTTTTTTAACTTTTCGAATTAATTAATTAATTTGGACTAATGGTTACCGATCTAGCAAGCAAATATATCAGTTCAACAAATCACAATCTGGTATCCGTCAGTCACCAGGGTTGCTGTACATGGTGTAGGACATATTGGAGGTAATATCATATTTAGGTTTAATAGGGAAACATCCTCAAAAAAGTCTCCAAAATAATGCACACCCATTTATCATAACCCCCCTCATCCACGCCGGGAGTGTGTACATACCGAATTCCAGCTAAAGATGTTATTCGTCTTTCAGCACTCAATTTAATAGTACTAATGTGTACCTTCAGGCTAGACCCAACAATAATATTTCGTTTTTTGATTTTTATACTTTGTGTGTTATTTGCATACATTATTGTTATGTCCTTTTGTGACATTAATTTTAGAACCAATATTTTTTATATACATTACCTCAAATCTGTGTCTGTGTCTCTCATCCACAAATTCCACATCACCATACAGCTTTCCTAGAAGAAATTAAAAGAAGAATGAGAAATGCTACAAAATCAGCAGTCTCAAAGTGCAGGAGACTCTGGCTGCACCAAAACAATATCCAACACAACCACTTATCAGATGAGGGTGTTTTGACGGGTTGGTCAGTCAGCAGTGACATACAGTGACTCACACTGAACTTGAGAAATGCATCATGAAAGAGCCAGTAGAAGTCAGGCTTCCTGCATTAAGGATGCGTACAGGTAGAGGTTGGACACACTGGGGATCAAACACAGTCCCGTTCAGCTGTGAGTTGAACGCCCTAGCCACTACACGACCCTGTGCCCTCACAAGCCATACCCGAGCAGAAAAGAGTCTGTGTGTATGTCTGTTGCCAACCTGTATTAGGCATCATCTAGACATGCTTCACCCCTACCTCAGGGTATCTGCAGGTTTCAGAAAGTCAAATTTTTAAGACCTTTTTAATACCACCTTGAATTAAATTTAAGACCTAAAACACGCAATAGTGGGGGTTGGCAACAGACGCGAGCCAACTTCGGAAACGGACGTCTTCCAGCCAACTGTCCTTGAATTTGCACCTTCCCATTGTCGCAGACTAGCTAGCAAGCACGCAGATAATCGTTTATATGCAGCTAGCAAGAAAGAAGCCTCTCAACATGTCCTTCCTGAAAAGTCACTTGAGAAAAATAAAAAAATAAATAGTCCTGCTCCGACAAATTTAAGACCTTGATTTAGTATTTAAGACCAGCATATGACATTTGTAACGAATTTAAGACTTTTTAAGGATGCGGACACCCTGTAAATGCTCCTGGATGACATGCATGGAGAATAACACCGAGAGTCGCTTTGGAAAAATGGGTCTGTTAAATAGCACCTACGGTTAGGACCACTCACTTATGACGCTGTTATTGGACTTGAAGATGGTCCTCCTCTTGCCCAGCCTCATGGTTCCGCCCATCTGTTCTGGGTTGTGCTCCGGCATCTCGATCACCTGGGAACACAAGCGTACACTGGATTTGGAAACAGGCCTCGCACAACAGAAAACACAGAGGAGACGGATGAGGTCACTATGGCTGGTGTGTGTGACGGAGAGCCCGAATAGTTCACGTACCACCGGATGCTTGGACTCCGGCTCAAACTCGGTGGAGTTGGCGTCTGAAAACGGACAGGGCACACCGAAGACTTGCCTTGACACATTCAACAAGGTTTATGCAATAAACTTTCAAGAGTGTCAAATCAAATGAGATGTCTCACCGGCCCAGCCAAGAACATTGCGGGCGAACTCGCATACCGCCAGCTGCATGCCTAAACAGACACCTGGGGAGAACAAGACACACCACCATGAGCACCAAACGTGGAGGGGAGCAAGAGTTGTGCGTTAACTTGCTCGGTTTGTTTCGACATCTAAATTTGTTATGCATCATCTCCCCAAAAAATAGTGTGGGCTATATGATAGGGTTTCAGGTTGGAAGTCGTTTATTGTTCCCCCTACTTTATAAAAGGTATTTCTGCTGGCCGTGATTGTGAAGGTGAGTGTGGATTATTTGTGGTGAAACCCAGAGCAAGTCTGGAATTTTTTTATGTAATTGATCCGTTAAACCACTAGATGGCGCCGGTGAGTGCGGGTGTTTTCGATCGTACCGAGGAAGGGCTTCTTCTTCTCGCGAGCCCATCTGATAGCGTGGATCTTTCCCTCAGTTCCCCGCACACCAAAGCCCCCCGGTACCAACACGCCACTGTAGACACAACACACCAGGAATCCAGTCAGGTGGAGGGGCTGGGAAGGCTGAACAAAACCATCGGTCTTGGTTTCATCTCAACCAGCAACTACTAAAAGGGTAGTCACCCTCTTCTCTTTTTCAGTTTTAAACATTTTAAACAATAAACACATTAAACTGTCTTATAGGACCTTCACCTTGGTAGAAGGTCATATTGTTTGGATCTGTGACGCTCCATCCGGGCTGAGGTTGATGTAAATGTCAGCGTGCAAGTGTGGGTTAAGCTTCTCAGATACTTAGTGTAACGACAAGGTGTGACACCTTTCTTATAAAACCTTGCTTATTTTACTGCTCATACCAACGATGGGTAGTAAAATAGAATCAAAGTTTGCACTAGTCGCAACCACGGCGATAACAAGCCCACCCTCTCATTCCTAGAACTCTATGAGTGTAAAATACCTCCTAGCGATCGAATCGAGCTGAAACAGGGGGTTCACTTAAACTTTAAGAGGATGAATAGTAGTAATAATATACTGGTAAACCAACACAATTATCTTCATTTCTGAGTTTTGCACACATTTTCTTGATGACATAATTCATGAAGTGATGCCTCTATATCTTCAGTAATGTGTCGGGGGGGGGGGGTAGGGTAGGCAGTGATCTGTAGTGGCTAGGTGGTTGGACTAAAAAGCAGTACTGGGTTTGATCACCAGTGACCACATCTTCTAGCTAACCAAATTAACCTTTGCATCCATGCTTGAGAGGGAAACTCTCCGTTTTCTAGTGGTTTCTAGCGTGGTGCCAGGGAGACGGGTTATAGCGAGTTCGCAAATGAACCTCTTCAGAAAGAGAGCAGGGGGTCTAGGGGGCCGCGTCGAGAGCCAGACTCACTCAGCGCCGCAGAGCTTGTGCCAGCGTCGTGATACTGACTGGCTCCTCCTGCAGAGTGGCGGCCTCCAGGTCCGCTGAGTCAATGTATCCTGTGACACACATTAGACACACTGAGTGTGGTGGTGGGGGGGCGGCCGGCACTCTATCAACACAGGCTTCACTCCATATACAAATACAGTTAACACATCAGCATCGAGCAGCATATGCTAGGGTTTCCAAGGGTTAGAGTCGCCAAACAAGTCAAGCAAAACCTGCATTTAATGCGATCCCTCTTGCAAGGTTTTGCTTGCATTCATTCTTTCACCATACCAAAGTGGTTACTTCACCCTGAATAGAGAAATATACATGCCTCCCCCACATAGTGCTATCCATTCATCTAGGATTCCTGTTCAATTCAAAAGGTCTTGCAGCTGAATGACTCATCTATAGACTGTGTGTGCATGTCGAGAGTGTGCATGGTACCTTGACCTCCAGCTTGTGGTTGATGGCGAGGGCAGAGTGCTCCAGGGCCTTGATGACCGAGGCGTATGAGTCAGACAGCTTGGTGTACTTCCCCACCAGCGCTATGGACACATGCTCCAGCAGCCGGTCAGATCTACACACACACACACACACACGCACACGCACACACACAAAGACACATGACACACACACACATAACACCAACACACACAACACACACAAGACACATTGACTCACACACTTTATTTTCTCCAAGAAACTTAACTCAAACAGAGGACCCATACAACCAGTCTAAATGCAAACGTTGTCCTATGGCTCCTTCCTCCCCACCTGTCTGACATCTCCTTCCACTTGGTGAGCATCTTCCTGGCGCGGGTCTCCATGGGCAGATCCAGGCGGGTGCAGAAGTAACCAACCACCCCCTGGGCCTCCAGGAGCAGGGGCACCCTGTAGATGGACGACACGTCGTGGACACAGATCACCTGGGGGGATAACACAGAACACTTAGTTACAGTATCCGTCACTGGACGACTGATTGTCACCGATGAACGATTGTCATCGATGAATTACAAATCCCATGGTGTTCTACGCGTCATGGTTCCTAGAAGGAGACGGTTCTGGAATTCTTTCAGGGATATATGAGCACCATTGGTTTGTTAAGTTTCTGTTACTTTGAAGTTTTGTGAGGCAAAAAGTAACGTTTGAGTCGTTCTTATTGCCATGGACAAGTGTTAGGAGGGCAATACCTGTGATGGCTCCACGTGACAGAACATGGAGATCTTCTCCTTCACAGCGGTTTCTAGTGGCGTAGAACAGCGGCACATGATCTAACAAACGGAGAACGCGGGTAAGGAACAGAATCTCTAAAACGCTAAAAGTAAAATCAAATCCCACTGTACATGGTATTGAATATTGATATATTTGATATTGAGTCATCTATGGCATGATGTGATCATTTACTATCGAGTCATTTAGCAGCTTAAGCTGTTATACATCGCCACTTACTACATACATAGAGAATTTGATGCAGAACCTTTGGGCTTTAAGTCAAAAAACCAACAACTATACTTAACCACCTCTATATGCCCCATGTCATGTGTTTTTCAAATTTTTTGGTTGCTTCCATTCATCTCAACAACCCATCACGAACATAGCTTGTCATGAGCCGGTCAGTTGGTTTCCATAGTGACAAACTCACCAGGGTCAGGGACAGGCCCAGCCCTCGGAGCTCTCGGACACTGTTCTGGGTGGGCTTGTCTTCTTCTCCCGTGGTACTGGGCTGGAGACAGACGGAGACACACCAACATAGTTATTTCCTGGTGTTAATGGATGTTTATTGAACATGTGTACAATGAAATAACTAAAATACTCCACTTCAAGGTTAGTGTCGTTGACGGTAAGGGTCGGGCACAGAACTCAAAAGTAGGCTACAGTAAACATTAGAGAGAAAGAGAGAGTGTGGTTTCAAAAAGCGTGCTCGTTCCAACACAGCAGGGCAATGGAGGGCTAAGAGCGGTAGCCAGTGTGCTTATTTACAGTTTTCCAAACTGGATGCAGACAACCCTCGCTGCAGTAGTTGCAATGTAAAATGCTAAGCTGCCCAGCTAGCCACCTCTAGCCTGAGAAAACACTGGGTTACACAACAAAAGCCAGAAGGAGTGTACCGTGTTTTGATAACCTTAAGTTTGATTCCCCCGCAGCTAATTTTAGCACGCCTGGAGCCAGCACAGAAAAAGTAAAACCATTGGTGGACATGGAAACTGAGGCAGCAACAATTTCCTTCAGGTAATTAATGAGCTAGTTGGATAAGTGGTTGTTGGCCTTTTTTCACTGTCTTGGTTATCGTAAGCGTAGCATTTTTTTGGCAGGTATTAAACTAATGGTATGTGAATTGCATACTATTAAAAGGGAAATATTACAGCATTGGACAGTGAACAACCTAGAGACACACACACACCTTCATAAGATCTACATGCATCTTCCATTAACCGGTGGCAGACACACCTCTAGCCCTCCCCTCATCGTGCTTCCCTGTAATAAAACTAACTGAATTTTACTCTCACACACACACACACACACACACACACACACACACACACACACACACACACACACACACACACACACACACACACACACACACTAGGGCTGCAACGATTAGTCGACGTTGTCGACAAAAATGGATAATGAAATTAGTCAACGACGAATTTTATTGACGACTATTGTCGAAAGCTCCGCCGAGACGCGCATGCGCAATCGCGTTTCTATCAAGCAGCAAACATGGCGTCGACGTCGACATCCACATGCTCAAAAACTTCGAAGGTCTGGGACCATTTCACCCTGGACAGTGCAAACAAAAAAATAACTTGCAAGGTGTGCAAAGCGGAGCTTGCATACCACGGCAGCAACATCTGTTAATGCACGCGCATTTAAAGAGAGAACACGTCGGACTGACAAACGAAACCCGACTCGGAGTCGCGGTAAGATATTGGCTTCCAAAGTTAACTAGCAGTCTGAGACAACACAAACGAAACGTATTGGCTTGAATGTTCATTTTATACGCTTATTTTGGTATTAAAAGAGAGTTTTGCCATGACATATTTGTTTTAAATTAAATGCGTGCAGTCCGGCGAAGAGGGTCATGACGATGGACTCCTTTCTACAAAGGAAACAGACGTGCACCCCGCAACAGGCGACTGCCTATACAGAGTTGATTCTGCAGATGTTGATCTGCGATATGAGGCCGCTCTCCATGGTTCATGGTGACGGGTTTCAACAAATGATAAAGCAGTTCAACCCAGAGTACATCTTGCCGTCTAGAACGCATTTCACCCATCTTATGGAGAAAAAATATGAAACGATGTTTCTGAAGGTAATTGTTTAACACACGCACATACCCACACACATTTTTCATACAAGCAATCATATATTTCATTTTGAATCCATTTCAATTTACATTTGTATATATTAAAATAGGTTAAATTCATACTTTATATAGAATAATTAAAATAAAATATTTTAAATATGTAATGTAATATATGTTTGTAAATATGCGGACTTTTCTCAGCATGAATAAACTGACGTAGTCTGAGTCTCATGTTGATATTAAACCTGGTCTGTCCACTATGACAGGTTTGTGTCCGTCCACTGTTGTTTTGTTTACTAATTGTTTTTTAGTGTGTTTAACTACTGCTAATGTTTATTTTATTTAAATTTTTCTTAAATGTCCTCAAAAAGGACAGAGCTTCTGTGTAAGGCAGCAAAGTTGAATAAAAGTTTATTTTTGATTGAAGTACCCATCTTTCTTGTGTTTTTTATCATTTGCCACATAATTAAAGCAAACTCATGCTCAATTTAAGAAAACATTTAAAATTATCCGATTAGTCGACTAATCGTTTCAATAGTCGGTGACTAGTCGACTATTAAAATACTCGTTAGTTGCAGCCCAAACACACCCCCCCACCCCCCCAACCCACCCACCCACCCACCCACCCACCCACACACACACCCCCTTACTTTTATCACTGACTATTACCCTATCAATATTATTAGCAATAGCCTACAGCATCTTAGCACATTATCGGTCGATCCTTAAAATGTAGTTAAGGAGCGGGCAGAGATTAGGCTCAAGCCTGCCTACAGTGTCAAGCATGCAACCGCTCCTTCATCCTGGGACAAGTGCAAGTTCTAAGAACAGCTCCATTGTTTCATGGAGGTGCGTGCTTTGTGTGAACGGGGTAAACAGAGGTCCGTACCTGTGGCACCAAGCTGACGTGGATGTTGCAGAAGTTCTCTCTCTTCACCTTGAACTGGAACTGTCTGAATGCCTCGATGAAGGGCATGCTCTCTATGTCGCCCACAGTGCCTCCCAGCTGTTGACACACAAAACACCAGCGCATTGTAACAGGATTACATATCCCCACAGTGCTAGTCACGTCACATAACCCCAGGATAAGAAAATATTTATATTTTAAATGCAGTAAGGATTTGGCAGTTCTTGTAGAAATAATAACAACAGTGACAATAACAATGAAGATTCAGGAATGTGTTATGCATCGCCCTCTGTGTAAATCAACTCATGTGTGGCCAGCAGCATTCTGCTCCTGCTAGACTCGTTTACAGTAATGTAACGAGTTATCAGGTGAACAGAAAGGCCAAGAGGCATGGCAACAACCAACAGCCAGGAATGGCTGCTAGCAAGCAGCAAGTCCAAAACATGCATCTACCTGTCACACAGACTGGTCTATCTACTAGGGTTGCCGCGGTGTGGACATTTTCACACCAAGTAATACACTCGCGTCAACACCGGTATTACCGAGTATAAACGGTATAAACTTTGAAACTAGGTCAACCGCCATTTTCTCCGTCAACTCTCCTCACACGCTGTGACAGCGCGCCAATTCTCGGTGACAGTGTCTTATAACGTTCTATATATAAAATAGTATATAATTTTATCGATAATATCACGCCCAAAAGCTCTCTGCTCCTCCGGATGGCCGTAACGCGGGGAGCTCTCACAGGGATTAGGCTTTGCGGGGTTTGTTTACCGGCGTTGCTATGGTTACCAGTCTTGCGTGTTCCAACGGTTTATTAGGTAGCCTATCTTTTATTATATCTATCTATTATTACATTTTTATTTCCTTAATTATTAATTTTTACTGAGTTATTTTTTATTACTGAAAAAAAATAAATAATAATAACAACTCGGTGTTGCCGGTGTGCAACACCGAGTAATCGGTGTTGTCCTCAACACCGGTAATACCGTATACCGCGGCAACCCTAATATCTAACTCCATCACACAGATTGTCTCTCTACCTCCATCACACAGATTGTCTCTCTACCTCCATCACACAGACTTGTCTCTCTACCTCCATCACACAGATTGTCTCTCTACCTCCATCACACAGACTTGTCTCTCTACCTCCATCATACAGACTTGTCTCTCTACCTCCATTACACAGACTTGTCTAGCTACCTCCATCACACAGATTGTCTCTCTACCTCCATCACACAGATTGTCTCTCTACCTCCATCACACAGATTGTCTCTCTACCTCTATCACACAGATTGTCTCTCTACCTCTATCACACAGATTGTCTCTCTACCTCTATCACACAGATTGTCTCTCTACCTCTATCACACAGATTGTCTCTCTACCTCTATCACACAGATTGTCTCTCTACCTCTATCACACAGATTGTCTCTCTACCTCTATCACACAGATTGTCTCTCTACCTCTATCACACAGACTTGCGGCTCCACACCGTCTTCATCCACCGACACCTTGGCCTGTCTCATCACCCACTCCTGGATAGCGTCTGTGATGTGGGGGACCACTGGGGGCAGGCAGAGACATGGGGAAACATGGAAATAGGTCAAACATAATAAAATCCCACACACCTTAAGAAATACACAATCTACTCGAAAACAATGTTATAGAAGGATTTACCATGATGCTGAGCTGTATCTAATGAGCTTTTGATTTTGTAGTTACTTGTAATAAGGTGGTAATAAGGTGTTCTTAAGGTGATTCCACTTTCCCAACACACCCAACTGTATCTTGACCAAAGCCAAGTTTAAGCAGTCCGACATCGGCCAACCACCACCAGGGGAAAGTACCTGGGTGGGTAGCCTCAGTAGCCTCACCTTGTACCGTCTTGCCAAGGTAGTCTCCCTTCCTCTCCTTGTTGATGACCGACTGATAGATCTTCCCGGTGGTCAGGTTGTTGTCTCGGGTCAGACAGATGTCCAGGAACCGCTCGTAGTTCCCCAGGTCTAGGTCCACCTCGCCCCCGTCGTCCAGCACAAACACCTCGCCTGCCAAACACACATTCAACACGCAAACCCTTTCACTATGATTCAGCATAGGCGTCAAACTCAAGATTCCTAGTGAATTTATGGATACACATCATCAGGGACGAGGTAGGAATACTGTTTGACTACAACATTATGCCTTTAAATATGCATTATATCTGTCATTACCTCAGTATGACAACTTGTGTTCAAACAGACCGCTCAAATGTCTATTGTAATGAGAATACAGAGCAAACTAATCAAAAAGGGTTTAACCAATGAAGCACGGGAGAAAGGGCACACTATTATCTTACCATGTTCATACGGTGAGAATGTTCCAGCATCGATGTTGATGTAGGGGTCGATTTTGATGGCGGTGACACGTAGCCCACATGATTTGAGAATCGTTCCTATGCTGCTGGCAATGATTCCTTTACCAATACCAGATATAACACCCCCAGTGACCAGGATGTATTTCATAGTGGCATAGGAAACACTGGAATCGAAAGAAAGAATGGAGTCATAATTTATTAATCAGAGATATGTTGTATCTTTGAAACTGCCTGTTTCTCAAGCGACACATGGCAAAACAAAGTTTACAAAAGCCTAGGTTTATTTACAGTATATTTCCATGGCTTTAGGAGTTTACAGTACTACAACTCTGTTGAAAAGGAGAGCTGTAGTTTCCCCTCATGCGTTCAAATGTACCAGCCCAATAGGTTATTGCACCAAACCGAACAGGGCTGACCAAAATAATCAGTATAATCCTATTTAATTTACTGGTCGAATTACAAGGTGATTTTATTCTTATCTTACCACCCCCCCCCCCCCCACACACACACACACACACACACACCACACACACACACACACACACACACACACACGGAAATAAAACAAAAGGTGCAACTGAAGGGAATGTATTCTAAACACCATCATGTTTAGGTAAGCTGGCCATGTCTTTGGCTTTTTATCAGGTTCACTCGTATTTCGCCCAATGAGAACACAATCAATACATGTCAGTCGTGCATATTCATATTTCCCACCAAACTGTCCTAATGATGAAGTAGGCGGTTAAATAACCCGCGTAAAGAACGTCCTTCCTGCGGGTTACGGTAGGTCAATGGCGGGAACAACAAAAGACAATCGGTGGTATTTGGCAAATACCACCGATTGTGGTACATTATTTTCAACATGCATGTTAAATATCGGATGGGTTCGTGAATGTTAGACAGTTTCAAATGGCATGGTCCATATGTACAATTGATTGGCACACAGTATGTACAACAGGGTCGACAGGTACCGAAGTAATTTATGACGACTTAATCGGATCAACTCTGAATAATAAAAGAAACACATGGCTATTTCCAATAGTTCAGATAATCGTTAGAACATCGCAGGATATGCAATGGCTTTAATGCTTGTTATTGGAATGTCCGAACACTCATGTGGCCATTACAGGTCACTTACTTGACAAGATATACGGTTAAACAAAGGCCGGTTTGTTTTGTACAAACTCACCCTCAATCGAGGTACACAGGAATCTAGTATTTTCTATTAAAAAAAACCCGTCTTCTTCTTCCCGTTTCTTCACATTTGGTACTAAAATACTCGCTGTTGTTGGGCGGTTTACACGTGTGGAATACACCACAAACTGACTGCTGCGCCAGATGACCCAGTAGATACATATGTGTAGATCTCTAAAGAGTGTCTCGACTAATCGCCGGTTCCTTCAGAATGCATTGTTCTATCCACATGTGTTGCTTAGCGAGCATTGCGAAGAGCTTCCGGCGCTGGGAACTTGTCAATGCGACTCAATTTACGTAGTACGTAGGCCAGTCTATGGGCCAGATGGTCACAGAGAGTGGTGAAGTCGCGCCTCTTCCGGTGGAGCCTACGGGACCTATGAGATCGAAAAATATGATTTCAATAGAGAGGGTCCCAGTCTTTATATTCCCCGGATTACACATATGTTATTTGTGGATTTAAATGATAATTTTCATGCAAATAAAACTAAACATTTTGGTGAAGAAGTTTGATAATGTTAGGTTTTTTCCAAGGGGAGGATAAAGCATCAAAATAGGTGAAAACCATTATAAATTGGGGCATGTGGAGAGTTTCAGTTATGCAGATGGGGAGATTATCGGTCTTGTCGTCCACGCCAGTCGCAGGGAGTGTGACGGCACATACGAGAAATGTAGTCTTTCTCATTGTGTTTTCTCTACAGCCTTTAACTGAACAATTGCACAATAAACGGTCAAACTCTTTGCATGGAAAATTATCATTTAAATCCACAAGCAACATATGTGTAATCCGGGGCATATAAAGACTGGGATCAGAAGATAATTACTTTCTCTCCATTGAAACCCATACATATTTTTCGATATCAGGTGTTTTGTGTTCTGAAATAAGGAGGCTTGTAGTAGCAACCGGGCTAGCTTTAATGCAGCTCAAAACAATACAGTCAACGCATGTCCCTCCTCTTCATTTGAATGCGTACATTACTTCCTTAATCACAACAGTACTTGTCTGGTCTGTAGCGCAATCTGCTGGCCGGATGGTATCATAACATCTCTCTTTACATAACAAATGAAGACGTCTAACAACTTTATAAATGTATCTCTGGCTATTTTTATAACAAGCCTTGTGAACATGTAAGCGGACTCACATTCGGAATACACAAGTTTTGTGTTTCCTATACAGGTGTAACATCTCAACTTATCACACAAGGATACTGGTATAATCTATTTACTAAACAACTTTTCAATACTCAACCATCATCAGTGTCCAAACTATTCCCTGTCGTTCTCAGGGCACATAGTCTTTGTATCTCAAGGGTTTCCGTTTATTGGATCTGGTCCTAGCTTGCAGACCTTCTGCGTCCTTTGAACCTTCTGGTACCACTGCCCCCTCTGCGACATGTTCTGTTTCAGAGGAAGGCTCTGAATACCAGTCACTGTCCAGTGTGGTATGTTCTCCTGTTGGAAATATCTCAAGTTTTTCTGGCACTGGACGAATGTCCTTTCGGTTCCTACGATATGTCTTTCCATTCACCAGAACTACATAGGAACGTTCAATGAGTTGGTTTATGCACATCCCCAGGGACCACCGTGTCTTGGTCCTTGGGGTGAAGAAGGACTCTCACAGCGTTTGACCTTGGATGAGAGCAGTCATGTTCCATGCCCGGGCATCATAGTGCTGTTTCACTGTCGGTCCCCTTGCCTGCTTACTTTCAGTGACATTCTGTACCACTTTAGGCTTTAGTTGTGTGTCTCTGATGGGCAGGAGTGTCCTTGTCCGTCAGGACATGAGCCTTTGCACTGGGGAGCTACCAAGTCCAGAACAGCATTCCATGGATCACTTCCCTCCAGGGATGCCTTTTTAAGCAGTGTTTTGGTTGATTTTGACAGCCGACTCATTTTTTCCATTGCTCTGGCTGTGATAGGGGGATGACGTGTTCATGCCTAAAGTGCCAGTCCTTGGAAAAGAGCTGAAAGTCCATTCCTGAAAATGGCGGGACATTGTCAGTGATACCAATGTGGGGAGTTCCATGTCTACTTAATTGTCTCTTGCAGCAGTCAATAACCGTGGATGCAGTGTAGTCTGTCAGTTCTTCTAGCTCCCAATAGTCAGAATAATAGTCCACCATTATGAGGTATGTGCTTTTGTTTAGAGAGAACAAATCCATTCCGACTTTAGACCATGGGATGCGTGGGACTTGATGGGGAATCAGTGTTTCTTTCCGTTGTCGTCACTGGACTGAGTTGCAGGTGGAACAGCTGCTGATGAAGTTCCTTATGTCTTTCTTCATGTCTTGCCAGAAAACAGTCTCGGGAGTTTTCCGGGGGCTGGCCTCTATTCCTGAATGGCCAGTGTGAATCTTTGCCAAGAACTCGGAGCGAAGCACTGCAGGGATGAGCACTTTTTTTTGTCATGGTCTGCCATGGCGTCCTCATCGGGGTCTCCACACCCATACACCAAGATGTCATCTGCATTTACACTCACACCTATCAGGTCCTGAAGTGCCTCGTGTTGTCTCTCTGATATTCCTCTGCTGCTGGTTTTATACTAAATGGCATTCTCAGCCATATCTATCGTCCTTCCGGTGTCCTGAATGTGGTCTGATAACTGCTTGCTTGATCCAGTTGCACTTGCTAATAGCCATCTTTTGCATTTAATACTGAGAATATCTTGGCCTTTACTAATTCCGGCAGCATTTCTTATACTGTGGGCATCTGGTAGTGTGATCTCAGTAGGGCCTTTTTCAGTGGACCCGGGTCCAGGCATATACAGTACATAGCTTGTCTTTCTTCTCCCTCACCACCATGTTGCTGATCCAGGTTGTCGGCTCTGTGACCTTGGCTATGATCCCTTTCTGTTCCATTTCCCTTATGAGTGAGGTTGTAGGATTGGCGTCCGCCGCGGCAACTGCTGCACAGGCCTCACCTTGTGGTCTATCTCCAGGTGTAACTCAGACCCTCCAGGATTTTGTGAGGTTGCGATTTGCAACTTCAACGTATCATCACCCAATCACAGTGAATTCAGGGCAGTGTCGCCATTTTAACCAACCACCGCAACTTTCCCGCAAATCAGTGGCGTCGTCTTGAACTGATGTCGACAAACTACCTTCCGTGTTTACTACGTTCAAGCAATTCAAGCATTCATGCAGCATGTGCGCGTCCAATGTTTCACACTTACCGACCAAAATAACTGCGAAAGATCACGAAAAGCCGTACATTGGTATTCTACATGAAAGCGGGGGGAAATTATTTTGCACTGCATTCAATTGCCATTGTGGAAAGAATCAATTATTCATACCATTTCTTAGTGTTTTTGTTCTTTTAATTAGTTATTTTCAGTAATAACTTAATATTTAACAAATTGCTCGGGGAAAATTGCAGCAATAACTTAACATTTAACATCAGGAAAATCGCAACTTCCCAACTTTTATCGCAACTTTCACTTCCTCTCGCACTGTTATCCCAACAAAAACCTAAAAAACACCGCAAATTTCATCTAAACTTTTGGAAAAGTTCACGCAACATCAGGCATTTTAGACCACAACAATCTCAAAAAAGACCCGCGAAACCCTGGAGGGACTGCTACATTACTTCCTGAATCACTACA
>OLKM01000034.1:274949-284949 GCA_900291075.1 Melanogrammus aeglefinus | reverse complement strand
CAATAAAGCAGCACCTGATGAGAGGGCAGACATGCATGAAACTATTGTCACGTTTTCACACATCCACGTGTTCAGGCGCATGTGAGCAAATGCTTATTCACAGTGTTGAACAAACTGGGCTTAATAAGACAAATTGCTGCACAGACAACTGGACACACGCGCGCACACAGACACACACACTGGGGGTTTTGGCGCTGGGCTTCACTGTGTCACATCAAAGTATGTCCGTCTGACTTCATCAGAGCAGAGACGAGAGGTGTGGGAGGGCGAAGGGTGGTCATGTGGAACAATCAGGGTCTGATAGAATAGGCCACTGGCACTCTCTCTGTCGCTATTCTTTTTGTCCCCTTTTTGGACGTAACTTTCACGTTTTAAAGTTTTGTCTCTTGCCTGGTTTCTTTTTTTTAGTCAAATCTTCTATTTCTGTTCTGTGTCGGCCCCACCTGAAGCTCCTCTGGGCCTGAGTGATGAATTCCTTACCCTAGATATTATTATCCAGACGATCTCTCCATACAATGACATAGTCCTACGACTGTGGCTTGACCGCAAAGCAAGTTTATCTTTTAAGTCATGATCAATTCTTTTAGCCTCAAAAGTTTACTGTTTGAGGTGAGGGAATAAGGTTTAAGTTTAGGTATGGAGTTGTTTTAAATGTAGGTTACTATGGGGTTTGACTAGCTTATACTTTAATCCATTACTAAACAATAAGAGATTAAACACAAACTGACAAATGCTAATAAGAAGCGGCACGTGATATATTATTAACTAGCTAAATTCCATTACTGCTTCTTCTGATAACAAAGTTTGGCAGTTGGAGCTCCGTCTTCTCACGACAGGCCACCGTTTGACCTCCCTTCTCGGTGGCCTCTAGGGGGAGCTGTGGTCTCTTAGTCCGTTTCTCATGCACTGGTTACCTCACCTTTGATGAGGTCCCCTCTACTATGTTGCTGTCAAAAATTCTGACACGTGCACGCATACAGAGACACAGACACAGACACAGACACACACACACACACACACACACACACACACACACACACACACACACACACACACACACACACACACACACACACACACACACACACACACACACACACACACACACACACACAACACAAACAAAAACACACACCTACACACACACACACACACACACACACACACACACACACACACACACACACACACACACACACACACACACACACACACACACACACACACACACACACACACACACACACACACACACACACACACACAACCACACACACTGAAACCATGTGCCTGATTGCGTGAGGTGAAGGTCATGGCTGTGATGCAAGCTATAAATGACAAGTGTGACGGTGTGTTGGAGCTAAGGGGACAGTTTGAGAACACGGTAGACAAAAAAAAAGAGATATTCCATCCCTTCCTTCTTTTTCTTAATAACCTTCCTTCTTTAATTCTCCCCAATGGGACAACCCTGCTGAGGAAGTATGAACTCAAATGCCATTTATCTTGGCATGTTCCCCTACTTTCTTTCTTTCTTTAAAAAAGACCCTCGACCCCCCCCCCCCCTCCCCTGTGTTTGTATACAGACAGAGGAACAGGTCTGCTTTCAATTATCCAAATTGTTTTCTTGTGAGTCCAGGAGTGAGAGGGCTGAACCTGTCTTCCTCCAGCTGCTGTTGCTTCAGCCTCTTACTGCAACACCGTCCCCATAGATGAGCTCCTCCATGGGACGGAGGGTGGAGGGGCGGGGGTGGTGGGGATCACCATAAGCCTCGTGCAGATGGTGTTACTGTTCATACTTCATATGTCGTATTTCTCTGGTTGTGTACTGTATGTGCATGCAAGTTACGTGCACATCTGCGTGTTGGAGTTTGTGATTGTGTGTTTATTTGTAAGCCCTAAAACACCTCTATGATTATGAAATAATTTCTCCACTCTATGGCGCTGTAAACCGAGATCCCTGGGCCCAGTCTGAAATCCGGATTGTACCCTGAAATCCCCTCCTAACGAGAGGGAAAAGCAGCGACTCGTATCCGAGGGAAATAATCAGATTAAGAGCATGTAGACCAAGAATAAGTTGGGGTTGAACGTGTGTTTGTGTGTGTATGTGTGCGATCTTGAATTCATTCATTCTTGGGTACTTTCTGTCCCCTGGTATGGTCAGCCTATTGAGTGACAATAATTAAATAGGGGGCTACAAGCCAGACTGGGGTGTTTTGGAGAATATTGCTGTAAGATCCAACATCAAACATTTTAAGAAAGCATCATCATCTTGCTGGCCACTTCAAAGCTTGTAATTTACATGTATTGTATATCATTGGGTGTGGCATGTGACCATCACGAATGGTCTCACCTCATTACTTAGTTAAGTCTAACTGATGGGATGGACTGTATGGGCTGAGGACTCAACACGTACATTAGGGGAAAAACCATGTAGGTTTTGTTTATTGATCTGGCTGTTCTTGTAGTCACTGCAACCTGTAGGTGCTGTTGCCCAGAGGGTCCTGGGGTGTTGCTTACCCTTCAGGGACACCTGTCCCTGACCGCTGGATTAATGGACGGGTGGGTTTATAGATGGATAGATGGGTGGGTCTATTGATGGACAGGTGGGTGGGCGTGTGGATGAATGGATGGACACATGGGTTTTTTGGATGGGTTGGTGGATGACAAATAGTTAATGGGTAGATTAATTTATTTTATATATAACCTGTTCTTTATCTTCCTGATAAAAATAAAAAAGATTTATAAAAGGACGAAATAGTGGAGATTTAGTACCCATGTGCAAGGCACCAAACCAATGAACCCCTCTGACTCCTTTTCCAAAAGATGTAACCTTTCCTTTACCGATTCCTTTGACTCCTCTTGTTTAAACCGACCCTCCCACCGCCCTCCCGTCCTGAACTCTCCACCCACTCTGTTTCCATATCTCACTGTCAGTGCACACCATGAAACGCCTGCTGATAGCCCTGCCCTGATGACACTGAGAGCACCGGATCGCTACGTTTATTTCCCTTGGCTTCAGGTTGACGCGCAGCACAGTGGGGTCTCTGTGTGGATTTGCTCAGGGTGGGTTTGACATGTTTGCTGGCCGCAGCCTGCTCCCCCGGATCTGGAGGAAAGGTGACGTGCTTGTATAATAAAACAAGCCCAGACAGGGTGTGTGGGGAGATGACACGTGTTTGACAGCGAGTGCTAGCTTCAGCTAACAGCGGGTCTTCTCCAATACCCCCACCGTGCCGGAGTCAGATTCTGGGTTGTTTTTGACGAATCTGCACAACTCCATTCACATCAACTCAGCTCTTATTAAAGGGATTGGAGCAGTAAAAAAAAAGAAGAAAAAAAGAAATATATATATATGTGTGTGTGTGTGTGTGTGTGTGTGTGTGTGTGTGTGTGTGTGTGTGTGTGTGTGTGTGTGTGTGTGTGTGTGTGTGTGTGTGTGTGTGTGTGTGTGTGTGTGTGTGTGTCTGTCTGCATATTTTGTGTGCGTGTGTGTGTCTGTGTGTGCCATTTTCTGTGTGTGCACATATGCATATATGTGAATTTGGCAAATGTGTATGTGTGCATGTAGGCCTGTGTGTGCGTGCATGTGTGTACACATGCGTGTGCTTCACGTGTGTGTGTGTGTGTGTGTCTGTGCATGTAGATCCGTGTGTGTGTTTGTATATGTTTTTTTGTGTGTGTGTTTGTGTGTGTGTGTACTTGTAGTCATGGTGATATGTGCAGGGCCGTCATGCAGTTTGCCCGCACTGAGAGCTGAGCTGGTGTTCTGAGGTCTTGACAGGACTGGAAAGGTTACAGACAAAACTGTGTCACACACTTCCCCCCTGACCTTAATTCTCTTATTCTCAGACCGATATCACACACACACACACACACACACACACACACACACACACACACACACACACACACACACACACACACACACACACACACACACACACACACACACACACACACACACACACACACACACAGACACACACAGCTCGACTGTGTGAAGGTGTGTGTGTGTGTGTGCGTGTGTGTGTGTGTGTGTGTGTGTGTGTGTGTGTGTGTGTGTGTGTGTGATATCACACACACACACACACACAAACACACACACACACACACACACACACACACACACACACACACACACACACACACACACACACACACAGACACACACAGCTCGACTGTGTGAAGGTGTGTGTGTGTGTGCGTGTGTGTCTGTGTGTGTGTGTGTGTGTGTGTGTGTGTGTGTGTGTGTGTGTGTGTGTGTGTGTGTGTGTGTGTGTGTGTGTGTGTGTGTGTGTGTGTGTGTGTGTGTGTGTGTGTGTGTGTGTGTGTGTGTGTGTGTGTGTGTGTGTGTGTGTGTTAAGGTAAGGAAGTTATTGTATCCAGACAGAAGAATATTTCAGCACCACACAACTGTCATCATCTAAGAGGTTTGTCTGTCTTTCCTTCCTCCATTTCGTGGCATAATCATGGAACCATAACCGTCACAGCTTTTGTTAGACTTTGTATCTTCAGGTATAAAGGGGTCATTTGCAGCTATACAGCTACATTTCTACTTAGAAATTATTAAAGAAAGATTGAAGCAATCCTTACCCCTTTCAGTTTGAGGAAATTAATTTGTTTGCGTAATTCCAACCAAGGCTTACCATTATTCGGTATTGTTATTTGAAGAACTTCGGTTGCTTAGGTGTTGCTAGGCTAAATCCTGAGTAACAGCAATTATAAGAAAACTGTTGTGTTATGTTTTAGTTTTTATGTTTTTTAAAAAATGTTTTAGTAGCCTACAAACTGTAAAACGTACCAAGGCCACGCTTAAAGCAAAGGTCTGGTGAGTCAACACAGCCAGTACAGCTTGTGCATAATGTATACATAAATTCTGTTGTAAATTCAGTTAGGTCTTCCAGTATTGGATTAATCCATAAATATTGAACATTTAATTCCATAAAGAGATGTCCTCTGCGTGAAACCAGACACCTGCTCAGACATGATGATTAATGGCACAAAAAACTCAAACAAGTTGTGACGGTTTTTATAGGGTAGCGTGACACTTAAAAGTCCTTGCTTGACAGAATCATACTACAGTTAATATCGCTTAGTGCTGTATTCTGGGGATGAAATGTACCTTTACGTTGAGCGGAGAACCACCTCATTACCCTACCATAGCTGTGCAAAAGCGTCGACCCCGTCTACGGGAACGCGCTCTCCTGTTCTTCCGTTTGACCGCGGGCCAAGAGGTGATGTCGTCGTCCCCTCTCAAAAACCCTGAATATTAAAACACTTAACACACACATTTTCCTCCTCGCCTGCAATTTTTACCCCTCCCCACCGTCCCTCTTCTTCTCGATCGTGCGCCGGAGCTTCGCCCGGTGATTTAGTCCGAGCGCGTAACCAATGGCTGCTGCCTGCCTGGGCTTGCGCCAGTTCACCCCGCTCGCGACCCAGTTCAAAGACGAGCCACTCGTTTCCCACCGACGGATTCTGGTTCATCTTTCTCCAGGTGACAAATGGAGGGAGAATAACTACAAATTCAAATGCAGTTGTCATGTTCGAAATTATTCGAAATTGTGTGGGGGTTGGAGGCAGAGACTTTGCAATATCACTCAACATCATAAAGCCTGATCAGTAGGCCTACACAAAGGTCACCCATTTATTTAACAATCTATGTAACACAAGGGGACATAAACAGAAAATAAACTTATTGAACTAGATTTGAAGAGAAATGAGGAAATCATATTATCTTAATTTACGCCAGGACTGTGGTAAAAATTCCTCACCACAGATTCAGTAACATCGGGGGAGCTTTATAACATGGGGCTTTAAGCATGCAGGCCTGTAACTTTGTTAGTGCATATACATGTAAGGGAATTAAAGGGATTCTGCCAGGGTTAGCGACATGTCGAATTCACATTCCGGTTTATTCCGACGTATCTCAAAACCAATAGAGACGGGACCGGGGAGCAGTGAGGGAGGTAGCTAGAGGCCTGGCTGTCTTGGAGACAGATAAAGACAGAGGAAGCGATAAGGGCTTGACAAAAGCACAGCGACGACGCAAGCTGACATCAAACACTAGCTGGGAGCACTAAAACATCCTTCTCTGTACACTCTTCTTTTTCCTCTGAATGTTGGGAAAACACCCTTTATGCCCCAGCATTTACTGCTGTGTATATCTAAGCCTGTGTCTTTGTCATTAATATAGTTGTTTATTGTAAATTGATTGTTGATTAGAGTTGCTGGTGTATTTGACAAAATCCTGAGATTCTGGATGTTTAGTTCTTCCTCAGAGGTGCAAAACCAGTTTTGCATGTTTTGTTGGCCATTCTGATGCAATCTATCAGAAATAGTGGGTAATGTTTACCACAGTCAATAAAAAGGTTGATGTATTGACTGGGATTGGCTTTTACTATTGCTATTTACTTCTTGTTGATGAAAACTTTTTTTATCCAAAATATTTTCCAGTCCCAGTCCCATTGGTTCCTTCAGAATTGTATGTGCTGTTCCACTTATCTCCACTTGGGGGCACCTGACCACACCTTGTCGAGAGAGACTACATGGCAGCTTGTGCCAACGAGGTCCACTTCACGGTCAGTCCAGCATGTTGAAACTGCTTCTGCAAAAGAACAAACAACATTTAATGTACATTGTAGATGATGATCACTGATTAAATCACAATATAATATTGTATATAATATCTCCTCCATCCATTCCGTATAAAACAAGAACATATATCATATTTATAGATTGAACGGTTCATATGCATGTATATTTATAAACAAATAAGTTTGAAGACATCAGACATACGTTTCTAGGATTTGCCATAACCTTGACACCACATTTATTAGGCAGCACACAACAATTTGTTTGGTGACTGGTTGCGCATGACTATCTGACTTCATGCCTTGACATTGTGGAAAAGCAGTTTGAAACAGATGGCCCGTGTGTATCAGAGAACTGACTCACCAAATTAGAGGAAAAATACAAAAATCGGTGATGAGTATGTGTGTGATGGCCCCACACACATGCTCACACGCACACATGCTTGGCTCATACACACAAGCACCCGGGAGAGCATATTTGTACAAACAAAGTATCCTCCAATATAACAGTCAACACAAAGAAAACCACCCACACAAACACACCAACACACCCACAGACACCCACAGACACCCACACACACACACACACACACACACACACACACACACACACACACACACACACACACACACACACACACACACACACACACACACACACACACACACACACACACACACACACACACACACACACACACACACACACACACACACACACACACACACACACATCTCTATTACATGCAAACCGCTCTGGTGGTGCTTGGCGCTGAATCTGAATGCTGTTTGTTTTCACCCATTACCATCACTGCCCCCCTGGCTCGGAGTCACACACACCACACATGCACACACACACACGCACGCACGCACGCACGCGCACACACACACACACACACACACACACACACACACACACACACACACACACACACACACACACACACACACGCTCGCACACACACACACACACACGCGCGCTCGCACACACACACACACACACACACACAAGGGCCATCCGGGAGGACCCGCAGCATGGATGATAATGTTCATGTTAATGCACATGTTGATATGCATCAACACTTCCGTGTCTGTCCATGGCTGTGTGTAGGTGTGTGTCCAAGTCAGGGGGGTGTCGATGTGTGTATATAGGATGTTTGTGTATTTTGGGGGTGTTTGATTGTCTATGAATGCTTTGTTTTGTTGGCTATTGAACGAAAATTCATATGTGTGTATTTAGAGGTTGTTTAAACTTGTTTTCTCTGTATTTAGGGGATTGATTTAGGGGATGAATATTTTTGTGTATTTGGTGGGCGTCCAGTTGGTTGTGTGTGTGCATGGGGGTGGTGAATGTTAATTTGGGTCTCTTGTTGTGTATAAATGTGTTGTGTGTATCAGGGTTTGTATCTAGTGGTGTTTAAATGAGTTGTGTCTATCAGGGGGTGTATGAATGTGGTGTACGAAAGTGCTTTGTGTATCAGGGTGTGTATTTAGCGGTGTATAATGTGTTGTTGCTATCAGGGTGTGTATTTAGTGGTGTATAAATGTGTCGTGTGTATCAGGGGCTGTATGTAGTAATGTGTTGTGTGTAACAGGGTGGGTATTTAGTGGTGTATAATGTGTTGTGTGAATCAGGGTGTGTATTTAGTGGTGTATAAATGTGTCGTGTGTATCAGGGGGTGAATTTAGTGATGCATAAATGTGTTGTGTGTGTATTCGGGGGTCTTGCAGCGTATATGGATGTGTTTAATCGAGTGGTTTGCGTTGCTTTTGGGCCCTGGTGCTTCGAGGCATCACTAAAACAAGGAGGCAGGTTGAATTGTGCCCACGAGGTCATCAGTAATTTATCATCGTGTCTGCCTGTATCTGTCATGTATAGAACGCACACACGTACCGGGGATCACCTGAGGACATCCCAATAGATTAGCTGTCCTTTGTCTGCTAGGAAATATCTTATTGAGTAGGCGTCTGTGTGTGTGTGTGTGTGTATATATGTGTGTGTGTTTCTGGATATATGTATGTATAGAGGTGCTTGAGTGTATTAAAGAGACAGTGTGAGTGTGTGTGTGTATGTGTGTGTGTGTTTGTGTGCATACAGTATGTAAATGTGAAACATGTAGTGCATGTGTTTTGTGTGCAGATGCAAACCAGTGTGTACACGTTGTTTTGTAACTAGAGGCGGGTGGTGTTATGTAGATTTCTGTTTGTTTTGTTGGAGCATGCTCAGTATGTCTGTTGATATCTTTGTGTGCCTATGTGTTGGTTGTGTTTTCGCACACTTTATCATTGGGATTTGTGTGTGTATGGAAATATTAGTTTGATGTAAATCTTCTGTATTATTGTCTGTACGTCTTTTTGTGTTCATGTCTTTGTGTGTCTATTTATGTGAAGGATGTGTTATGCATGTTTGTGTCTGTGTGTGCATACATGCATTTCTGTGTGTGTGCATGTGTGTCCATGCATGTATGTGCGTGCGTCTGCACTTGTTTGTTTGTGTGTGTGTGTGTTTACTTTCCGATTCTGGTGCTGAGGTGTGGGTGGGTTTTCAGACCCCCCCCCCCCCCCCCCTGGCCCAGATAAACGTTTGCACTCCAGTGAGTCGCCGTGACAACAGGTATTAGGGTATAATTCGCCATGAAGCTTAATGGAGCTCAAACCAGCCGGCCTGAAGCTGGTGTCTTGCCTGTCTCTCCCATCACGTCAGCCGCTCACGCGCCCCGGTCCATTGCTGACCTAGGATAGCCGTGCAGCACTTTGAAAAACACCAAAAACACAGTCGTTAAGAACAAGACCACCCCCGTGATTCAACATGAAAATATATGAATGAATACTGTCATCTATCTGTCATTACAGAGCAATGTGCGGTCAGTGTTGAAGATTCCTGGAGAGTTTTTCCTTTATCAAAGCTTAGGGCTCAAAGGGCTTCATAGACTGAAGGCCCTAAGATGGATCACAGATTAACAGAAGATGTTTCATCAATGTATTTAAGATGTAAACATTTGATCCTGGGTCTAGGGTGGCTGGTGAATGCAACAAATGCTCAGTCAGAAGAAAATCCAAAAGGGAAATCAAAATAAAATTTTAAAAATATTAAACAAGACATCACATAATAACTGACGTAATGAAACATGAGAAGATGGTTCCACGTCTGGAGAGTTGGTCATTTGACTACTCATTAAAGTGATAATATCTCGCTGTTGCAGGAGCAGGAAAGCCCTGTAGCAGAACACACACGGAGAGAGAGAGAGGGGAAGAAAGAGAGAGAGAGAGAGAGAGAAGAGAGGAGAGGAGAGAAGAGAGAGGAGAGAGAGAGAGAGAGAGAGGAGAGAGGGAGAGGAGAGAGGGAGGAGAGAGAGACGAGAGAGAGAGAGAGAGGAGAGAGAGAGAGAGAGAGAGAGGAAGAGAGA
>OLKM01000034.1:243595-261095 GCA_900291075.1 Melanogrammus aeglefinus | reverse complement strand
CAATATCTAGCATGCCATTAAAGAGGTGTGGTGTCATGGGGATATGGATATTTGATTCAGCCTATAAATCACCCTGCCTGAAGCTTAAAGTGCTTCGAACCCAATGTGTAGTTCGCAGTCCACTTTAGTCCACATTATAGTGGACTATAGTGACCAATCCTAGTGCTAAACCCCGACTCCCCCTTTCTCTTCCTGCTTCCTCACACACACACACACACACACACACACACACACACACACACACACACACACACACACACACACACACACACACACACACACACACACACACACACACACACACACACACACACACACACACACACACACACACACTCACACACAAATTGGTTCCAGGTCCCTATGGCAGCTGAGGACATGGCAGACAGCTAAACGAGCAGCGATAAGGTAGAGGTGAGGGAGACGGTCCTCAATAAAGAGATAGAAAGAAGGAGAGAGGGGGAGGAAGAGAGGGGGGGGGCAGAAAGAGAGAGAGAGAGAGAGAGAGAGAGAGAGAGAGAGAGAGAGAGAGAGAGAGAGAGAGAGAGAGAGAGAGAGAGAGAGAGAGAGGAGAGAGAGAGAGAGAGAGAGAGAGAGAGAGAGAGCGAGTGAGAGAGAGAAGGACTGAGATAAAAGAGTGCATAAGAGGCAGAGGTTGAAAGGGAACGGGAAAAAATAACAAGGGCATAATAAGGGCAAATCCAGGAAAGGAAATTCAAGGTAAATGGATAAGAAATTACAGATGGCAGGAGAGTGAGAGCCAGAGAGAGAGAGTGAGGGGGACAGAGTGAGAGAGCGAGAGAGCGAGAGAGCGAGAGAGCGAGAGAGCGAGAGAGCGAGAGAGAGAGAAGTGCTTGTCAGCGCTCTTGACCTTACCGGTGAGACTCAAGGCTCCCTGATTACCCCCACTCCCTCCATCACCGCCGCCACACACACACACACACACACACACACATCACACACACACACACACACACACACACACACACACACACACACACACACACACACACACACACACACACACACACACACACACACACACACATGCACACACACGCCTACAAATACCTGCTCTGCAGAGGAAAGTGCATGGGGGTCTTTCTGTGTGTGTCTGTAGGTGTGCACGTGTGTGTGCATGTAAGAGAAAGAGAGGGACAGAGGGGCGTGGCCAAATGTGATGAAAGACTTGTGTGAGTGGTTCCGACGCGACATTCGACACCGTCATTTGGCGAGCCATTCCCCTGTCACACACACGCCGCCTGGAAGGGTAAATTGCTGTAATCTGTGCATCGTTCTCATAAAGAAGGCGGGCACGTGCTGGCCCCTCTTCCTCTTTCTTGCTCCCTCCCTCTCTCTCTTGCGCTTTCATGTGTCTACTTTTTTGGGCTTCACAGGGGAACGATCATTTTTCACCCTGACATTGTTTTAATGCCTAAACTCTTCCCCATTAACTGTCGGGGAAGTGGAATCCCCCCCCCCCCCCCCCACACACACACACACACACACACACACAACACACACACACACACACACACACACACCACACACACACACACACACACACACACACACACACACACACACACACACACACACACATCTGTTTGTAAGTGCCTGGGTGTGTGTGATCGTGACGACGACATCCTTGCAGGTTCCCGTTCCGTTCACCTTGAGGGACTGGAGTCTTTGAAGTCGTGCGTGCAGAGGAGGAACGCCGTCCATCAGTCGGATGATAGGGCCTTTGTTTCCCAAAAGTAAGCGGCATTCCCGTTTGTAGAAAATCTGTAATCAAATGTATATATCACAACATATGCTGTATGTCTTTATTTATTTTTCTATTTCTTTCTTTCTTGACAAACTCATATACTGTAACATCACCGATACATTTTCCCTTACTTACATATATTCACAAAAGAACGCCATCAACGATTGATCGATCAAAATAATTGACCAGATATGAAAGCATCTGGTGATGGTTTGTGTGAGAGAACCTGTAGTACCAGATGCCCTGGCCTATCTAGTGTAGAATAAAATGTTTAGGGGTTCAACCCTAGAGTAGCTACTGTCAAACACAAACACAGAAAACATGTATCCTCAAGCACTCCAATTCACTCCAAAATAATAGCTTCCATATTGAAATCCTCTTAAAGGAAAAACATCTACTCAAACAATATGTCTCAGAGACAAACAAATGGGTTTTAATTTTTTCCCCATTCAGGTTTGACTTTATCTGAGAGCGAGCGTGGTGGTGTGTGTGTGTGAGAGAGGGCTTCTGCTCCGATGTTTACCCCTGCAGAGTGCAGGCTCCTTGGGCTACGTTCTGCCCGGTGCCCTGGGGGACCTGAAGGGGGAGTGGGACTGACCCGTCAGAATAGATCATTCCAGCCTCATCTTTGTGTTTTCTTATTGTTTAAATGCCACTTCCGCCACAACAAATGGACTACGATGGATGGCTATAACTAGTCAATTACTGACTCGCTATAATTTAATTACTGATCTAGTATTTTCAACTAACTCCCCTATTCTGTTTTCCTCTTCCCGTTGGTTCTTTTTCTTTGCCCTTGTGGTGTATAATGTGGGTCTTATTTTTCCTTTGAGACCCGTGATTAAGGGCCGCCCATATCTTAACTTAAAGGTGCGCTTCTGTTCTTAGGCGTTGTTTCTCAGGCCTACTTTATACACACTTTTGTGAAGATATCCCACACACATCTCTAGTTGCACTCACAGAGTTGGCGTGACCTTAGACAAAGGGCCGAATAGATTGTGAAACTACGCATCTGTGTCTAACAGTACCATCCCCACGTCATGGCCACAGGCTGATAACAACCAAACGTTGGGCGTCCCCCCCCCCCCAGTAGTGATAGGAGTCCTGAATATTGCTGAGACATACAAATAATTATCTAAAATATAACACATTTGAATAATCTGCTGTACACAGGGTTGCCTACGTCAAAACATGACACATTTTGTCTTAACCAAAGGTCAAATAATAACAGGGCCGGATTCCATGATACCACAGGCATGGCCAGCTAAAATACACAGAACATCATCAAGATATCATCACCATGGTGTCACCAGATATGGCAGACCACTCTCCCCTGGGAGGAGCTGTTGAAAAACACAGCTCCTACCAACGGAGGTGCCACCTGTATTAAATACGCACACACACCCTAGATCGGTGGACAATTGGAACGGCTTCTTAGACGAGTGGTTCGAATCTCCCTGTGCACATACTTAGACCTACTGTAGACGCTTGCCAGACTTTCCATTGGGCTTTCTATCTTACTCGAATAAACGGCAAACCCAACTGAAGCCCCCTCCTTGAAAAGATCAGGGCGCTTGCGGGTCACCTGTTCAAAGTATGTCATTGCTTAAAAGCACGTGCTGAGTGCAGGCACTGCAGCAGCAGCAGCAGGGGCTGTAAAGGGGGCACGGTGTGATTGTGCTGAGCAGAAACCCGTGGGTGTGAGCACTGCTGGGTGGTGGCGACACCGCCTCGCCGCGTGGACTGGAGAGCGAGCAGGTCAATCATCTTTGCTCTCTCTAGTGCACCGCTGTCCGCCCACAGTGTTATTAACACTGCTCATCACCTGTTCACCCTGAGGAACAGTGCGCCTCGGCGGGCCCAAACACACACACACACACACACACACGCACGCACACACACACACACACGCATACGCACACACACACACACACACACACACACACACACACGCCACACGCACACACACACACACACACACACACACACACACACACACGCACACACACACACACACACACACACACACACACACACACACACACACACACACACACACACACACACACACACACACACACACACACACACACACACACACGCATACGCACACGCACACACACACACATGCACACACGCACCACACGCACACGCACATACACACATGCATACGCACACACACACACACGCACACACACACACACACACACACACACACACACACACACACACACACACACACACACACACACACACACACACACACACACATGCACACATACACGTGGATGCGCGCACATACGCAGACGCTCACAAACACATGCACAAACACTCACACACTGATGCACACACAACTGGTCACAACACACACACACACACACTTGCATAAGTGTGAACACAGACACACCAAACACAAACACGTATTGTACATAAGCAGACAATTATACATACTCGTAGACACATGCATGCATACAACCACATGCACGCACGCTCACACATGCAAGCATGCACAGACAAACATAAGCACAAACTTGAACAAACACAATAATCCATGCAACATGGAGTCCATTATAAATTGCCACCTTTGGTCAAATAAAGTGTGTATACTTTGTAAATGTTTGTTTGACTATGTGGGGAGTTCCCTACCTCTCCCTGTACACGTCTGTGGAGAACTGCCCCGCTGTCCATGAAACATGAAGCCGCACTGGGCCCATTTATTGACTGTCATTTAGTTTTCTCCTCCGCGCCTCCAAATGGTGGAGGGAAATAAGAAATAACAGAATAAACAGCATAACACACGCACACAGGGTGCAAACACACACACACACACACACACACACACACACACACACACACACACACACACACACACACACACACACACACACACACACACACACACACACACACACACACACACACACACACACACACACACACACAGCAAGCAGCCGAATGCCCCACCTGATTTAGTTGAATGAGGAAACGGAGAACAGTCTCTTCTCCTGCGAAGCCTTGGAGCTTTAATGAAAAAATGAGGATATATTGATCCGAGCAAATTGCACATTTATTGAAAAGATCCCCTTGACAAATGCTTGTGCTGCAGACGGCTGTCTTCCCCTGGATAAGAGTCTCTCTCTCTCTCTCTCTCTCTCTCTCTCTCTCTCTCTCTCTCTCTCTCTCTTCTCTCTCTCTCTCTCTCTCTCTCTCTCTCTCTCTCTCTCTCTCTCTCTCTCTCTCTCTCCCTCTCTCTATATATATATCTCAAAACAACCAAGCCCCAGTCTATACAGCGGTTTACAGAATGCCACTGGAACTATAATAGGACTAGACAGTACACTTTCTCTCTGGGAGTCTAGTGGTAAGGGGTTGTAGTATTTGTGTTATCAGAAACACAATTTCCATGGCAGAATAAGACAACTATATTTTAAAATGAGGGGGAGGGAAAATTGTTCTTTTCATTTGCAAACTTTGAATGGATTCTTGGCCATTATGATAATTACAATGCTGTGTAATCAAATAGGAACAGGGCCATCTGTTTATATAAGGATAGTTTAATTGTATCTAATTAAAAATATGTGTACAAAGGGAAATAAAATCATTTGTAGAGAAAACAGCAACCGATCACACAACCTTGGCTGACTATGTAAACAGCTCAGAACGAGGAAGTTTTTAGAAATCCAGAATTACAAAAGCAATGCGAAAAGCAGGGCGAAAGGCACAAAGCAGTAATAGCAGTCGATGGCCTTGGTGCACAAAAGTGACAGACTTGCAAAGAGGTAGTCTCCTCTGAAATATATAACTGATCTGGAACCACGTCAACGGGAAAAGATGCTTTCAGCTGTTTTTTAGATTTGCAGTTGAAATGTTTGAGATCGAAAGATTGGCGATATTGAAATAAATATAGAAATGTTCAGAATTGAGAGGAAAGAGCGAGAAAGCCTTGAAACTTGTTTTCTAAGTGGCAGAAGTTTGAATTTTCAAGTTCAATTATAAAAACCTTTGTAACCACCAACAAGAGGGAAGAATCTCAGTCCCATCAGTGGAACAACATGGTTGAGGTTTTAGACCCAAGAAATTAGATAACACACTGTGTTGAAGTCAATAGTTGAAGATAATATGTCCTGTGAAGATCTGAGTTACAACAATGATTGAGCATTCTTGACATCATGTTGCATAAAGGACATCCAATAGGGACTTGGGTTGCATACACATAGATAGTAGGGTCAAAGGTGAAAGGAGCTTTAAGGGTGCCAGGGTATTGGTACTGAAGAAAATGTAGCAACTTGCAGTAACCCAAAACATTTAAATCATGCATCAAAACATTGTTTTGTCATTTGCTTGAATAAACTTTGTCGATATAGAGGTTGCATTGGACCCAGTTCAAACAGATGCCTAAACTTACAGTTGCAGGTTAAAATCACATCTTTTTTTGACCAAATACTCTAACACCCTCAAAGCATCTAACAAAGGCAGATATTTCCATCAAACAGAACTTAACAGAAATTATATTCTTTCATTCAATCATTGCACAATGGACAACAAAATACAGCGATCAATATAAAGCGGGTCCAACCATAATTCTGCTATAAGCCTGGGCCATTTGATACTTGACATAGTTATAGTATGTGCCAAATGTTGTCATATATCCACTTGAGTTACGTTCTTTTCTCCAAAGATGATTTATCTAGAGATAATAAAACCTGCTGCACTCAGCCGCTGCAATTCTTACACTTTCTTAAGATAATCTTTGAAATAACGTATAAAAAATTTGACTTTCTACACATATTTGATTCTTTTTTAAAAGTTCTTTCCTTGCCCATGAACCGTGGTTGACATGTTAGACCTACAGTAAGCCCCTACACTCTACACATTCAGACATCCATTTGAGTACAGCTTTTGTACTGCTTTTTGTTCTTGACCTGTATGTGTGTAGAGTCTGCTAAATGCCCTAAATGTAAATGCATGTGGATAATGGCAGGTTTAACCAGCCTCTCCTGGCCCGAGTCAGACTGATTGGAATCTGGGGCTGGGTAAGGCTGTCGCACATTGAGCAATCAATGTGCACCGGTTCAACCAGCCACAACCACACACACTCATGGAGAGATCTCCTGCATGGCATCCACCAGGTCCTGCATCATTGTCTGCAAACTGTTACAAAAAACAGCGTTCCAACATCGCGTCAACATCCTGTATCTTTGTAGGAGCCCAGGTGGCGTGTTTTCTATGTCATTCTTTTTTTACATACTTTTCAAACTCAAATGCTGAATACTGTGAATAAAAAAAACAACAACATAAAATGCACGTATGGGTGGAAAAACCCAGATATGGGTCCAGAAAATAAAATCCTGATGATTAAGCCACACTTTCTCATCAACATGGCATCTGATGATTTCCCTCGCAATGCACCGATGGATAAACCTCCCCGCGTGGCGCATCCATCCCTGGCTATCCTCTGCACACATTGCCAGGCAACCAGCATTCATCGCCTCCAGGATGGACATCTGGTCATGTGGCCAACGATTATAAACCTTACACCTCCAAGCAGAAAATAATTCCTCAATTAGCAGAGAGAGCAGGGAGGAATTGCATCATCATACAGGGCTGTGCTGCAAACCGTGCATTCAAAAGGTGAGAGTGGGGGAAGGCTACATTGTCTCAAATGATGAAACAGTTATGCCGGGCTTCACCAGCCCTTCCGGGACCAGTCTTTTATTCTCTGTATCAAGAGATGTAATGAGGTTTTCGGTATTGTACGGGCTGGATAGTTGCTATGTGGCAAAAGACACCATTATTGAAGACGGAAGCACACATGGTGATATCGGTACCCCTCTGACGGGCGTGGCGTTGGCACAGTAGCCCTCTGCTCAATGCTTTTCCTTTCGTGTCTCCTCACTTCAGAAGGGTGGAAGCCAGCTTCACCCACATACATAAATATGTGATGGGCACTTTCAGCTTCAAGCTCTATTATTCTCTAAGAAAAGAGCTGAACTTAGGCTTCCAGTTGCATGAAACTTTATGGTATGACAAGGCATTACAATAACACATCCTAACCAGCACTCACTCTTGCCTCTTTCAGAGTTGCCTCAAAATGGAACTCTGAACAACTTCATTCCCACATGGTTTGATGTAAGCAAGGCATATGTGGGAGGTTGTGTGGATGTTGGCGCGTTTAAGCAGCCCAAACCTGGCAGAGTCTGACTAATTAGACTCTTGGGCTGGGTGAGGCTGCACACCTGTTGCACATCGAGTAATCAATGTGCGAGGGTTCAACCAGCCATCTCCACACGCACGCAGGGAGATACCCTGCATGGCATCATCACCAGGCGATGTATAAGCCTCTGCAAAATGTAAAATAACCAGCTTCAGCATCATCGCCCTTCGTTTGTCTGGAGGAGCTCAATAAAAGTCACCTAGGGGGAGTGTGGCAGACACCTAGGTGGCGTGTAGCATCGTCTTTGTTACATACTTGATAAACGGTAGCAAAACACGCTATGTGGATATTTATACCAACACAAATACTGCTGCCTGGATTTCTATTTGTCTGATTGTTTTTTTTTTGCCACGACTTTATCTACAATGGCAGCCTCCTGTTCAGCAATAAAGATGTTTATTTTACCACCAGTGTTGGATGTCTGTGGATTATATATAGTCAATGCAAAAGTATGTCAAAATTGACATTATGACTCACACAACTGGGACTGTTGAAACAATTGTATTCCTGGAGACACAGTTTGGACACAGTTTGTTGTGCAAACAGGGTAACACAGTAAAGTTGAAATAGACAGTGGTATACCATTGGGACTCTTACCTATTCTCATTCCGTCTGACAGAGTCTGATCATAGATGCCACAGTGCTCCCACTCAGACTGAGCTGAGCCCTCCATCCTGTCTAAGGACATGGCTGATGACATGGTCAATCATTGTTGCCACAATTTCTTTTGAAACCTGAGCTCTTTTTCTCCTCTTGCTGCGCTCCTCAACCACACATGCAACTCCTCCACCTCAGGCCCCTCTGCCATGGCCTCTTTACTCTCTGTATGGGGCCTTTGGCCCCTGGGATCCATGCTTGTAAAGAGCAGCACAGCAATGCATCTTTTATAGATGGATAAGGACTAATAGCTGATTGAAGAGCTACACAAAGGAGAAGTGCATTTAATATTCATAATTAGTTAATCCAACAGCATTTGGTTTCTATGAGATCTGTGTTAACTGTATGGAATAACAGAGGTGAAAAATTAGTGAAGCAAAGGAAAGAGTATTAATAGATATGTGGGACAACGTCTGCTGTGCAAAGAAGGTGATAATGAAAATCAAGTGGATCCCTGTTTCATTAGGCTTGTCATAGCAATGAGAAAAACGGTTTGATTCCATACTGCACACCAGAACACATCTTATTCTTTGTGGGTCGCCTTGGAAACCAAAAAGTTATCTTGTCTGCGTTCTCCACACCAAACGCCATAAAATGTTTGTATGCTAATAAATACTGATACATAGGGTTGTGTTCTGCCCAAATATCAACTTTGTGGAGGTCTTCAACCCCCCAGAGCAGAATACTGACAGCCACTGAGCCTCAGCCAAGGAACAAGGCAACGGCTCCACGGAGCCAAACAGCTCCCTCTTTGACCACTGTGTTTTAAACTGTAGAGGGGAATACAAATAGCGCTCTCTCTCTCTCTCACACACACTCACTCTCTCTCACACATACACACACAGACACCACACTCTCAAACACACACACACAAACACACACACACACACACACACACACACACACACACACACACACACACACACACACACACACACACACACACACACACACACACACACACACACACACACACACACACACACACACACACACACACACACACACACACACACACACACACACACACACACACACACACACACACACACACACACACAGTATCCCCTTTATTGGTACGTCACTTTCTCTTTCTTCTCTCCCTCCATCACTCTTGACTATTCAGTCGTCTATACATTCCATCTGACTCGCTTTCAATTTTCAACGGTCGCGGGGCGAGCTCAATCTCCCAGTGGGCGGGGCCCACGGACTTCTCAGTCTTTTCCGTTAGAGAGCACACGATTGGCTCCGTTACCGGGAGAGGCGGTGTCAACCGCAGCACATGGAGTCTGTGGCTTGTTACCTCTGTCGGAGGAGTAGAATCCACCCTCTGTGTGCGCGCAAGAAGTGATGCTGCACCAGCCGATGCCAACTTAGCACTTTGGTGGAGTTCATACGAATAAACCAGTGGAGCTGTTATTGAATTATTTGGAGAAATAGGAAAGAGAGCACTTCTCTGCTTCACACTTTGTGCTTAGTGCGCGGTTGAACTTGTTTCTTGCCTCTGAGGGACGGGATTGGATTTGATGGAAACATGACGAAAGGAGCAACCGGACGGCATGCCCTGGGCACCTTGCAGCTGCTGGTCGCAGTGGCGGTGTCACTTTCAGCGGCTCGCGGGACACCATCCTTGCACTATGGACACATTGCGGAGAACTCCCCGTCCGGGTCGCCGGTTGACGGAGTCAAGCTGCCCCTGGTTGGAGGCGACTGTCGCGCGGCGCATCTTCTTCTGGACACGGGTTTGACTGGGAATTATGCATCGGATTTCAAGTTGTTTTTCCACCGGGGGCAACGAAATGTTGGGTTGAAATCAACAAAAACTTTGGACCGCGAGTTCATCGCGATATACGAGTTGCGGGTGACGCTGCCGGGCTGTCTGAAGGGTCCCGCATCGGTCCAGGTGGAGGTGGCGGATCAGAACGACAACGCACCGGAATTCATCGGGGGAAATAAAACGGTAAAAGTAAACGAGCTGACGTTGCTCGGTACTGAGGTGGCCCGTTTCAGCGCAAAGGACAGCGACGCCGAAAATAACGGACAAGTGACTTATTTCGCGCGGCCAAAGTCTCACTTCGTCCACGTGGTTCCGTCCAGCGGACAGGTGACACTGGTCAGGTCCCTCATTGGGGTCACCGCCTTCACACTTCACGTGTACGCCAAAGACAACGGAAACCGAGTGCTGATAAGCGAGCCCCTGAGGCTTCAGTTCGAGGTGGCCCGAGACGGCTTCGACAGGTTCCCCCGCCAGCCCCGGAACGGCTCCCCCCGCCGGCCCCGGGCCGTCTCCGGGGAGGAACTCGCCCTCACCGTGACCGTCTCTGACGACGTCAAAGTCGGAGATTTGATTTTCACAGTCCCGGATCAAAAGTTTGCCAAGCGCTGGTTCGAGGTGGTGTCAGAGCCGGACTCCCCGGTGCAGATAGAGCGCGACTCGGGGCGGTTGTACCTGGCGCACGCGTTCCGGTCCCCGACGGACGTGGTGGTGAAGATCCAGAATGTCAGAGGTGAGTCAGTTTATTAACCTGGCTGGCTCGGCCTAAGTCTGGCTGGGTTCAGCCTGATGTAGAACCCCGCATAGAATACCTCCCTTTAATTCTGTAAAGAATCCTCACCAAAATATGTAATAATAAACATATTAAAGAAATAAATCATCCTTTAAATGTGAAAAAACTTAAACATAAAAAAATATGACAAATATATTTTTTTCATAATTGCAATTCATGATGTGCGCGCGTTTTTCGCGAGCCGCACGCATTTTCCAGCCATTCACGTCTCGGTTAATGGTGTTGTCAAAAACTCCCCTGGTCCTTAATCAGGATTGATCTGCGCCAGAGAGGCATCAGTTCTCTCGTGAGGTTGAACGGAGAACACACACACACACACACACACACACACACACACACACACACACACACACACACACACACACACACACACACACACACACACACACACACACACACACACACACACACACACACACACACACACACACACACACACACACACACACACACTGATGAACAGACCTATTGATTACGCATGCACGCATGACTCGCCTCGGTGTCGGCATGATTCAGGAGCGTGGCAGACTTGGCAATGAGAGTGAGAGGGTGTGTGTGTGTGTGTGTGTGTGTGTGTGTGTGTGTGTGTGTGTGTGTGTGTGTGTGTGTGTGTGTGTGTGTGTGTGTGTGTGTGTGTGTGTGTGTGTGTGTGTGTGTGTGTGTGTGTGCGTGCGTGCATGCGTGTGTGTGTGTGTGTGTGTGTGTGTGTGGGCGCGCTCCCCACTCGCGCACCTACCTGTGCGTTTGTGTGCTGTGTTTGTGCCCGCTCTTCGGGCGTGCTCGTACCTGTGTGTGCGTGTGGGTGAGAGAGAGGCAGAGAAAGAGACTGTGTGTGGGCGTGCGTGTGCGTGTTAATTCCCTGCATTTTCAGTCCGCCTTACCCAGAGCGTGACTGCTTCCCTTCACATAACGGCCTCGTAATAAAGCGCCTATATATTTGCTCCGTTAATTGACGCGTCGCCTCGCGGTCCCCTGACGTCCCGCCTCCTCTCCCAGACACACGAGACGGGCGCCAGGGGCCAAGGTGTTATCTGCCGCGAGCTGGTCGTTAATTGGGTAAACAGATTCGCCGTTTCCACACCGGGGAGCATTAAGTGTGTGTGATGTGACACGTGTATAACATGTGTATGACCAACAGAAGAAGGGGCCGAAAACAGGACCGTGGACGACCAACTCTGAATAATGGATTTATAAACAAAACTCAACAATTGTTCTATTCATTTGAAAATTCCATTTATTCCCGACCACAGCATCCTATACATGCCTATCATCTTTCAGGTTGAGTTTGCTTTCCCCCAGAGCTCATCTACTATGAAAGTCCCCTGTAAGGGTAAATGTTTGTCTAAGGACCTCAAAATCACCCTGAGTCCTCACTATATCACAGCGGATGGGTTCTAGCCCTGTGTTCTGCTCTCACTGGGGGGGTGGAGAATCAACCTGTCCAAAGACTCCCCCTCCCCGCGCACACACACACACACACACACACACACACACACACACACACACACACACACACACACACACACACACACACACACACACACACACACACACACACACCACACACACACACACACACACACACACACACACACACAAGCACACACACCTTTTCACTTTTTGTTTATTTGACGTAATTAAATGCTGTTTATTCACCTGGTCTAAAGACCCACCCTGCCGGCGGAGACATGTGCTGGACAGTCCCCCCAAATAAGCGCACCCCCCCAGAGACTTTAGGATTTGTTTGGTTAAGGGAGGTTTACTGTTGTGGCATACAGGGCTCTGTGTGGCGTGGAGCTGGCCGGTGTGCGTGCAGGAGGGGGAGGGAGGGGGCCTCTCCGTGCTAATTGGATCGACACGCTGGTGACAGTGGTGTAAACCGTGTGCTGATTGGCCTGTGCGTGTGGCCGCCTGCCTGGCCTCTGCGGGCTGTGGGGTGTCTGGTCACCGTCTGTCCCGCTGGTCGGGGGAACGCTGCGGTCATGAGCGATGACTATCAAACATACACACGGCTCTCTCTCTCTCTCTCTCTCTCTCTCTCTCTCTCTCTCTCGCTCTCTCCTCTCTCTCTCTCTCTCTCTCTCTCTCTCTCTCTCTCTCTCTCTCTCTCTCTCTCTCTCTCTCTCTCTCTCTCTCTCTGCCCTGTTGGGTCTCTCGCTCTGTTCTTTCTATTATTGTCCTCTGTCTTTCTCTCTTCTGCACACTTTTAATCCCTCTCTCTCTCGCCATCTCAATCTGTCTTGCTGTATCTCTCTCCCTATCAATTTTTTCCCCTAACAAATTCTCTCTCATCTTCTCAGAAGTTGCTAAACTACTCTATCTCTCAGTCTCTGTCTCTCTTTCACTCTTTTCCCCTCTCTGTCTCTCTTTCACTCTTTTTCCCTCTCTGTCTCTATCTTCCCTCTCTGTCTCTCTTTCACTCTCTGTCCCTCTCTGTCTCTCTTCCACTCTCTGTCTCTCTTTCACTCAATGTCTATCTCTATCTCTCTCGGTGTCACACACTAAAGGTTCCTCCCTCCCTTTTTATGCCTCTCTCTCTATCCTGCATGTCTGTCTAGTTTGTCCCTTACACAGTCCCCTCCATCCCGATCCTTGTGTATTTGTGCATGTTTATGTGTAGTTGTGCTAGGTTAATGGATGATTTGAGGACAAGGATGTCAGTGACTCAACTGTGGTGTGTCAGACAAACTAATTAGCATCACCTCATCTCTCTCTCTCTCTCTCTCTCTCTCTCTCTCTCTCTCTCTCTCTCTCTCTCTCTCTCTCTCTCTCTCTCTCTCTCTCTCTCTCTCTCTCTCTCTCTCTCTCTCTCTCTCTCTACCAGTCTTTCTCTCACTCTCAGGCCCCGTCCACACGAACCTGGGTATTTTTGAAACCGAACTTTTATGAACCCCGGTTAAAAACATTTTTGCGTCCACACCACCGGTTTCATAAAAAATAACTCCGTCCACACGAGACCGCAAATCCGCCTCAAACGTGCATTCCAAAGCAGTAGGTGGCGATAGCACACAGGAAAGCCATTTAGCCAATCACAAGGCTGTAAAAATTCATACCGGAAAAACAACAATGGCGAACCGAGGCCGGGTAGATTCCTTCATGTGGACGGACAGCGTGTTACTCATGAATTTAAAATAAGAAGAATTCAAGAAAATGTGTATTGGGAGTCGTGTCAGTCCAAGATGATAATCTGATGATCTGATGATAGTCAAGTGATACGTTGGTCTCCATGGATACTACTTATACTGTTTACCGTCGCACAGTGTGACGTCAAACAATGTCGACAAGGAACCAAAAAACTGCGGTTTTCCTGTCCACACGTGACTGCTGAAACCGGAGTTTTCGAAAAGTTCACCCTGGACTCCGGTTACAAAAAACTCCGGTTTCAGGAGCCGACAACTGCGGTTACGTGTGGACGAACGACGAAACCGTGTAGAGAAACACACGGTTTCAAAAAAACCGGGTTCGTGTGGACGGGGCCTAAGTTAAAGTCAATTCAAGGGCTTTATTGGAAAAGGCATTCCTTAATATTTTCAAATTAAAACAATAACAAGGACATAAATAATATAAATAGTTCAAAGACAAAGACAATAAGGCTGTGAAAGTACAACAATAATACAACAATACACGATGAAAACAGCAATAGTACATGAGAGAATAGTACAAGGCGTTTCCCTTGTTGCCCCTGTTGTTATGACAGCAGAGGACATATCTTGCTGCCAGCAACAGTAGTTGAGTTTTCCCCCAATGATATACTACATTCTTTCACTGTCTGATTCGGATTGGAATTTGTCTGTATTGTTGGGTAAATTTAAGAAATAAATATGTTCTTCTGCTTTGTTTCATCTTTGTCCAGTGCAGCAGGAAGTGTGTTACGGTTTCCACTGGTGTCTGTGGACAATGTGTGCTCAGACTGTCCTCCCTAGGCAGCAGGTTGGTCTGTGATGGCTGGTCTCCAGGGCCAGGCTGGGTCCACTCAGCCTGTATCTGCTCAGCGTCTTCCCAATCTGGAGTGGATGTTTCCTTGTGTTTGCTGTTGTTGAGTTGGGTCTGTAGGGCCAGTTATTGAACTGAGCCTCAGGACCAGCTGCTGAAGGGGACTTACGTTTCTTGGTGCTTTAGGGCGTTGTGGTGAAGGGTTTGGGGGATGCTTGGTTTTTAGGGGGTTGTGCAAGTCAATAGTAGTTTTTACTATTTTGTTTTTTAGTGGATATTGGCCTAGTTCTGCCCAGCAGCCATTGTTTGGGGCTCTCCTTTGAAGGGGCATATATACATATATATAAAGTGATATACAGGCATTCAATTGGTTGTTTGTTCCTGGTTTCACATTGTAGCTGTTGGCTGAGTGGGCCTTAACTTCACTGCCATACAAGGCAGATTTAGATTGGGATTTCAGTTTGATTGTTCTATTGCGTGGAAGGCTCTTCTCACTTTGTGTCTGAGGTTGTTAATAGCCATTTTACATGTACCAGTCTAACTGATATATAGGCCTAAATATGTGTTATCGTGTGTGTTGTAATGCAATAGTGACCAAATGTAATTCATATTTTTGATGTCGGAGCGAAGAGCTTTTTCTAAAGATCCTGATGTCGGTCTTCTTCAGGTTGTAGTGAGTGCCCAGGTCTTACAGAACCTGTGGAGTTTGTCCAGGTGTTGCTTTATTGGGTTGGGGACCATAGGAACACATAGTCTGAAAAGCATCCAACTTGTGTGTCATGTTGATCGGTACCCTGAGCTGTAGATGTTTCCAGTGTTATAGCCACTTAGTCGATTTACATGTTAAAAAGTTTGGGGGAGAGACTGCAACCCTGTTTAACAAGACAAATGATTTTGACTGTGCATGGGTTGTTTGTGTAGGGTGATTTAATGATATCGCTTTCTCTATCATTCTCTCTCTGTCTCTCTCTATCATCTCTCTTCTCATTCTCTCACTTGACCATCACCCACCCCATCACCCCACATACGCACCTGATTGTGAGTGTGTGTGTGTGTGTGTGTGTGTGTGTGTGTGTGTGTGTGTGTGTGTGTGTGTGTGTGTGTGTGTGTGTGTGTGTGTGTGTGTGTGTGTGTGTGTGTGTGTGTGTGTGTGTGTGTGTGTGTGCGTGTGTTTCTGCCAAACAGTGTTGAAAAAAATAAGATACTTGTATCCTTGCTTGCCCGTAATTAGAGAACATAATATTGACTTAAAAGTTTAAAATGATTCCATCTCTCTCCTTCATATTTTTCTGGCCAAAGAGCTGAAGGCTGCCTCTTGATGTGCATGTGTGAAGTGTTTGTGGGGATATTTATGTGTGTGTGTGTGTGTGTGTTGTGTTTGATGTGTCGGTTTGTGTATATTGTGTGTGGTTTAAGTCATGCCTCTGGGCCCCTTCCTCCCCACAAGCCTTCCTTTCGTGTCTGTCAGAGCCGTGTGTGCATTCCTCTGGCGTGTTTGTATGTATTTATGTTTGTGAGTGTGTGTTAGTTGGGTTGCATGCATGCTAAACTGGTTAAACGAGGCTAATGGATTGTTCCTACGTGGGTTTGAATCCGTGGGTGCGCTTCTTTTTAATCCCCCCACGTCCTGCAGGGCTTCTGGAACTGTTTGTGAAGAAAACTTCTGGCTGCAGTAAATCTGAATGAGGAGCATAATCAGGTTTTTCCTCTCCACTGAATACTACGGATTGACTCCACGCCTGTATTTAAAATGGGGGAGGGGGGCGATTGAGAGGAACTTTATTTTAGCTCTTGTGGGAATGTAGAGCACTTTGTTGACATTTTCTATATCTTCTGGATTCAGATCGCCCTGTTTTTGAAGGGATCTCGAATTTAACTGAAAAATAATGGAAACTGCTGGCATTTTGATGGTGTGCTCTGCGTGGTCTCAGCCTCACATGCACGGCGGTGGGGATTGAAGCATCTGCTAATGGACGAAGAGAGCGGGATGGAGACAGATAGAGAGACAGCAACGCCATTACCATAAAAACACAAAACAAGACAATAAATCCAGTATTGTTCTCTATTTTATTTTACAAAAAACCCTGTTACAAATCTTTTGAGAACAATCACTCTGAAGCATAAGCTAAGAGAGAGAGAGAGAGAGAGAGAGAGAGAGAGAGAGAGAGAGAGAGAGAGAGAGGGAGAGAGAGGGAGAGGGGGAGAGGAGAGAGCGAGAGAGAGAAGAGAGAGAGAGAGATGAGAGAGAGAGAAAGAAGGGAGGGAGCGGAGGGAGGGAGGGAGGCGAGGAGAGAGGGAGGAGAGGGAGAGAGAGAGAGAGAGAGCACGAGAGAGAGAGAGAAGTAGGGAGAGAGAGAGAGA
>OLKM01000034.1:227623-230123 GCA_900291075.1 Melanogrammus aeglefinus | reverse complement strand
CAAAATGTAATTAATACAGAGGTCATTGCTGTGTGAGTGTGTGTGTGTGTGTGTGTGTGTGTTTAACCAACCATATTTGATTGTTTAAACCAACCAGGTCTGACTTCACCTATCCACTGTTGCCAGGTAACACCCAGCTAAGCTGTGTTTGCTTCTGTAATGGCTTGTTCCTGTGTGTCTTTGTGTTTTTTTTTGTGTATTATGGGATGAGTTTCTGTCTGATCGCCCAATCTCAATCCGCCCGATTTATGTAGCCACGTGGCTGTGTGCGTGTGGATATACAGTATGTGTGCGTGCTTGTGTGTTGAATTGTGTGTCTTTGTTTGTTTATGACGTATTGCACCAGCATTAGTGTGTTCACTTTGTCTGGGTAGTAGAACGCACCCGGCTTTGGCATAATTTGCATCTTTCTGTATGCGTGTTTGGGTTTCTTAATTCAGTATTGTCAATTGAAAACCTTTGGTTGTAGCTCAACATGGCTTCCCAGTGAAGGTGTGGTGTGTGTGTGTGTGTGTGTGTGTGTGTGTGTGTGTGTGTGTGTGTGTGTGTGTGTGTGTGTGTGTGTGTGTGTGTGTGTGTGTGTGTGTGTGTGTGTGTGTGTGTGTGTGTGTGTGTGTGTGTGTGTGTGTGTGTGTGTGTGTGAATGAACACTCACACACACATTCACGTGCACAAACATTGTTGTGGAGGAGTTGGGTGGAGATGATGTGAACGTGCATCTGTGTGTGGACTGATCTATCCTTCTTACGTCAAATACACTCTTCTCCTCCGACTAGAGACATGAAGTGAAAGAGGAGGGAGAAGAAGCAATATCTTGCTCTCCCTGCACAAGGAGATGTACACATGAACACACACACACACACGCGCGCGCGCGCGCGCGCGCGCGCGCACGCGCGATCACACGCACACACACATACGATATGTGATTGAGCTGCTAGTTGGAGTGGGATTTCAAAGTGGCTCGCGGGCGGTAGAGTGTTCTGTGGAGATATGTGGCGGCCATCTTGTGTGTTGCGTTGCTTTTTCTTCTTGCCCCGGGGGCCAAAGTGTCGCTAAATGGTTGGTAGAGCTGTTGGGGGGGTCACGGAGAAAAGGAAGCAGTTGGCGGATAAAATTGTTAAAAATGTTTTTCATAGTTTCAAGGCCTTATATAAAAGGTAATTTGTGGGAAAGTGTTTCATGTTTTCGTAAAATATGTTGTGTTTTATATTCTTTGGTATACAACTTATCGTTCCCAATGTGTTTGATGGAAAATCCCCACATTTCTCAGGCTGGCAATTCTCTTTATTCAACTCTCACCGAGTTCACATCACCCGTCCATCCTCGAGTGGTTACAGTGTTTTACTCTCAGCCCACAGTTTCTGGGTTTGAACCCCAATATCCGCAAGCAGGCCTGTAGGCATCCTCGAGCAAGATGCCTAGCCCCCCCTAGCTGCTCCTTAATGGAAAAAAATCACTCTAGGTTGCCTTGGATGAAACTGTCAGCAGAATGACTAAACACTAAACAACTGAGAAAACATTATATTTATTTTCAACGAGAATAATCTCCCTGAAGAAGCCCTCTGAAGCTCCTTGTCTTGGAGCGAGCCCCCCCCGACCCAGTACTCCAGCTCCCCCCGGCTCCCATCGCCCCACACTGTGGCCGTTAAAAAGGTCAGGTGGTAGGGGGGCCCCCTGGTGTCTGGGGCCCCGCTGGCCGGTTGGCACGCAGCCTTTGTGTTCGCACGGCAAAACAAACAAGAAGGAGCCCATCTCCGTCATCGCGGGGGTCCGCTCCCCCCCCCCCCCCCACCGCCACTCCCTGTTAAATGAGGCACGGTCTCAAAGGAGGATTCCTGCTCTGCCGCTGTCTACTCTTCCGGCAATTCCGGTGACGACAGATGCCATTCTGGTGGCCAGGTGCCCCGAAACCCGATAGTAAAGAGTTTAACCCAATGTTTAGTCAAAATGCTGGATGGTCTGTAAAAGCTGCAGATCTTTTTACTTTCGATGGTGTTGCTGGGCTAGCATTTGCTTTCCGTTAGCATCCAGTCCTCACTGCAGGGTGACAGTAGCCTGGCTCCTGTTCATGTAAAGTGAATACGCTTTTAATTACTTTCCATAGAAACCCAACAGTTGGTAATTGGAAACGAGTGCCAGTAAGCACACAGCAAGATTGTAGTTTTTATACACACACATATAGTTCGGCACTATTTTCGGCTACCTAGGATAAGCTGCTTTTACAATAATTAATCATGTAATATATATTTGCGTCCTGGTAGTCTGTATCAACATCTGAACCTTTTGTTTATTCATCTATCAATCTTTTTACCTATCAATCTATATATGTATCCATCTATCAATCTATCTATAATGTATCAATCCATGTATGTTTGTAGCTATCTCAATATCCACATAGTTTCATAATGTCCTAAAAGCCTCAGCTATCTCCAGTGGTGATGTGGGAAACCTCGAGGTCTTTCTAGTGAACCAGGTCACTAAAGAACCTCAGACCTCCAGC
>OLKM01000034.1:217623-222623 GCA_900291075.1 Melanogrammus aeglefinus | reverse complement strand
CAAATCTCTGCTCATATTTCTGTGAGCAATCTCACGCAATTATCTAGCGTATATTCATACACGTTGTGTAATTGACGTTGAATATGTTTGGAGATCCCATTTTGTAGCGTCAACACATATTTGAAATGTTTTCATTTTTGCAAAATCCATTTCAGTTCAGTTAATTTGGTTTGATGCAATTCACTGGTGCTTTAAGGAAAGCACAACAAGGGAAAAAGGGAAACGTAGAATACAAATGCAAACACAGGCCAGAAATGTTTCCTAAAAACAGAGTGATCCCATGCTACTAAAATAGGTGCAAGTGATTGGATGGGGTAGTAAAAACTGTTCACCAGTCCTCATTGAAGCACCAGATGCACAAACTTACACCAGGCGGACGGGCGGACACTGCGCGTGTGTGTGTTTGTTTGTGTGTGTGTGCGTTCTTTTTTATTTTTTTTGTGGTGTCCATGCCCTGTGTTGAACTCCTCCATAACTGCCGTCAATCAAAGTAGTCAAAACACACAAACAAACACAAAGGCGATGTCCCTAAACATGTCTTTCTGTTAGACAAAAGCCTTTTGGAAGGTGTGTCCGTGTGTGTGTGTGTGTGTGTGTGTGTGTGTGTGTGTGTGTGTGTGTGTGTGTGTGTGTGTGTGTGTGTGTGTGTGTGTGTGTGTGTGTGTGTGTGTGTGTGTGTGTGTGTGTGTGTGTGTGTGTGTGTGTGTGTGTGTGTCTGAACTCCGCTAAAACCCGGAGCGCTCCAGGAGAGTGAATAGGTTATTGTCCTCCTCTATCGGCCCGTTGTCGGGTAAATTGGCCCCTCAGCAGCCAGCGTGAGATCCCTTTCTGCACCGTGGGGCCCCTGCGTGTCTGCGAGGGCCCCATGTCTTATTATGGACCTTCGCCGTGGGTCCCAGGGGCCCGACCTTCGTGGTGGTGGTGCCCGATAAGTGGGCACATTGAGGGGTTTAATAGAAAGAGCGACAGGTCCCCGGTCAACACAGCACCTGGTCCGGGGAGAATTGTGTGTGTGTGTGTGTGTGTGTGTGTGTGTGTGTGTGTGTGTGTGTGTGTGTGTGTGTGTGTGTGTGTGTGTGTGTGTGTGTGTGTGTGTGTTGTGTGTGTGTGTGTGTGTGTGTGTGTGTGTGTGTGTGTGTGTGTGTGTGTGTGTGTGTGTGTCGTTCTCATGTATAGCCACAGTGTGTGCTGTAGTGTGAATTGTGCTTGGATCAATGTTTCTTGGCAGGCAGTGAACCTCTGTTCTACTCTAAACATGTTCAAATACTCTTTCAAGTAAGTAACGCAATTGATCAGAAAGTTTTTTTTTTTGTGCTTTGAAAAGCAGGAGTGCGAAATGAGATGAGAGATTAATGAGCAGAATTCAGAGAGGACCAAACCTACACACAGCCTCCCTTTGGAGGCTATTGAGCTATATTGTATATACTAGAAGGTAAATAATAATTCTAAAGTTGTTGATTGTTTTGGGTGTATATGCAGAATCAGAGCTTAATGGCTGATGGCTAATCTTTGCCAAGGGATTTGAAACCATTTCTCTTCATCCCCAAACCGTTAACCTAATAGTTGTATTGCTGAACGAGCCTCTCAACCGTCTGTGCGTGCCTCAATCTAGCCAAATGACCCCAGCCTGCTAATCCGGTAGGGGCCTGAATACAGAGCCCTGTGTCATCCCAGGGGGAAGGCTGTGGTGTTGGGTGTAACCAGAGCGCTAAATAGCTCTGAATCCCGCTCCACAACGGTCCACGGCAGATGGGCCGATGGACACTAGAACGTCTGCTGGTGATTTTACAGCGCTTCTAATTCATTTTCAGCAAAGCGTGATCCCAAACTCGCCTACATCTGTTAAATACATTCGATAATAAGGCTAATGGAGAGGCCCTGTAAACAGTGTGGTGTTATGTTCTAGTATGTTTTGCCTTCAGATTAGATTAGAATTTAATTGATGTAATCTCAATCTCATTTGATAAACTCTAGCTAATGAAATTACGACACATTTAGCACAAAGCAGACTTATTTACATGAGAGTTCATTAGAGGGACTGTGAATAACAACGCTTACCACACAGCAAGAAATGTAGAATTATATACATATATATTATATTATATTTTTATGATAAACCACTCTAGTGACCGCGCTCTAACAACTGATCTGACAAACATCTAAATATTGTTGTCATAGCATTTTTGACTTTTCTACCTATATCCTGAGAGTGGGAATACATTTAGTGATTGAACATAAAGATTTTGACTCACACACTCTTGCACACACACATACACGCACACCCACACACAGACACACACACACACACACACACACACACACACACACACACACACACACACACACACACACACACACACACACACATGGACACAAATACACATGCACAGACACACACACACACACACACACACACACACACACACACACACACACACACACACACACACACACACACACACACACACACACACGGACACAAATACACATGCACAGACACACACACACACACACATGGACACACATACATGCAATCAAATACACATGCACACACATACACACAAACACACACACACACACACACACACACACACACACACACACACACACACACACACACACACACACACACACACACACACACACACACACACACACACACACACACACACGCTGCTTCCCAGGGCCAGCATTGAGATGCAGCTCAGGTTGTGCGACAGTACTTCTTGTTACGAAAGCGGTGCCCTACTGGCCCTCACTCTCTCTCTCTCTCCCTCCCTCTCTCTACCTCTATCCCCTGCTCCCATTTTCTCCCTCACTTCTCCTGTCCTTTAACCTCGCCCTGCCAATCAAAGCGGGGGTGAGGTGGGAGGGGAGGGGCAGGGGTGAGGGTGGGAGCGGGGGTGATGGGATTGCGGTGGGAGGAGAGATAAAGATAGAGGTCTTTCGGGTGACGGCTTGCAGCAGGCAGCGCTTAGCAGCTCTTTTGTGTAGTGTGTCTGGGTGTGCGTGTGTTTTTCATGTGTGTGTGTGTGTGTGTGTGTGTGCATGTGCATGTGTGTGTCAAGGGTGAACTCAGGAGGGAAGGGCGTGACAAACATAATGTTTTGTGGACTCATTCGTGTCAATAAAGACGTGCTGTGCACAAACATACACACACACACATGCTCACACATGCTCACACACTCCAACCCAAACACACACACAAACACACACACACACACACACACACACACACACACACACACACACACACACACACACACACACACACACACACACACACACACACTAATCCACACATCTCTGCACTGTGAAATGCAACTTTCCAATCATTTGTGCGGTGGCAAACTCTTTAATTTGCTTCGGGAATTGAAGAGCCCTTCCACCTGATCCATAAATATATCATAAATATGTTAGGACGGGACCTGCTGGGGCCATGCTTCTTTGGCCTACTGACTGACACCGAGTTGTGGCCCCTCAGCTGTGGTCTGACCCGGGGTCCGCATCGCAGAGAGGGTTTGAGTGACAGCTGTCCTCGCAGTGGAGTGAGGAGCATTAAGAAGATTACACTGGTGGTGCACTCTATACAATAGATAAAGGATTTCCTCCTCCTGTCGCCCTGTCTGTCTGTCTGTCTGTCTGTCCGTCAGTCGGTTATCGTGGACCTATGTCTTCCCGCTCTCATTGGATATTCTTCTCTCGTTTTATGGCCACTCGCTGACCCTCCTTCTCTCCCCTCTTATTTCCATCTACTTAAAGTCGTGCCTGTCTGTCTGTCTGTCTGTCTGTCTGTCTGCCTGTCTGTCTGTCTGTCTGTCTCTCCTCTGTCTCCTTCCATCTCATTGCAACACGCTACATGCTACATGGAGACAAGCGCCTGCCATGGAACTGTTGAGCTGCACTCACACACGTGTGTCTTTTTCATGGCGGAAACACACAACCACGCACACCAGCCAACGTATGCACGCACGCACAAGCACACACGCACGCACATAGTTTTAATTAAATCCATTAAAGGCTAAGTAGCTGTGGATCAGTCCACACCTGAAAGCCGACTGGCAGCTGATTAATTGCTCTATTAAAGGGGGGGGGGGGGGGGGGTAACGGACACATCAAAGGCTCAATGGTGGAATTAGCCAAGGAGAGGGGTAGAGAGACAGAGACAGACACATAGACAGAGAGAGAGAGAGCTTTAATTGGAAAACAGCAAGGAGATATTGTGTGCTATCTAAAATGGGAGACTGGATATGTGTGTGTGAGCTCGTATACCAGTGTGCTTGCATGTGTTTCTGTGAGTGTGTGTGTGCGCGTGTGTGTGTGTGTCTGCGTGTGTGTATTTTTGTGTGTGTTTGTGTTTGTGTGTGTGTGTGTGTGTGTGTGTGTTTGTGCTTTTGTGCACTCCTGTGTGTGTGTGTATATCGTTCAGAATCCCAGTCATTGAAGTCATGTCAATCACTTATCCAGCTAAACACACCAGTCTTCCACTGGGACCACTGAACTGGGATTAGTACTGGTGGTTTTGCTTCACGGCATCCCAGCTTGAGTTTAAGGAGGAGATGGAAATCCTTCCTCCCCAGTATCTCTTCCCAGTCGGTCCAGTTTGGTGGTGATGTTCAGGGCTTTGGCTCACACCGCTGACAGGGATTACTTTATGGATTAGCCCTGTCAATAATCTTCCCTACCAATCTTGGCTGATGAAACTCAAGGCCCCGTATTGATCACATGGCACTGGAGGCCCTCGCGCTCCCTATCGTTTATCTCTCGTTCGCAAATCCTTCTCTTGCTCCTTCATCACAGTTGAAGTCACACTCTCTCTCTCTCTCTCTCTCTCTCTCTCTCTCTCTCTCTCTCTCTCTCTCTCTCTCTCTCTCTCTCTCTCTCTCTCTCTCTCTCCTCTCTCTCTCTCTCTCTCTCTCTCTCTCTCTCTCTCTCTTCTCTCTCTCGCACGCTCACTATCTCTCCCTCCCTCTCGCTCTCTCCCTCATTTTACCTTTCTC
>OLKM01000034.1:200123-212623 GCA_900291075.1 Melanogrammus aeglefinus | reverse complement strand
CTACCTCTAATGCATCCTAATCCCTTTATGACGGCGGACCTTCAAGGCTGAGGACAGACCTGTGTCTTCTTGAAGTTCACATACCGGTAGCTTTTAAAAGAATTCAAACCATTTAAATGTCAATTTCTATTTTGTTTCCAACATGGACTCATTGCAATTCTAAAGCTGAAACCTCATTTAACTTGTGTTTTTTAAATAATCTGGTCGAATCATATGACTGAATCTATTGTCATGAAATAACAAGATACGTGCCAATTTGTCAATAAATATTGGTTTGATAATATAAATGGAACGTATACCCAAGGGCTTTGAAACTAGTGTTTGGATTGTATACAACATTCTGGGTTCAATTTCCACGGTCAAAACACTTAAAATACATTATTTTGGCCACTGACGGCACCGACTAAAGCTCAAACTACCCATGAGTGGTTTGATCCACGGTCTCTAGACAGACAAGTTGTAAACCGGTCTGCTCCAGTCTGCATTATATCTGACATCTGTGATGCGGCATGGGGCCAAAGGTACAGCCAAACAATGGCAGAACTTCTATTGTGTACCAGCTTGGACCAGTTGGCCGGGAGCCATCCTGCTTTAATCCTGGCGGTAATTTGAACGATTCTGGTCGTGCAGATCTGTCTGGTCTGCACGACTACTCCAGGTTGATAACACAATTAGACACGGTTCAAAGGAACATGCATCTGAGTGATCCTCTGATCCCCCAGGTTGGGGCTCTTTGGTCCTTTGGAAGTGCTCGGGCCAGAGATGTGACGCGTTGTCATGGAGACACGCTTCTGGAGGCAGAGATGAAAAGTGTCAGAGAGCGTGTGTGTGTGTGTGGTGTGTGAGATGAGAGTTAAAGTAGGACAGAAAAATCCCGACCACCAAGCACAGGTTATGTCCCTCTCTCTAGGGAGGTGTGTATGTGTGTGTGTGTGTGTGTGTGTGTGTGTGTGTGTGTGTGTGTGTGTGTGTGTGTGTGTGTGTGTGTGTGTGTGTGTGTGTGTGTGTGTGTGTGTGTGTGTGTGTGTGTGTGTGTGTGTGTGTGTGTGTGTGTGTGTGTGTGTGCGTCTGTGTGTGTGTGTGTGTGTGTGTGTGTGTGTGTGTGTGTGTGTGTGTGTTGTGTGTGTGTGTGTGTGTGTGTGTGTGTGTGTGTGTGTGTGTGTGTGTGTGTGTGTGTGTGTGTGACAGGACACGGCGAACCTCCTCCACTTATCAAAGACGGCGGTGTCTCCACAGATGTTCTCATTAGTCAAACAGACTCTCCTGCTCCGCACATAAAATCAGCCCGGCGCCCGCTCCCCTTAACCAGTCCGGGAACCCGCCGCCACCGCGCGCCTCAAAGCCCAGCCCCACCTGAACCGGAGACCCTCACCGCGGACACGCTCTGCTGGAGCTCTGCTGTTCTGACTGCACGCCACAGTGAAGGGCTGTATTGCTAACCTGAGCTCCAGTCGCCTACTATTTCTTGTTATTACCCTTTTCGTCTGCATGTGGGTTTTTGAAATCAAACTTTATGTTTTTAGTTCTTATTCCAATTTTAATTGTGTGCCTTGGTTGCTCTCAGCCACTTAAAGTGTCTGGGTAAGAGTGAAATGGCTACATATTAATGTCTCGTGCATGTGTGTAAATGAGGGACTCCGTATACAGATGCACCCTTGGACTTTAAGATGGCGCAGGCAGCCGCTGTTGAGGCAGCCGTGGGAGTCCTCTGAACAACAGGGTTGTAAAGATTTGTTGTGATGACTAGATTATTTTATTGCACACAGGGCACTTCCTTTTTATATTGGTCAGAAATGCCCAGGACAATCCTATCAAGATGGGCAATGGATAACAGAAAAGGTGTCATACTGATGCCAGGCATGTTCTTTCATTTCGATTGTGAAGAGATTTTATGCAGTGCAGTTATTTTCAGATTGCTTCTTCATTATCTTCTTCGGGCCTGAAGCTGTGTGGAATAACGACTATTGTTGGTAATTTAGTTAATTCACATCATGGCTCGTCTACGAGCCAAGGTCCCGTGCTAGCCAGCAATCCAATCAACTGTTAGGAGTCTTGTTGAATTGTATGAAACACCACTCTCCTTGTGCAAATGTATTACAAATAAGGACAGAGCAGCTGACCACGGAACAACAACTGAGTGAGAATATTGAGTCTAATCTGAGAGAATTTCAGTTGAAGAAGGTCGATGGTACTTGAGCTGTGAATTCACTCACTCACACAAGCAACACAAAATGAAGACATAATATTTTCACTACCATATTAAAAGGCTTTTTGGCACGGGGGGGTTTTTCCACAGCGCTTTGCCACCACGTTGAATCAATGGCGGCCATCTCGTTAACAATGGACTGAGACTAGGCCTTTAAAATCCTTTTTCATTGAAAATCGAAAGGAACTTCAGCGTCTGTAAAGCTTTGGTAGGAAACGTACTCCGTCCATTACAATGGAGTTGTGAAAAACTCATTGGGAATCCCACCATGGTGGAGGGGTGGAGGGCGGCATTCCCAAGTATTTCTGCGTGTGTCGGATTATAGGGCCCTCCACATTGTGAGTCGGACCCCGAGTGGAGGTCTCGGAAAGATTGGACCAAATGGGCCGACTGTGTGTGCTGCCGGGGTGGGTTGTGTTGGGTAAGCGGTGGGTGTGTGAGGCTGCGCGGCCGGCTTATAGCCCCCCTCTCCTAAACAGCTTGTGGAGCCTATTTATCCACACAATGGAGCAAATCTGCCGCTTTGATCACAATGAATGGCCACCAGTCTGCTGGGAAGTGTGTGTGTGTGTGTGTGTGTGTGTCTGGGTTTTTTGTGTGTGTCGAGAGGAGGCTGCAGTGTGTGTGTGTGTGTGTGTGTGTGTGTGTGTGTGTGTGTGTGTGTGTGTGTGTGTGTGTGTGTGTGTGTGTGTGTGTGTGTGTGTGTGTGTGTGTGTGTGTGTGTGTGTGTGTGTGTGTGAGTGTGTGTGTTTGTTTGTGTGCATGCATATGTGTTCAAGCAAACAGCGTTGACATTTAAGTTGATAGCAAAGTGAGTTAATTTTCTTTAGTAAAGCATACCAATGGGTGTGTGTGTGTGTGTGTCCATGTGTGTACACACGTCTGTGTGTGTGCGTGTGTTTATGTTCATTTGTGTGTGAGCGTGTGTGTGCGTGCATCTGTTTATGTTAACTTGTGTGTATGTTTGTGTGTGTGTGTGTGTGTGTGTGTGTGTGTGTGTGTGTGTGTGTGTGTGTGTGTGTGTGTGTGTGTGTGTGTGTGTGTGTGTGTGTGTGTGTGTGTGTGTGTGTGTGTGTGTGTGTGTGTGTGTGCGTGTGTGTATCTGCCACTGCTTCCCCATATGAATGGATGTGAAGTGTTAGCGGATATGAGTGTGTTGGACTCCTTTCATCTGCAGTTAGATGATTTATTCTCAGAGATGTCCATGTTTGAAAACATGGAGCAGGGCTATTGAGCAGCCCATGCATGAGCCTGTGGGAAGGCCCAGATCCAGAGGGCCTGGCCCAACAGGGGGGTGTTGTACCTATATGAATGGCTCAGCCCCTCCCACAGTGAAGCACTCGACTGGAAAATCATCCCATAATAACACCTTCATGGTTGCGGAAGACCTGGTCATGATGTGGCCTGTTCGACTAGGTGTGCGATTTGACCCCTCACACTTGATTGTATACACACTTCACACACACTCAAACAAAAAACAAAAAAAAAGAATGAACATAGTCTGATTCATTCCCTTTGTGGGTAGTAACAACAAAGGAAACAAAGGTGAGTGACCATCGTGGAGAGTGTAGGATTGGCCATCAGCCATAGAGGGAGTGACCAAGTTTATTTATAAAATACACTATGGGTGAAGTCCGTCTGCCAGACTGCAAGCAAGGCTGCAAGACAGCTAAAGGAAACGACACATCAAAGAAGTCAGTAGATTGGTTTGGCCTAAGGGCTAGTGGCATACAAGTTGATTCATCAAAGCGTATTTACATGAGGCAAATCTGTTCAAGTTACAATTTATGAGTCCATAATTAATCTAAGGCCCCGTCCACACGAAGCTGATATTTTGGCGAAACCGCATAAGTCTTGTGCGTTTCGGCCGACCGACCAGACAGTGCCTGAAACCGCACTTTTCTGAAACCATGTCCCAGGGTGGTTTCAAATATTTCTGGACCTATGCGGTTTCGTATTAGGATTCGTGTGGACGCCTGAAACGCAAAAATTACGTCATTGCCCCCCCCCCCCCCACCAACTGGGCGACGTCAGAGTTGCGTTGAATTTTTTATTTTTTTTGTATTCTATTTGTAGCTTTAAATACAGCCCCTTAATAAATTAAATTACTAATTGTACATTATAAAGTATTTATTCTCAATTTAAAATGTTGGATCTCCTCGTGTTTGTTTGTATATAGCGCGCAGGCTGTATGCGCGCAGGCTGTATGCGCGCAGGCTGTATGCGCGCAGGCTGTATGCGCGCTCCTTGAATATTCACTACAGCGTTTCTACAGCTTAATGCATTTTCACAATGAGTCCGTCTTAACGGAGATGTTCCTGAACGCATCAATGGAAAACTGAGGGGCAAAGATAATTTTCGCCCGTTTGGACGGGGCCTGTTCTTCTCGGACTGTATGTTTGTAGACAGCGAGCAGGCTTTATGCGCATGCTCGACTCTTCTTCTATTTGTTGGAGTTCTGAAGCAGAAATAGTGCCCCTTATGGGCCTGGAATGTGTACCAAAGTGTTTCTACAGCTCGATGAGGTTTCACAATGAATCCGTCTTTATACATAAAACGAAAACAGATAGTTTTTCTTTTATAAACCTGATCTATAAAGAAGTACCCAGAAAAAGGTGTTATCTCAGTATCCTGATTTGTATTTATAAGCTCACAGAATCGTAATTTACATCCGAAAGCCTCACCTAGACCAGGGGGGTGGGGGAGCTTCTCAGGCTGCTAAAACTACAGGGAATTGAAAATCCACGTCAATTCCCGGTAGTTTTCAGTCCTGCCCACGAATAGTCTTGGAACTAAATAAAGACCCACCACAATAACCTGACGTTACCTGATGAAAATGCTAGTTTTCATGCAGTGAAAGAGGCATCGGTCTGATAGAAACGTTTGGCAGGTGGAAACATTCATACTCCAGATGCACGTATTCTGCAAAGCGGGACATTGAAAATATCCAGTTTTTAGTCAAAAGCATCTTAACATAAATATTTTTGAAGCAGAAAATATTTGGGTTATAGCAAGTAATCTACACAGTGGTATCGGAGAGGAGTGGACGTTGTTTTGACAGAGGGTTTTTTGGTAACGCAAAAGTATTCTTCAGAGTCACTTTTCTCAGTAGGTTACGCTGTAATGTAGAAAGTTACTTTTAAATGACAGTAATCTTTAAAAGTAACAAGTTACTTTTAAATTATACTTTACCCAACGCTGTCAATCAAATACGCCAAAAAACAGCACATTCTCACCGACACAAACACATACACACAAATGTACAAATAAAAATGCATGCATTTAAACTCTAATGTAGAGAAACCGTTTTTACACCAAACACACAGCACACACACACACATACTCACACAAAAAAACACATGATAAACTGGGCTCGGCTTTTTGTGCTGTTCATCCGCTCTCGCTCTACATGAGGGAGCGGGAGAAGGGAATAAGATTTACAACTACTCGCTCTGGCTGAGCTGTATGGAGGCCTGGATGGGGTGACATCAATGTGTGTGTGTGCGTGTGTGATGACAGACACAAACACACACACACACACACATACACCATGGTACCCAGATGCAAAGCCAGCGGGTACACAGCTGCGCACCCCAGAGGTGACACTGTGTGTGTGTGTGTGTGTGTGTGTGTGTGTGTGTGTGTGTGTGTGTGTGTGTGTGTGTGTGTGTGTGTGTGTGTGTGTGTGTGTGTGTGTGTGTGTGTGTGTGTGTGTGTGTGTGTGTGTGTGTGTGTGTGTGTGTGTGCTTTCACCAATGTTACAGGGTTTGTGACATGACCATCTGCTAATGAGGGGATGAATTACCTTTTTGACCACCTTTTTGAACAGAATAACCAACACTTTTGCAGAAAAACACATACACAAACACAAACACACACACACACACGCACACTCAAAGAAAGACACACACACCCACACACACAGATTACACCTCCACCATTGTCAGTTTTTGGTAGTGGAACCCCCTGGATGCGACGTGCCATCAATAACCAACGTCCCATTAAACATTCACCACTTTACTTTTTAATGCCTGACAAAAGTCCTCAGATATTCATAATTCAGATGACAGTTCTCCATGTCTCGGATCAGGCCGGATTTATCCTGAGTCTGCGGGAAGCTGCTAAGAGACAGTTTGACACAAGCGGAAAACCCCAAGACATCCCCCATCATCCCCCTTGCCAATCCCCCCCCCTTCACCACCACCACCACCGCCACCAGCCCGTCACTGGCTCCTCCCCCCCCTAGCCTTCGACATGCTTCAAACAGACTCCCTTCAGCAGGGCAGATAGGACTCGCTTTGTCCTTGTGAGGAGATGATGAAAACACTAGGAGGATAGGAAGGAGGAGGGCCAGCGCGGAGGTGAAGGAGGTAAACAACGATGCAGAGGTGCAGGGCGGTGGAAGCTGAAGAGGATAAGGGGGTAGGGATTGAAGGAGTGAAGGCAGGAAGAAGGGAAACGGAAAGGAAGGAATATAAACATACGTGTTGAATACACACAGGCATCCATACACATGTACAAATACAAACACGTGCCACACACACATACACACACACACACACACACACACACACACACACACACACACACACACACACACACACACACACACACACACACACACACACACACACACACACACACACACACACACACACACACACACACACACACACACACACATACACACATGCATCCCCTTGAGGTCAGAAACAAGCTCGCAGACTTGGCACCAGTCCCTCCCTGACCGGGACTCGGTTCTTGTAGTCGTCCGCTACAAGAAACAACCATTTGCCCCACTTCCCACCGCACACCCCCCATGCCCATCTGCCTCCCCGGCCAATCAGCAGACAGATCACATTGGCATCAGCTGTCTGATGTCCTTCCCCTCTCAAAGACACACAGGGGGTTTAACCTCTGTCCCTCTCATGTCATCGCTTCGCTGTCTCACTCTAGCGCCTCTGTCTCTACCCCCCCTCTATTGGATCTGGCTTTTCTCTCTCTTTTTGTGAATCTATATTTTGCACAAAAATATTTTTGTATCTATCTATCTATCTATCTATCTATCTATCTATCTATCTATCTGTCTGTCTGTCTGTCTGTCTGTCTGTCTGTCTGTCTGTCTGTCTGTCTGTCTGTCTGTCTGTCTGTCTGTCTGTCTGTCTGTATCTATCTCAACATCTATCTCTCCATCTATCTTTATATCTGTCTATCTGTCTGTCTGTCTGTATGTCTGTCTATCAATCTATGTCCTTGGCTGTCTGTCCGTCTATCTATCTTCTATGTTGGCATGGATCTCCATCCATCCCAGCTCTTCTTAATTTCCTGCATTCCTTCTCTTCCTCTCATTGATCGTCTCCCTGCTGGTGGAAGCCAAGCCCGGTGGATCTGGTGGATCCATGGGGTGGATCTATGTGGTTTCAGCCCAAAGAGAGGCCTGGGGGCCCAGCCTCCTGGAGCCTGCTGGGCAGAGGCTCTCCCAGTGGGCCCCCCCCCCACAACCTCCGTGGGAAAGAAGTGCTCTCCTAACGCGGGCCCCCACGAGAGGCTTAGCCCAGGGAAGCTGGGCTGGGATGGAGTCAAACTGTAGAACTGTGTGCGTTGAACCTACCCAGGTGTCGCTCTTATCCTTACGTCCGTATCCTGGAAGATGCAAGGCTTATTGTGGTGCTAAACTCCGACCTTTACATCATGATCTGGAGGAATTATGGAGCACATGTGCAACAAGGGCTTTCATTTTTTTCAAGTTATTCTTACTTTCTAGTAAACAATTGCCTACTTGTCTAGTCAATCAAGGCTATCTTTGGCTAGGTTTTCAAGGCAGGAAATGTACCAGGAAATGTGAGCTGGTTTGATGGCTGTGGTGTGGAGTTGCCAGACACACAGTGCCGCTACATGGCGCCTCATTGGTGCCATCTGGGGGGGTCCCAGCTGCTCCTCAGCCCACAGTGGGTCATGCTCGCTAGCACCGCGCCGACCGCGTGCCAACCGTTTACCCACCATGGCCCCACCGCTGGAGACAGGCACACAAAGAAACACCAAATGCACACAGCATAGATTAGATGTCGAGGGATGTCATCGCTTTGATGTCCTCATAACTGCTTCTTTATCATCTTCGCCAATCTTCATCATATCTTCTTCTCATTTTCTCTTTACTTGTATTCTGTTCTTGTTTATTCCTCTCTTTTCTATTTTGAAACATTGGACTTTTGCAGACATTCCCCATGTTATAATGTTCTACTCTGCTGGGCTCTGTCCCGTTCTGTGAGGTTCTATTCACTCAACATGCGAGCTGTGGATCTGTGTAAGCCACAGATCCAATCCACTCAATCAGTCACATGCAACGTTTGTCAGATGCACTTTATGATGCGCCGTTATGAAATGCTCGTCGACTTGAGGTGGGAAGAATGGGTCAATAGTGCAGCTGCCTAAATCATGCATGGATGCATGCGATACACATGTCTACCCTCCGACTGCCTTTTATCCCTATGTCCAAGCTTCTACACCCATACACGCAAAAACTGTAAGATTCTAGGCACACAACACACACACACACACACACACACACACACACACACACACACCACACACACACAACACACAACACACAACACACACACACACACACACACATACCACACACACCACACACACACACTTTCTCACACACACACACATGCCCAAACACTTTCTCTTACATACACACACACACACACACACACACACACACACACACACACACACACACACACCACACACACCAACACACACACACACACACACACACACACACACACACACACACACACACACACCGCACACAGAGCCATGCCTCTAATTGAGTTTCCATGTTAAGGAGGGTGGTCTGCTTCACCCACACACTCATGGGCATCTGGGGGTCCTTCACATGCGCTGAAAAATGATATTTGTGGTCAGGCAGAGCCCGCCAACCCCCGGGGCCTTGGGTCCGGTGGGGGGCGAGACCTAGTTTGTGAGTTGGTATCATATTTTAGATCAGCAGAACTTTCCTTGGCTGTTAAACATGCGTTCAGGGTTAGTACCATCACTGAGCTCCAGAAAGGTATTTTTACCTTTAGTTCCTCATTTAGAAGAGGCTTACTGTGGATCCATTTCGGTGCATGTCATTAATAAAGCAGCAAAGGAGTTAGGCGTCTGGCTCAAGGAAGCCTACAGCTAGACTGCAGACATGGAGGTCAATTTATTCTACACGTTTGGCATTTGACATTGTTAGCATCCACATAATGCCGTGAAGCGCTTCCAACGGAAACCTGAGCGATAGTGAAACAAACAAACGTTACAATGACTTTCACCATGTTTGTCTTCAGAGGCGTTGAGTCATTGAGTTGGATGTCTCCAGCTGTTTGTTTAGCTAAAGAGCATCCACTAACTGACATACAGCGCATTACATCTGTATACATCATCTATCTGTAAAGCGTCTCAGGCAGGTCGCCCTGCCCAAGGCCGACAGTGACACAAATACTTGAATTATTCATTAGGCACGAATATGCACTCAATTAAAACACATTTATTTACACATAGCACACCCCCCAACACACACACATACGCACACACACAAACACACACGTGCTCCACAGATAATTGTGTGTCTAGTGTCCTAAGGTGTTGTTGTGTAGTGTGTTGTGTAGTGGGTTGTGTAGGGTGTTGTGCAGTGGGTTGTGTAGGGTGTTGTGTAGTGGGCTGTGTTGCGGCTCAGCGGTAGACAGCAGGAGGAGTTGTTCATGTGTTCACCGGCTGCTGGGTTTACATGCATTTACATCATCAACTCAGCACCGCAGAGTAGACAGACCCCACCACCTGACCCACCTGGACACACACACACACACATGCAAACAGAGACTCACTACACACACACACTCACACAGACACACGTACACAAACACAACACGCACACACACACACGCACACAGACACACACATTCACACACAAATAAGGGGTTCTATTAAATCAGTGGAAGTGTGCTTGCATGTGTTTGTATGTCCCAGCGTGTGTGTGTCCCTTAATGTGTGTGGGTGCGTTTGTGTGTCATCTTCTCTCTTACATACGCACTTACACTCTCATTTTTTATCTTTCTCTCTCTCGATGAAGAAGAGCGGTTCATCTTCAGTGACCAAATAATTAACTGTGTTAATTAAATGTGTTCCATGTTGCTGTGTGGTTGTGCGTGTGTGTGTGTGTATGTGTGTGTGTGTGTGTGTGTGTGTGTGTGTGTGTGTGTGTGTGTGTGTGTGTGTGTGTGTGTGTGTGTGTGTGTGTGTGTGTGTGTGTGTGTGTGTGTGTGTGTGTGTGTGTGTGTGTGTGTGTGTGTGTGTGTGTGTGTATCTGTGTGCATGTACGCGTGTGAGTGGGTGTGCTTCTGCACGCCTGTGAGTTTGTGTGCATGTGCTCGCATGTCTGTGTGTGTGTGCGTGCCTGTGTGCGTGTGTGTGTGTGTATGTTGAAGGGGTAAAGTAGGCTAGCCCATAAGCCTGTTTAATTAGGGTGGAGCAGAGATCTGTCCTCTGGCTCTCTGGCCGGTCCAGATGGACCTCAACCTGCAGGACCCACTTGATTCTGCATTAGTCTCCCAGTATGGGCTGGGTCAAACCCTCGCACAGATGGGTCCCCTTCATAGTTCCACTGATTGCACTTGGACAGATGCTCCAAGACTGGAAATGGGGTCTGATAACGTCCAACATTGTAACACACTCTAGTGAAGTCCTTGTCAGTCTTTTCACACAACCATGCGCACACACATGCACACACACATGGACACAAAAAACACTGACACATACACAAGCGCACCCTCACATGAAGTATACATTTCAAAAATATATTGAATAAATAGATACTCCATAAAAACGTACATCCTCCCTAGCAGTGAGCTCATCGCTGTCTTTCCCCAGTGGTTAAAAACAAAACCGCTTGGGTACACGGAATAATTGAATTTCCTCGCCTCTCCTGTTTCCTTGTTGCCCTAATTGAGGCTTTTTGTGAGGCGTGTAGGTTATTTATGAGGCACAACAACCTCTCCTCTGCCTGCCTGGCTCACTGCTCCTCCTCTCTCTCTCTCTCTCTCTCTCTCTCTCTCTCTCTCTCTCTCTCTCTCTCTCTCTCTCTCTCTCTCTCTCTCTCTCTCTCTCTTACCTCCGTCTCTCTCTCTCTCTCTCTCTCTCTCTCTCTCTCTCTCTCTCTCTCTCTTTCTCTCTCTCTCTTCTCTCTCTCTCTCTCTCTCTCTCTCTCTCTCTCTTTCTCTCTCTCTCTCTCTCTCTCTCTCTCTCTCTCTCTCTCTCTCTCTCTCTCTCTCTCTCTCTCTCTCTCTCTCCTCTCTCTCTCTCTCTCTCTCTCTCTCTCTCTCTCTCTCTCTCTCTCTCTCTCTCTCTCTCTCTCTCTCTCTCTCTCTCTACCTCCGTCTCTCTCCACAGTCTCTCTCCACTCAACAGCGCCAAACTCAAACTCATTGGCAAGGACAGAAAATAGCTCTGCTCTTTGTGTCCCCATCTCCTCCTCGCTGTCGCGCGCCGCCATGGCCTTGATACGCTCCGAATCAGAGACAGGAAACACACAAACGGATAAATAAAAAATATAATTAGGGAAAGCTAAAAAGGAAATGACAAAACAGCAGGCTTCGTGTGAAACAAAAGCTATCTATTCAGAATGCGCGCTCTGTTGTGTTTTTACGTAACACATTTAAATGAGGGGATAAAGGTGTTTTATAATGGATTTGGTCAGACTTCAGTTGGAACATGTTTACAACCTTACAAAGAGCCTGCTATCGTATAACTTAGTTCTCTGCAAATTTTTAAGCCCTCACATATGAAGTTATTAATTCAACACCTTCACTTAACAAACAGCAAGCATTTTGCATCGCAAAAAGTATAAATTGAAACTAAATATAATCATATTTAATGTATGGTTAATGTGTTATTTGTCCCCCAACTCAAGATATAAATGCCACAATAAATGTTGCTATTTTTAATCCCAAAACGTCTTAATATAATGAAGTAGGGCAAAGTACAATGCGGGAATATATGTTTTGTTTTTTTTACAGCAACTGATTAATTAAATTCTACATAATCGTGTTTAGCCTATATAGCACTATTGTGTTATACATACGCATTGAATATGTGTGTGTGTGTGTGTGTCTCTGTGTGTTTGTGTGTGTATGTGTGTGGTTGTGTGTGTGCGTCTGTGTGTGTGTGTGTGTGTGTGTGTGTGTGTGTGTGTGCGTGCGTGCGTGCGTGCGTGCGTGCGTGCGTGCGTGCGTGCGTGCGT
>OLKM01000034.1:180721-200098 GCA_900291075.1 Melanogrammus aeglefinus | reverse complement strand
TGCGTGCATGTGTGTTGTGTGTGTGTGTTGCGTGTGTGTATGTATGTGTGGTTGTGTGTTAGCGTGCGTGCGTGCGTGCGTGCGTGCGTGCGTGGTGCGGCGTGCGTGCGTGCGTGCGTGTGTGTTTGTGTGTGCTGTGTGTGTGTGTGTGGTGTGTTGTTGTGTGTGTGTGTGTGGTGTGTGTGTGTGTGTGTGTGTGTGTGTGTGTGTGTGTGTGTGTGTGTGTGTGTGTGTGTGTGTGTGTGTGTGTGTGTGTGTGTGTGTGTGTGTGTGTGTGTGTCTGCGTGTGTGTCTGATTCCTACTTCCATGGTACAGTTAAAGTGTGTGGGCAGAGGAGACCTTTGTTATCCCAGGCCTTTCTCCTCTGTTGACAAACTCTGTTTCCCTGTGAGTGGGTTTTGTCTCCTAAACAAGCACACAGTCTTTGGCCTTCATTAAAATATCTATATTTTCTTGCTTCAGCGCACCGAGCACGGCGTTACTGTGTATCTGTATTTATTATAATAAGGCAGAGAATTCATTTTCTACACGCGGTGGCTCAATGCCCCGGAGTTGTTTTTCTCACATGTTAAAGTGTAATATGCTAGAATGTGTGTTGTTTTAATAACTAGCCTGGGGTACTGCTTTATGGTTATCGTAGCCAAACAAAAAAAAAAATCGAAACTCCGAGCTTGACCCGGCCGATCTAATCTGTTCATTAGCTGCTCTGCCGACCTCGGAGCCTCGCTGCCCCCGAAACCTTCACTGACCAGAAGAAGATGGAAAAGACTAGAAGAGAGGGAGCTCTTTAGAGTAGAAAAGGAGCAAACAGGTTGGCTCAACGAAAGGAGAGAGTAGAGGAGGCAAAGGTGTGGAGGAGAGGAACAGTCAGAGTAGGAGAAACAGTGGACTGTAGAGCGCTGCCTCCCTGCATCCCTCCACACCTCCTTCTCCTCCTCTGTTGTGTTTTAGTATTCCTCTGATCTAGCTCCACCTTCCCTCTTTCTCCCCCTCTCTCCCCCTCTCTCTCACTCGCTCTGCCCCCCCCCCCCCCCCCCCCCCCCCTTTCCCTCCCCCCCCCCCCCCCCCCTTTCACTCCCTTCCTCCCTTCCCTGGTGTCTTCCTGTTGACATGCAATCAGACTTGAGTGGTATGGAAACAACAGGAACGATCCCACCCACACACACACACACACACACACACACACACACACACACACACACACACACACACACACACACACACACACACACACACACACACACAGGCAACCTCTCACCCAGCCCTGTACTCTTTTGTCATCCACCTGGTGTCCCTCTGAAGTGAGCTTGTGTCGTGTTTTGCTGTTGTCTCGTATGCGCTGCTGCGTGGAAACAGCAGCCGCCGTCAACGCTCTTTCAAGCCCGACAAAATTCCCCTCCCTAAGAACCAAGGGAGAGGCAGCCGAGAACAGGAAAGAACAGAGTGGCATGAGAAGAGAGAAATGAAGAATGCACTTTTGTGTATGTGTGTTGTGTGTTGGTGTGTCGGTGTGTGCACGGAGGAGACAGGCCTGTGTTTATGTTCTGACTCTGTGTTAAGGAAGCCACCGTGTCTGTCTGTTTGTTTCTGATCTTTACAAAGTGTCTTTTTTTATTTTTATAGACGAGGAGCCCAGTCCTATACCCCTATCCCCCCCCCCCCCCTCCTTCCCTCCCCCACACCTCCCGCATCCTCTGCTGTTGCCGTAGCGATGATCAGTAGGAGGACATGATGGATGTTGTACAGAAATGTCATCTCCTCTGATGGCTGCACACCTCTGGGCCAGCCGGCGTTGTTCTGTGTGGTGTAGCCGTGCTAGCACCGCTGCATCGCGCATTCCCAGCTCAGAAGAATTTAGGTTATTTAGGGGGAGGCCATCAGTAATTTCTGTGAGAGGTCATTTGTCACGAGCCGCGGATAAGATCCTGGGAGATCTGCTCCTGCTGATGTCCGCGTGCGCCCACGTGTCTGCAGAGAATTGACCTGACAAATGGTGAGGCGTTGAGGAATGGCTGCCCCCTGGCAAATAGCATTTGAATGATGGGATGGATGGATGGATAGATGGATGGTGTCTGGGATACATGTGGATGGTCTGACAAAGCCTTTACCTATACATCTAGAAGACTCCAACTTTTTTCAATTTGCTCTGATTTCAGTTATTTGGGTCTTGAGTCTATATTTATGCCCCAGATGTTAAATGAATCAATTAAACCAATTAAATGTGATGAATACCTAACTCTTCCTGTGTCTCTCCTTCTCTCTCGTCTTCTTGCCCCCTGCAGGAGATGATTGGTACCTCTGTCGCCTGGCGCTCAGCATGCCCAGTCAGGCCGACCTGCAGTGGGCCATGTACCCCTCCCCATACCTGGCAGCTGTGGGGCCAGACGCCACCCCGGGCCTGGTGGTCTACCGTCTCTCCGCTCGGCAACGGGACGGGACCCAGCGCAACGCTCAGTTCATCCTGTTAGAGGGTAAGCAGGGGAAGCGGAGAAAGCCTTTACATGTCTTTGGAAGTCTGGACATTATACGTGGAAGTATGGTTGCTAATACGGTTGAATCTGACTGTAGTCTGAGTATACAAACACAGTTGCCTCTATTCTCTTCTGGCAACCCTTATATGGTCAGAAATAACAGCAGTTTTTTCTACAACAAATCAAAAGAAACTCGTCCGTAAAGCAAGAGAGCTAGCAAACGGAAACGGTTGTTTCATGTTGTGACAGTTCAGTCAGTAGAGGTGTTATGCGGACAGAACTATGACGTGGTTCACTAGACCTCAAGAGAGGTTTTTTAAGAATAGAAAATGTAAAATATTAATACCATTTTTGAAAAAGAGAAATGCGAAATGAATATCATCGGTGGTGAGCACGAACAGCACTAGCACTATTCGCCGTGTCCATAGAGAGATAAAGATGACCAGAGTATGCATGCCTAGACACTTGGCCACGTTCAGCGAGTTTATCTTCCATTTACTCACATTAAACATTAATGAAACATTCAAGAAATGTGTAACTTAGAAAACAGTGCCAAATTTATTTTAAAATTTATTATTCCTGACTTGCGCTCTCTTGATTAGCGTGAGAGAGCGTCGCTGACAGTTATTCAATCTCCAGGTGTTGGATGTCTTGGTTTCCAACTATTTTTCATGGTTAAGTAAAGATCATGGAAGGCACACAGCCATACATTTTTACCCACATACACACACAAACACAAACACAAATCACACACATACACACACATGTTGTGGGGGTTGCGTTTGTATTAGCCAGCAATGATAAGGAGCACAACGACACACCGGTAATCATTCCCTTGGGCTACAAACCCCCCAGAGGAGAACAAGAGAGAGAGAGAGAGAGAGAGAGAGAGAGAGAGAGAGAGAGAGAGAGAGAGAGAGAGAGAGAGAGAGAGAGAGAGAGAGAGAGAGAGAGAGAGAGAGAGAGAGAGAGAGAGAGAGAGAGAGAGAGAGAGAGTTGGAGGAAACAGATGAGTGATCAGTGATGAAGATAAAGAAAGCAGAAGAGAGACTAAGAATGGATACAGGTGTGTAAAAGTCGGGAGCGAGAGATGAAGGGAGGGGGAAGGGAGAGAGAGTGGGTGGAGACGAGCAGGAGAGATATTTTAGGTTCTGTGAAACAAGTAGAGGGCTGAGGGCCTCCGTGGGGGGACGGGTGACATGTGTGCCAAAAAATAATCCAATAATGTGTATTAGCACGCTGTCTTTAACACCGGGGCCAATATAGAACGTGGGTACAGTCAGAACTAGTCATCACTACGCCAGCTTCGCTGCTCGTCTAAAACTCTGTTGGGAAGCTAGCTTTCACTTCTGAACTGTTGTTGCATGTAAGGCAGTCGCTGACCTTCGGTAATGAGGTTGTTCCCCATGAGAATTGATTGAAGGGATTTAGCCTGAAGATTTAGATTTAGATTTAGCCTGAAGGTCAACTTGATAATCAATTAATGCAGGACTTTTAACCAGTAAATCAACCACTTAAACGAATCAATCAATCATTCAATCGAACCATCAATCAGTCTGTTAAAGCAGGGTTTTCTTCGCGGCCTCAAGCGCTATATATAGCGCCAGACCAGGCCGGTTCCTGCTCAGACTCACCCTTCACCCCCACTTCATCCTGGTTTGAATCCCCTCAGAGAGAGGCCAGCCACAGGAGACTCTCTGCAGGTGACACTCCGTGTGTCCATCTGGCCTCCAGTGTCAGAGAGACAGATAGGGACAAGCCTTCCATCTCAGCAGACATCAGGAGTTAAGCCTTTTTTTATTCTCTGCTCCCCTATAGCAAAAAATGTACAATCTCCCATGGAAGTTGTAATGAGAGAAAATAAAGAGCAGAGCAGCATGGATTAATGATGGTAGTAAATTCAACGCAAAGTATTGATCAACAAACTTGACTATTGTATCTAGATCAATATAGATGCATTTTACTTGAACCTGGGTGTATACTTGCAATAAACTTAAACTAAATGGGAAGTTACCTCATCTCTTAGAAAACCATTTTCATTGGATTGTGGATTGAAAAAGATAAGAGGAAACCGAAGTTATATAGCCATAAGTACCATCAGGTCACATGACTGAAGTCTACCAATAATCTGTGTCATCCTCTGGGTATTACAGCGGTGTGAGAGAGCCAACCTCCTCTCTCTCTCTCTCTCTCTCTCTCTCTCTCTCTCTCTCTCTCTCTCTCTCTCTCTCTCTCTCTCTCTCTCTCTCTCTCTCTCTCTCTCTCTCTCTCTCTCTCTCTCTCCTCTCTTCTCTCTCTCTCTCCCTCTCCCTCTCCCTCTCCCTCTCTCTCTCTATCTCTCTAGCTGGTTAGCCAGCAGCGCTGTGGTTCTGAAATGCTTCTGGCTCAGATGCTTAAATAATCCCTCTCTTCTTTCCTTGGGTTCTCAGCTGCCCTTTGCAGACACACACACACACACACACACACACACACACACACACACACACACACACACACACACACAGACACACACAACACACACACACACACACACACACACACACACACACACACACACACACAGCTACACACAGACGCATACAACCACACACACTTACTGCCGCTCTGTGGTCCCTCAGGTGGGGGAGTGCTTCCAGGTGGACCGCAGCTCTGGAGAGGTCAGGACCACGGGCCGACCTCTGACTCCCAGTAGGGAGTACCTGCTGAGGGTCCAGGTGCTGGATGGGCTGGGTCGGAAGGGCCCCGTTGCCTCGGTGGCCATCCTGGCCGGGTTCCGGGCCCCGCAGTTTACCAACTTCACGTACAACTTGAAGGTGGCGGAGAACACCCCAGTGGGCCAGGCGTGAGTAACTGCACTGTGTGCGTGTGTGTGTGTGTGAGCGTGTGTGTGAGCGTGTGTGTGTGTGTCTGTGTGTGTGTGTGTGCTGTGTGTGTGTGTGTGTGTGTCTGTGTGTGTGTGTGTGTGTGTGTGTGTGTGTGTGTGTGTGTGTGTGTGTGTGTGTGTGTGTGTGTGTGTGTGTGTGTGTGTGGTGTGTGTGTGTGTGTGTGTTCGGTCACTGCACTTTTCCGCGTCTCTGATGGTCTAATTATGTGTTGATGTATGTGTTGCTAGTACGTGTTGTTATATACGTATATATATATATATATATATATATATATATATATATATATACGTGTGTGTGTGTGTGTGTGTGTGTGTGTGTGTGTGTGTGTGTGTGTGTGTGTGTGTGTGTGTGTGTGTGTGTGTGTGTGTGTGTGTATGCACGTGGCCTCCCTGGCATTCCATGCCATGTGATGCATAAAAAGATGGGCCCCCCGGAGATGACAGAAGAAGAATAGGAAAAAGGGGGGAGGGGGTTGAGGGATGAGCAGGGAGAGTGGGGAGGGGGGACGGGGGCGGGGGGGGGGGAAGTGGGTGGCAGAAGGGGGGCTGGGGGGCACAGATGCATGAATCAGGCCTGCGGCTGAGAATTTGAAAGTGTGGCAAATTCAAATATTTATTAAAAGCGGGGTCTGGATAAACATGAAGGGGAAAAGTGTGTGTGTGTGTGTGTGTGTGTGTGTTTGAGTGTGTATGTGTGTGACCTAACTCCCTCAGGGGTGCTGGCGCAAAGCACATTGTATTAATATCCAAGTACCTCACCACCTTGAGCTCTGTGTGTGTGTGTGTGTGTGTGTGTGTGTGTGTGTGTGTGTGTGTGTGTGTGTGTGTGTGTGTGTGTGTGTGTGTGTGTGTGTGTGTGTGTGTGTGTGTGTGTGTGTGTATTTGGAAGTGTGCATGCGTGTGTGTTTGTGTGTGTGTGCGTGGGTGTGGGGATTTGTGGGTGGCTAATTAGGTAAGCAGGTATGTTGTGTGATGTTTTCTTCATTTAGAGAGTGGGGCTATGGGGGTTTAAAAGCTGTACTTAATGACCAGCACACATCTGCTATATTCTATACTTATTCTATACCTGCCATCCTCTTGATACCAAGTTTAATCACCCGTTCACTGACCTCTGCAATGGACGGGTTTCCACTACTTCCGTCCATCTGCCCAATACCGGAGGGTTGAGGGGGATGTCAGCTCTTTATTCCAGTCAATCAGGATGAGCAGCTGATCCCACAAGACACAGCTCGAAGGAAGAAGAGCTAATAATACATACGAGCTGTCTTGTGATTGGTTAAAAATTACAAAAAGGCAAAACATGCTGGTCCTGATTGGTACAGAGTTTTCATCCGATCTCCACTGATATCAACAGTTTAGTTGTTGCATTTCAGGTGATTGTCATAAACATACTGCTTTTGGTTGAGGTCCGTCTTGGTGTAGTGCCTTATCCTTTTTCGCTGGTTTGGTTTCATATTGCTGCATCCCCAAAGCATATTTTCCTGTTGACCTAATGCAACACTAACCACAGCTTATATAGATGTCGTGTTCTGTTCTCATAATATTCTTATGAATATGTGACTTCATGCATGTGACTTTTTGTGTTGAAGCCTGCTGTTAAAATGCTTCTCCCTGCAGTCATTTTTTCCCTGTTATTGCAAATGAACATTACAATTATATTTTTGTAGGTTATAGGTTAAATTTAATTAACAAAAATATAGAGATACATTATCATCTAATTTAAAAGCAGGTCTCTATCCATGCAACATATAGTCAAAGGTTCAATGAAAATATGAAAACATAATAATGTAGTTATTCATTTCCTCCCATCATCATCCCTCTACACCAACCTGTATACATGTGTGTGTATGTGTGTGCGTGCGTTCTCGTGTGTGTGTATGTGTGTGCGTGCATTCTCGTGTGTGTGTACGTGCGTGCGTGCAGTGCCTGTGTGTGTGTGTGTGTGTGTGTGTGCGTGCGTGTGCAGGGTTGCCATGGTTCAGGCCATCTCCTTCCAGAGGAAGAGCCTGGCCTACATGCTGCTGGTGAACCCGGGGAACCTGTTCAGCATCCACCAGGAGAGCGGGGCCCTCGGCCTGACCCGGCCTGTGGACTACGAGGGCGGCCACACCCTGCACAGCCTGCAGGTCCGCGCCTCCGAGCCCGACACCGGCCTCAGCGGGGTGGCCGAGGTGAGGCGTCGCTGTGTGTGTGCACTGCACACGCACACACACACATGCACTTGGTCACACACGTGCACACACTCATGCCCACAGTCACAAACTCACATGCACACACACACACAAGCCCACATGTGTGAATGTACACACACACACACAAACACACACAAGTGCAAGCACACACACAGATAGACACATGGACAGATGCACAAACACACACACACACACACACACACACACACACACACACACACACACACACACACACACACACACACACACACACACACACACACACACACACACACACACACACACACACACACACACACACACACACACACACACACACACACATACATCTGACTGTCATCTGAAACGCGCACACGCCAAAACACTCTTTAGAAACTTGGTATAGAGATATTTGCAATGTTGTCTTTATAGGATCAATGCAAATACAGATATGGAACAATCGTATTGTTGATTATACACACACATTTATTTACGTCAAAAAACATATTCCATTTATGTAACATGAATTCTGCTAACAAAATACTTCTTCTACCACTACAATATAATACTACTCATTAGTTGGGGGAATTTGAAGATGACCTGTATTTTTGCTGTTGACCCTTTCAAAAATAGCCTGGAAAAGATCCCCCTGCCATTTAGTAGTCTATCTGTGCATGCTGTTTGTCAGTCCTCGGGATAGGTCACGCTCCCCTCAATGGTAACCATAGCAACCCAAATGTGAATTAATGATGGACAGGAGCACAATTTATACATTGAATATCACATATAGCATACTAGCAGTGGTAGATTACTCTTAGAATATAGCATAAATAATGACACACAAACACACACACACACACACGCACACACGCACACACACACACAGACACATACACACACACAGACACATACACAAACACACATAAATATCCTCCATTATCAGCTGAGCTTGCTACAGATATAGCATATCTCCTGCTGATGTCCCAGGCTTTCCTATGGAAGGTGTTGTGTGCGTGTGTGTCGCTCTAAAATATAACGCTGCTGTATCGCTGCTAATATGTTATAAGTTATCTTCAATGCATACACTTTATAAATACCCAGCATTATACAGCGTTGCACAGGCATGCCTCAATAGAGAGTTTCCCTTAAGAGAGGGCCGGTCTTACCGTCTGGATGACGGTGTGTGTTGTGGAAAGGCTGTCCAGTTGTTTGGGTGTTTATTCCGTGGCTTAAGGGGCATGGAGAATGGCTTTAAAGATCAGCTCCAGTGGGTCAGGTGAAGGAGGGGTGTGTGTGTGGGGGGGGTGGAGGTGGTGGTGCTGGTTGTGGGTCTGGCAGGATTTGGAGGGAGAATAGGAAAGGATTTGTTCCTGGCCTCTGGGAGGCGGGAGAGCCGTGAGGGAGGTGGAATTTAGATCGGTTTACTATTGTTGAGCAGGTGGCGTTTGTCTTGATAGCAGTCTGTATAAGAGTGTGCATCTATAATTGTGTTGGTGTGTGTGTGTGTGTGTGTGTGTGTGTGTGTGTGTGTGTGTGTGTGTGTGTGTGTGTGTGTGTGTGTGTGTGTGTGTGTGTGTGTGTGTGTGTGTGTGTGTGTGTGTGTGTGTGTGTGTGTCTGAGTGAGTCACTGCGAGTCTCTGAGGATAGCATGCCATCTGTGCTGCTATCACTCACTAAGTGGCGCAACAACATGCTAACAGTTCCCAGGTAGAAACACACTTAGCGCCTGTCTCCTGATGCAGAGGAATATAACCCTGCCCACGAACGAGGCCCCGTAACCATGGTTACAGAAGTAGCAGTTGATGGACGCAAGATGATGATGATTGAAAAGTTTTCTGACATTTAGGATATACTAGCTAAATGAAAATACAAAATAAGGAGGTGAGCAAAATAATAACTATAACACTACTCAAACAAATGAGCTGTATACTTTATTTGAGAATTTATTTGAATAAAGAGAGATCCTAGGGTACCAATGTCTAAAGTTAAGGTGTTTGGTCTAAACAAGGGACGGGAAATTATTTTTCCCAGGGGGCCAAATGAGCAACTGAAAATATTTTGGAGGGCCGGGCTAAAACGCCGAACTCAATTATGCATAATATACATTTTATTTCTATATAAAAAGCAGTAAATGGCATTGTTTTGACTGCTGGTAAGAGTGCATGTTATCATTTGGCAATTAAAAGGTGAGGTTAGCTTGCAAAATTTTAATTTATTCAAATAGAATTTCCAAACTGATAAACAAGATGTGAAACATTTGACTCATTTTCAGTCACATTAATAACAAATGGCATTTGAGTTTCATATACTATTGAAAGAAGGATTTTCTTAGCTTTCTAAAGACATCACATCATCTTTGTAGCCAAAATAAACAAGACATGTCACTGAACTGTGTAACTGTGTAAAGAAAAGTGTACCAGTTTTTTTAGCCTTATTGACTTTACATGCCTATATTTAACATTTAATGTTTTCAGAACTGTGCAAAAAAAAAAAGATCAAGTGTCCCATTACACTTGTTATATTTCCACATTTTAGTGTTCTTCTGTTCTTTTTTTTACTGTGCAGAAAAAAAGAAAATCATCAAGTGTCCCATTTCACTTGTTATATTCATTCAGTGTGAGGAATCCAGTCTCTGTTGAGCTTTAAAAAGTCCATCAAAGTCAGGTTGCATGTCTGAGGTGGAGATGTGAAGCACAGCTGACAGATGTTCATCAGTGAGAGAGGATCTGTACCTGGATTTGGTCAACTTCATGACTGAGAATGTCTGTTCACATATGTAGGTGGATCCAAAGATAACCAACAACTTCTGAGCATGTCTCCTCATGTTTGGAAAGTTCTCCTCCTTGGGAGCAGAGTAGAACTCTAGCAGTGATGCTGACTTAAAGTGCTCTTCCAGTAGTGAATCAGACTGCAGGTCAATGAGTTCAAGCTGAACATCAGTGGATGCACTATCAGTACTGCAGGTAAAGGGAGAGGAAACCAGCTGCATTTTATCCTCAACCTTTTTGAAATCTTGAAAACGCCTTGAAAATTCATCATGCAGTACTCCTAACATGGATGAGTACCTGTGCCGTGATCAGCTGATGGTTTGACTTCTTGCAGGGTTTTCATGTGTTTGAGATTGTTGCTGCCTAGTTGCCTTGAAATTAATTGCAACTTTGTCATGAAGGCTAGGCTTTCACATGGCTATGCATTTCATGAGCAAAAAGAGCCTTGCCCTGCAGATGTGTGTTCAGTTTATTCATCATTGCAGTCACATCAACAGCAAATGTTAAATCTGCCATCCAGTCCTTATCAGACAGCTCTGGGATGGTTCTGCCTTTCATCTCACAAAACAATTTTATACTCTGATTTCAGGCTGAGCCATCAGCTGTGTGGTACCTGACATCACCATGTTCACTCTCTAGTTCCTCCAATAGTGAAACAAACTGCCTGTGATTTAATGCTTGCACTCTGATGAAATTTACTGTTGTAGTAACAACATCAACCACATGGCTGAGTTTTATGTATAAATGTAGAAACACCAATTTTCTGCTCTGCGTTGAGTTCACTCACTTTATCTTGCATTCTTTTCAAAAGCCCAACATTTTTCCCTGTCAAATTCGGACATCCGTACGTAGTGACAACTGCCAGTCTGTCCCATTCATGTCCCAGTTTGTCCATGCATGCGTTTACCTCGGTGAACAGATCACTCCCCGTTGTGGTTCCTCTCATTGGCCGCATTGCTGCCAGCTCCTCCGTAAGCTTGAAGTCGCGCGTTATCCCCCGGAGAAATCATGAGCAGCTGGGCTGTGTCACAGACGTCACAGCTCTCATCCAAAGCCAAAGAAAAAAAGTTGAAGCTTCCCACTTCACTTTGCAGCTGAAACTCCAGATTCTCTGCGATGTCCTCTCCACCCTTCTCGTCACGGTGCGGCAGGACAGCGGGATGTTTTCAATGCACTCTTTCACAAACTCCCCCTCCGAGAATGGCTTACTTTTCTGGGCGATTTTGTGGGCTATCACAAAGCTGGTTCTGGTCGCTGCATCTCTGGCTGCATGCAGCTTTGTAAAACAGCCTTGTTGCTCTTCTAGCTTTGCTAGTAAATCCGTGGATGTCCGCGCTCGTTCGGCATCAGTCAAGTTTTTGTATTTTTCGGCATGTTTCGTCTCGTAATGCCGTTTCAAATTGTACTCTTTAAACACTGCGACACGCTCCCCACAAACCAAACACACAGGTTTACCCTTGATTTCAGTAAAGAAAAAATTAGTAGTCCATATTTGTTTGAAAGTTCTGCTTTCGGCATCCACTTACCACTTTTTGGCATGAGCCGACATTTTCGCATTTTTCCCGGGTGACAAGGAAGGACAACAGTTCAGGGGTGACACGGAAGGAAGACAGGTTATCAATCACACGCATTTCACGTGCACAGTTGACGTGCACGATTGCGTGCACTGTGAGAATAAATGGGCTTCAAAATAAAAGCAATGCGGTTTTAGTCCACCCCTAAGATAATTAGAAAATGTTTTGTTTTCTAATTATCATGTAATCTTTCGCGGGCCGGTCAGAATCGTCCCGCGGGCCGTATTTGGCCCGCGGGACGTACAATGCCCAGGTCTGGTCTCAAGGGTTAGAATTTGTTATAAATTGAAAGATGGTGCTCATGACCCACTGGAGGGGAACTGTAATAGACAGTAGAAAGATGTACTTGTTTTACTGGGATAGCAAATCCAGGGCCGCCATCTTGACTTGGCAGCTAGTTAAGGTCACTCAGTCACCCACTCACTCACACCACTACTGAATCATTTACTCACACAAAAACACACAAGTGCCCACTCGCACACATAACACTGGAGGCGGTTCTGCAGTGACTCTTGAAGCATGTGATTGATAGATGAATTGATAAATGGCATGACTTCATCAAATCAATTTACTTTGCTCCTATTGGCTCCATCCAAACCCCATTCCCGCCCCAACGCAGAGCCCCTAACAAATCAGGACGGATAGACTCTCTTGCTCGCTCTCTCTCTCCCTATTACCCTTTCAACAACCTCCAGCCCCTCTCTCTCTCTCTCTCTCTCTCTCTCTCTCTCTCTCTCTCTCTCTCTCTCTCTCTCTCTCTCTCTCTCTCTCTCTCTCTCTCTCTCTCTCTCTCTCTCTCTCTCTCTCTCTCTCTCTCTCTCTCTCTCTCTCTCTCTCTCTCTCTCTCTCTCTCTCTCTCTCTGTCCCTCACTATAACCGGGTGTCTCGCTCTCTCCCCAGGTGGTGGTTCACATAACGGATGAGAACGACTGCACGCCAGAGTTCCTCCACTCCATCTACAGCAGAGACAACATCCCTGAGAGCACATCTCCAGGAACCTCCTTACTGCAAGGTAACACGCACGCACACACACACGCACACACACACACACACACACACACACACACACACACACACACACACACACACACACACACACACACACACACACACACACACACACACACACACACACACACACACACACACACACACACACACACACACACACACACACACACACACACACAGGTCAACGTATCCTCATACATCGGTTAGTATGATATCTTACGAAAGGTTATGTAGATTACAATTAAGTGTAGGTCTTGGAAGAACTTCAGCTCAAAATCAAGCAAGCCGCTGAATGAGGCGCCACGAGATGAAGCATTTTCTCACGCTTGGTGGGTCCCTTCTTGTAGGAGTGGAGCCCCCCAAATTGATAATTGTGTATGTCCTTTGAGACCCTCTTGGATATGAAAGAGACCCCATGTCTATAACTCACTTGTTAGTGTCCCTGACCTCCAGGTCGCCTCTCATTGCATCACTTCCTGTAGGGCTTGACTTCCTAATTGATCATTCTAGTATATCTTAAAGCCCTCTTTCATATAAATGTCTCCACCACCATCGGGGCGTGGCAAGAATTCTCCTTATCCATATGAGGAGGTGGGTAGGGGAAGGGGGGTTGCTTGTGAGCAGTAGGGGTACACCATGAATAAATAAGAAGCTTGCAATAAGCAGTTCACTCAACAACAGGAACAGTCGATACACACTCAGGATGAGGAATGACCTCTCACACATGATAAATTAACGGATTGTGTCAAATAAACCTGCCTCGTTAAATCAATGAGCTTGGTGTTCTGCTTTCTCGAATAGGTTATCGGCTGTGTCACTACCAAATCAGTCCGTGCCAACACATCTCTCAGAGTGTGATTTGAAAGAAAAACGAATCACGTTGATTACAAAAGTAATTAATTAATTAAAATATAACTGTGTTACAGGGGCGCGAACATAAACAGAAACATACACACACAAAGAGTATAATATACAAAGTAGTATGTCCCCATTTTTTTTTTATGATGCTCAAGAATAATTGCCAAAATAGGATACTCTCGAATGATACAAAATAATATTTAAAAATAATATATATTTTTTCTTCTCCTCCTCTCCTCTCCTCTCACTCCTCTTCTCCTCCCGTCCCCTCTCCTCCCCTCTCCTCTCCTCCCCTCTCCTCCCTCTCCTCCCCTCTCCTCTCCCTCTCCTCCTCCTCTCCCTCTCCTCTCCTCTCCTCTCCTCTCTCTCTCCTCCCTCTCCTCTCCTCCTCCCTCTCCTCTCCTCCCCCTCCTCTCCTCTCCTCTCCCTCTCCCCCTCCCCTCCCTCCTCTCCTCTCCCTCCTCTCTCCTCTCCTCCCCTCCCCTCCCCTCCCCCTCCCCTCCCCTCCCCTCCCCTCCCCTCCCCTCCCCTCCCCTCCCCTCCCCTCCTCTCCCCTCCCTCCTCTCTCTCCCTCTCCTCCTCTCCTCCTCCTCTCTCCTCTCCTCTCCTCTCCCTCTCCTCCTCCTCTCCTCTCCTCTCCTCTCCTCTCCTCTCCTCTCCTTCTCCTCTCCTCTCCTCTCCTCTCCTCTAGTTCTTGCCAGGGACTGTGACACAGGGCTGAACTCAGAGCTGTCCTACTTCATCTCACAGTCCTGACTTTGAGATCACTTCCAGGGGCGTGGTCAGCCCCAGCAGGAAGCTCGACTACGAACGGCCCAATCACATGTATGAGTTTGTCGTGGTCGCCGTGGATGCAGGTAGTCCCGCCCGCACAGGGACCGCCTCCATCCGGATCCGCATGGCCAACATCAACGACGAGGCACCCGTTTTCTCACAGCATATGTAGGTCTATCTGTCTGTCCGTCTGTCCCTTTGTCTTTCCGTCCGTCTGTTTGTCTGTTTATGTGTGTGTCTGTCTTATTGTTGTCATTGTTGTCGTGTGTTTATCTTGTTGTCGTGTGTTTATCTTCCTTTTTTCTAATTTCCTGTGTCGCTTATGTTGAAGGGTATTCCCAGTGTGATGAAACTGTTCAACCTGCTCCTCTGCCCAGACTTATCCATATCTAAATAAAACAAATCGCTTCCACTCTCTGTGGAAGTTCTCCTTTTCTCTCTCTCCATCACCTTTCGTTCTCATCACATCTCCTCTCCTCTCCCATCCTCTTCCACCCCTCTCCTCTCCTCCCCATCCCCTCTACTCTCCTCCCATCCTGCCCCAACCCCACATTCCCCTCCTGTCCCACCCTCCCCAACCTCTATCCTCTCCTCTCCAATCCTCCCCCATCCCCCATCACCACCTCCTCTCCTACTCCTCCCCTCCTCTCCTCTCCTCTCCTCTCCTCTCTCTCCTCTCCTCTCCTCTCCTCTCCTCCTCCTCTCCTCTCCTCTCCTCTCCTCTCCTCTCCTCTCCTCTCCTCTCCTCTCCTACCCCATCCTACCCACTCCTCTCTCTGTGGTTTATGAGACCTCTTCCCTGCAGTGTTTGGAGTCCCGGTACAGCATCATTATCATGTAAATCATGTTAATAACCTCCCACCAGGGCTGGGATTAGCTCCCAGTGTGTCTTTTCACTTGTCTCTACTGGTCTACTGGGGGCGGTGCAGTGGTTGGGTGGTGGCATTTAGCAGAAAAAAACAGCCAAGAGCAGGGATGGCCATTTGAAAGCCTAGACACGTGCATGGATGCATCTGCTTTATAAGTGCACATAAACATGTCCTGGATGACAGTAAAGAGGGAATGGTAATGCACAAACTCACAGAGGCACACTAATGAAATGTATATTGCTTTATGTTTGCTGTGGGTGTGTGTCTTAGTCTGAATGGTTCATGTATGCTTGCAATTTTGTGTGTGTGTGTGTGTGTGTGTGTGTGTGTGTGTGTGTGTGTGTGTGTGTGTGTGTGTGTGTGTGTGTGTGTGTGTGTGTGTGTGTGTGTGTGTGTGTGTGTGTGTGTGTGTGTGTGTGTGTGTGTGTGTGTGAGAGATGGCTTAATGCTTATGTATACATTTTGTATTACATTTTGTACTTATTTCTTGTTCCTGGCTCCCTCTCCCCACTTCCTCCGCTGCTAATATCCCCCCTCTTTTTTTCTCTCTTCCCCCCTCTCTCCTCCTCTCTCCCCCTCTCTCCACCTCTCTCCTCCTCTCTCCACCTCTCTCCTCCTCTCTCCTCCTCTCTCCTCTTTCCACCTCTCTCCTCCTCTCTCCTCCTCTCTCCTCACCTCTCCCCCTCCCTCCTCCTCTCTCCCCCTCTCCCACCCTCTCCCTCCTCCCTTCAGCTATAAGACCTTCCTGAGTGAGGACGCGGGACCCGAGACCCTGGTGGCCATCGTGCATGCCAAGGACCCAGACGGAGATGCCGTCTCCTACGCCATCACCGGCGGCAACGAGGACAGCAACTTCCAACTGGACAACCAGAAGGGTGCGGGTCACGGGGGGCGAGGGGGGGGGCAGACGGTTGTACTTATGAAACGCACAGTCCGACTTCAGTACAGTAACCTGTTCTGAGCAATACAATTTCTTACAGTGACGACGAATTAATTAGAAATGTACTCGTTTTGTTAACAAGGTGTGCATCAACCATCAGAAGATTATGTTTCATGGAAGCTGCTGCAATCTCCCCAAGTTAAATGGGTGGACTCTGTTTCCCCTCCTGGCTACCGAGCGAGGCGGGTGACCGATTACTGCATTAAATCACAGTTCCTAGCGACAGCGTTTCAGACTTTGAGGAAGTAAACAAATCAGCCAGGGGGCGGGGATTCAGACCAGATCCCATTCTGAAGTCTTCATTAGCTGGCTTTGATATGTTCCATTTGACAATGATTCACACCAAGATATTGGGGAGGTGAGGAGTGAAAACATCCCTCTGGGATATGTTATGGTTATTTTATTTTTTAAGATCCTGATGCACACGTCTAGTAGGTATGCTAGAAGAAGCAAAAGTACACCTTCATCTTTAAATAGAATAACATAGAATAGATGATGTACTGTATATATGGACTGTAAATGGGAAGTTCATCTATATTAAATTACATTAAATGAAACCTGATGATGTACATTGAGATGGAGTAGGGGGGGCAAGAGGAGAAGAGGATGGGGTAAGGGATGAGGGGAGAGAGTAGACAGGAGCGATGAGGAGGGCAGAGGACCATAGAGGAGAGGAGAGGGAGACAGGATGAGAGTTAAACACAGACAAAAGATAGAGAGAGGAGGTGAGGAAACAGGGACAATGGTCAAGCATCAGTGAGGAAGGTAGTTCACACACAAGCGGGTGTTTTCTTGTGACTGAGTGTGTGTGTGTGTGTGTGTGTGTGTGTGTGTGTGTGTGTGTGTGTGTGTGTGTGTGTGTGTGTGTGTGTGTGTGTGTGTGTGTGTGTGTGTGTGTGTGTGTGTGTGTGTGTGTGTGTTGTGTGTGTGTGTGTGTGTGTGTGTGTGTGGGTGTGTGTGTGTTTGGGTGTTTCTGGTTCTGTTCCGTTTTGTTCTCCCAAAAGTATACAGAGCTTTGCCCGCAAAACAACTATTGGAGGATTATTCATGTATGAGTGTGTGTGGTGTGTCTGTGTGTGTGTTGTGTGTGTGTGTGTGTGTGTGTGGTGTGTGTGTGTGTGTGTGTGGTGTTGTGTGTGTGTGTTGTGTGGTGTGTGTGTGGTGTGGTGGTGTGTGTGTGTGTGTGTGATGTGTGCGTGTGTGTGTGTCTAGTAGCATGATTTGGGCAGGTTAACTTGATGTGTGTGTGTATTTGTCTCTGCCCCCGAACCCCCACAAACAAATACACAACAACTCAAACACAACACACTAACCGCCCCGCTACAAAAACCACCTACCAGTGGTTATACGTTTGGGTTTATCAAGAGCACTCTCTCTCCTCTCTCTGTCTGACATCTCACATCTCTCTCATTCTCTCATCTCCTCTCATTTCTCCTCTCTCTCTCTCTCTCTCTCTCTCTCTTCTCTCTCTCTCGTCTCTCTCCAGTCTCACTCTCACGATCTCTCTCTCTCTCTCTCCTGAAAACAGGGAGCACCAGCTAAAGCTTAAGCCTCTGCCGCCCTTATCACCAACCATGCCCTGCTGTGCTTGTTCACACACACAAATATGCACGCGCACACTCACACACACACACACACGCACACACAAACACACACACACAGGCACACACCATTGCTGTCACAAACACAACCACACACACACAAAAAAGTCCTCTTGTGAACACACACACACACACTCGCACAAAAGTTATGTTAGACACACCTCGCAAATATTCACACAGATATAAACACGAACATTTGCACATAAATGATATATTAGTCCCTCTCTCTCCCCCCATATCTCCCTCTCTCTCTCCCTCGCTCGACCATATGGCCTTTGGCTCGCTCTGCCGTTCTGCTTTGTCACTTCAAAGCCCTGAGAAGCATTTTCATGTAGATGTGTTTCCCTCCCCCCTGCCCTCCTCCTCTGTTTATCAAGCCACACAAGCAATTTGTTGTCGGCATTTTTTTTTTCTCCCTCACCCTGCGTTTGTTCTGGCGCAGAGGAAGCGGAGCGCGCAGGACATTTGCACAGTGGAAGCGCTGCTCTTTTTTTTCTCCCCTGGAATAAGTGCTATGAGTTTGGACATTAGCATTTCAGCGGTAGCGCTGGCTGTCTCCCTCCGAGTGACTCACCTGCAGCAGCAGCAAGGGTGGCCACTGAGGTCCCTGCTTCTCCTCCCAACACCACTGAGCACCGCCGGGCTCTCTGGGCTCCAGCTGATTGGCCATGTATATTTAATTACCACTACTTGAGGTGCAGTCGGAGCGCCACAGACCTGCACCGCCGAAACCGCAAAATGCAACAGCACGGCGGTGGAACAGAGATATCTAGTGTTTTTCTGATTCTAATTGGCTCATATATGGAACCACTGTCATCGCTATCCTAACCATCCTCAGGTTTAATTTCAGCGTGGGCTGGCTGTCTTTTAATAAAACACCAGGGATGTGAATAATCAAAGGTGTAGACCACAGACCACAATAGCAGAGGCTGCAGTTATGACCAAACAGCGGTGGGCAGGCTGAGCAGCAGCCAGGTGATTTGGAGGACTTGATACAGCAATTCCTCCCTGCTAGAGAATCATCGTCAGTAGAAATCTCCTGCTGAATCTATTATTAAGGTAACCAGTGACAGGTGCCTCCAGCAGTCCACTAACCCCTCTCTTGTTCTCTCTCTCTCTCTTCCTCCCCCCCCCTCCATCGCCCTCCCTCTCCCCCCTCTCTATCGCTCCTATCTCTTTTTATATCTGTCTTGTCCCCCTCTATATATTTCTACCTCTCCCTCTCTCTCTCTCTCTCTCTCTCTCTCTCTCTCTCTCTCTCTCTCTCTCTCTCTCTCTCTCTCTCTCTCTCTCTCTCTCTCTCTCTCTCTCTCTCTCTCTCCCTCTCTCTCTCGCTCTCTCTCTCTCTCTCTCTCTCTGGTCCCTTATTATGCATGAGTAGCGTGTGTGTGAGTGACACGCTTGGAGCATGTGAATGCCTAAATGGAGCGGTGTGTGTGTGGTTTTGACCATAGG
>OLKM01000034.1:172138-180696 GCA_900291075.1 Melanogrammus aeglefinus | reverse complement strand
TTTCTTGGTCTCTCTCTCATCTTCTTTCTCTCTCTCTCTCTTTCTCTCTTTCTCTCTCTCTCTCTCTCTCTCTCTCTCTCTCCTCTCTCTCTCTCTCTCTCTCGTCTCTCCTCTCTCTCTCTCTCTCCTCTCTCCCCTCCCCCCCCCCTTGTGTAACTCCAGGTATCATCAAGCTGCGTATGAGCCCCCCTCCCAGGCTGAGGGGCCCCCAGTACATCCTGAACATCACCGCCACAGACGACAACGCTTCGGGGGGTCCGTACCCCCTCAGCAGCTCTGCACAGGTGGTGGTCGGCATCAACGACATCAACAACAACAAGCCCCTCTTCCAAGAGGTAGACCTTTCTGTGTGTGTGTTGGTGTGTTTGTATGTGTGTGTCTGGGTGTCTGAGATTGTGTGAAGAGGTGTGGTAGTGTCTTCGTGTGTTTTTGTGTGTGTGTGTTTGTGTGTGTGTCTGTGTGCTTATGCGAGAGAGAGAGCGAGAGATAGAGAGAGCAAAAGAGAGTGTGTGAGTGCAGTGCACACGTGTGAGTGTGTGTTGCTGTTGTAACAATGCATCACCATCAGTTAAATCATAGTGTAATCCAGTATTGTTACAACGACATCAAGCTGTGGTTACCCACGCTCTCCATCCCATAATAAGCCCCCTGTGTCCCCTGTGCCCAGTGTCAGAACTACAGCCAGCACGCTGTTGTCCTGGAGAACCAGCCCCCAGGGACCTTTGTCCTGCGGGTCCACGCGGTGGATGCTGACATGGGGGTGAACGGGGAAGTGAAGTACGGCCTCATGAACCACGAGGGCGGAGCCTCCGGGTTCGACATAGACCCCGACACAGGTGAGATAATGAGACAGGTGATAATGATACAGGTGAGATAACGATACAGGTAATAATAATACAGGTGAGATAACGATACAGTTGAAGAATGATACAGTAAAATAATGATATAGGTCATAATGATAACGATACAGGGAGATAATGATACTGGTGAGATAATAGTTCCAGTGAGATAATGATACTGGTGAGATAATAGTACCAGTGAGATAATGATACTGGTGAGATAAGGACACAGGGAGATAATGATACTGGTGAGATAATAGTACCAGTGAGATAATGATACTGGTGAGATAAGGACACAGGGAGATAATGATACTGGTGAGATAATAGTACCAGTGAGATAATGATACATGTGTGATAATGAGACCGCTAGATAATGATACAGGTCAGATAACAAAACAAATTAGATACAGTTGAGATAATGATATAAGTTAGAATTTTCTTTGTTGCTGGGCTCCTTATTTAATTGGCAAGATGCAAACCGTCAGAGCTGCCGAATGCGTGTGGTGATGGCTGGTTCATACTGGGGCTGATTGGCCAATGCACCACAGGTGTGCAGCCTCACCTAGCAACGTCTAATCAGCCAGACCTGGGCCAGGTGAGGCTGCTTCAACCAGCCGTCGGCCACACATTCGCACAGGGTGAGATATAATGAGACCTAATTACACAGGTGACCCTTGACTTTTTGGTTTTATATGAGGTAATTATTCATTTCATTTATCCCGAATGTTCATCTCCCCTCTGGGTTGTGTTATAATGGTCATAATCTATTCACGTGTAAACAGCATGTTTTTGGCCCAGTTTTGGACTGTTTTGTTATTGTTAATTGGTTGCACCAACAAAATCTAGTTTTCAAATGTCGTTGTGAAAAGCCAAAAAACAAACAAATCTGCCCCATTTTCTATGTTGAACTAGTTTGAAATGTTCAAAACATTACACATGATGTTTTATTTCTTGGATGACATGAAAATTCAGGAAAAATGTAAACATTTATTTGAGGCAATTGATGTCAGATTTTTACAACCAGATATGGTAACAGTTTCAAAGATTTTATGAGTGGCCTTTAATATGTCTGGCCACTATCCTGCGTCACAAGGACGTCAAAATGTGAAGGAGGCAATAAAAGATTATCATAGATCAAAATGTGACCTTAAGGAAAAAGTGTACCTATTTTCATTACACTTTATTGCCTTTCAAATGCTTTGACTGTTAACAATGTAGTTATTGTAATACTCAGTCTAGCGACTGCGTATTACATTAAACATAGTCACAGACATAATATTGTAATGGTTACGTGTTCATCATTTGATCAACATGTGATGGGTGGCAAACATCATGGTGACTAAACATCTCACCCCTATCGTGTGTGTGTGTGTGTGTGTGTGTGTGTGTGTGTGTGTGTGTGTGTGTGTGTGTGTGTGTGTGTGTGTGTGTGTGTGTGTGTGTGTGTGTGTGTGTGTGTGTGTGTGTGCGTGGTGTGCATGTATGTGTGCTTGCGGTGTATTTATGTGTGTGTGTGGTGTGTATGTATGTATGTATGTATATGTGTGTGTGTACCAGGCGTGGTAAGCAGTACGACCAGCTTCGACCGTGAGCGCCAGCGTGAGTTCACCCTCTCTGTGACGGCCACAGACCAGGCAGACGAGCCCCTCATTGGGATATGCCAGGTCACCGTGGTGATCGCCGACCAGAACGACAACGACCCCAAGTTCCAGAACAGCCGCTACCAGTGTGAGTGACGGCCCATCGTCACGACAACAACGGCATGAATTATCCTCCCCGATCTCCTCCCCACACTTCTGCATAGTGATTATTCTCCTATCATAATAACCATAGGGAACTCAACATGAAATGTACGGTACATGGTTATATCTATATATATCTCGTGTTTATCTGCCTATAAGAGCAGGTGCCACTTATCGTCTTAATTTGCTGTTGAAGGCAGTGAAGATCTGGACGCGGGTGTTGATAGTGTGGCAGCTCAGTGAAGAGTTGTGCTGCTTTGCCTTGGAGCAGGGCTTGAATGAATCCCCAACGACCACATAATGCTAATAGTCTCTGGATTCCATGAGAAATAATCCCCTTCAAATCTCCCAAGAATGATGAAATATCAGCTTATGGCCCTCTGGGCCGCTGTTTGTTTACTGCGTGTGCAAATATGTGTTTTGATATGCGTTGTGTCACAAGTTTTTACCATTAGATTAGGGAGAAACAGAGAGCGGCTCATTAAGTATTTAACAGGCAGGTTTGGATTTCTGGGGCGCACATTAATTTGCTGTTTGTATGTCTGTATGTGTGTGTGTGTGTGTGTGTGTGTGTGTGTGTGTGTGTGTGTGTGTGTGTGTGTGTGTGTGTGTGTGTGTGTGTGTGTGTGTGTGTGTGTGTGTGTGTGTGTGTGTGTGTAGGTGTGTGTGTGTAGGTGTGTGTGTGTGTGTGTGTGTGTGTGTGAGCAAGAGATGGGGGAAGAGAGCGAGAGAGACAGACAATAATATGTGAATACCCTGGGGGGTGATAAGATTGCTCATGCAAAATTTCTCTGACAATTGATTTTGAAGGTACAGTTTTTTTTGCCAAATTCACTTTTTCTGTTGCAATCCTTGTTGGCACTGTCAGAAAGACTTCGGATAAACAGAAAAACTTCCATTTACTGACTATGAAGTGAGACAGTGAAATCAAATTATAATATTTTAAATTATTTACAATATGTTTGAAACAAAACAAAACAAAGCGAAACGAATACAAACGCACACAACCGTCTGACATACATAGCAGGAATGCAAATTCATATCCATGACCTGTTTCTTTGTTAAGGTCATGGTTCCATTTACATGAATGAGTGACAGTTTGCACTATGCTTTGGGGAGGATTATAACACGGGAAAATGTAAACAGGCATGCTACAGTGTACAGGGCCGGGAACTCCCAGAATCCTCCTGTGAAACCGATGCTGGGGCCGTGGGGTTGATGTTAGGGCTTGTTAGGTGTTTGTTTGGTGAAATCTTACATTGAAATGGTGTTGAGAAGATGTGACATACATGGCTTATCTTAATCCCAAACTTACCCTTTGCAACCCATTTCTAACAAATGTTCAAACAAGAATAATCACCGTAATAATAAAGTGCCAATGTGCTAAATATACAACATTATTTACCTATATGTTATACGTCATTGTGATATTATATATTATTATAGAATAATAACAGTGTGTTGTTATTTAAATGTTATTATAGTATAATAACTTACTCTAATCGTGTTATTTCATCCTGTGCTGCAGACTTTCTTCGCGAAGACACCTCGGTTGGAACTAGTTTTCTGCGGGCGGCGGCACACGATGCCGACCAAGGGAGTAATGCGGCTATTACGTACTCCTTGTCCAATCAGAAGCCAGCTTACTTGGAGATCAACCCCACCACGGGATGGGTCTACGTCAACCACCCCATCTCACAGGTCAGAGTCCTTTCGTTATACCAAAATACCCTGATGGCATTGAAGTTGCGCTAGTAAATGTAATGGGTTAATACTTCCACCGTTGAGTTTAATTTGGCAAAACTTAAAGTAGTTGTGTATGTGTTTGTGTGTGTGTATGTACATGCGTGTGTGTGTGTACCTTTGTGTGTGTGTGTGTGTGTGTGTGTGTGTGTGTGTGTGTGTGTGTGTGTGTGTGTGTGTGTGTGTGTGTGTGTGTGTGTGTGTGTGTGTGTGTGTGTTGTAAGTGGACAACCTTTTTACCTAGAACAAAGAGAATATCCTGAGACTCCAGCGCAAACTGTGCCACATGTTCTTTATAATTAAAGCTTGTCTCTTCTTCTCTGAATGTCATCTTCTTTGTTCTTCTTCGTTGGTCGTCTTACGGAGATCATTCCTCCTACGCCTGCCCCGCCATCCGTCAATAATTAAACATACTGTAATTCCTGGCTCATCTCTTTCTATCTGTTGCTCGGTTCGCTCTCTGTTAATCCCTCGCTTTGTATTTTTCTCTCTCTCTTTTCACTCTGGGCATGCTCTTCTTTTGTCTTTCACTCGTCTTTCTCTCTTTCTATATTCCCTTATTTAATAAATCTGAGTTTCCGTCAAATTGACTGATTAATATTCTCTGCAGACCTCCTGAAATACATTGACACATCGCGTTGTCGTTGATCTCTTTTAGTTGAGTCTGTATCACGTTATGACTGAGCTGCTTAACGTAGACCATAGAATGACGGTTAAAAACTGGTCCTTTAATGGAAGAGTCTGGACGAACCGCAATAAACTAACAGAGACACTCTTTGAAGTAGGCCATAGGGCTGCTTGCTCCATCAACCACTAACTCTTGTCCTTTGACCCATGACCCCCTGTGTGTGTGTGTGTGTGTGTGTGTGTGGTGTGTGTGTGCGTGTGTGTGAATTAAAGTAACAGAGACACTCTTTGAAGTAGGCCATAGGGCTGCTTGCTCCATCAACCACTAACTCTTGTCCTTTGACCCATGACCCCCTGTGTGTGTGTGTGTGTGTGTGTGTGTGTGTGGTTGTGTGTGTGTGTGTGTGTGTGTGTGTGTGTGTGTGTGTGTGTGTGTGTGTGTGTGTGTGTGTGTGTGTGTGTGTGCGTGTGTGTGTGTGTGTGCGCGTGTGCAGACGTCTCGGATCAGCCAGCAGATCCTGGCCACAGACGGGGGCCTGCGGAGCAGCTCGGTGGAACTCAGCGTCATCATCACCAACGTGCACAACCAGCCGCCGCTGTGGGAGCAGAGCGAGTACTGGGTGACCGTGCCCGAGAACACCGTGCGTGACGCCAAGATCCTGGTGAGTGTGTGTGTGCGTATGTGTGTTGTCGTCATGACCCAAAAACTATGTCTGGCGAGGAATTGAAGTTAATTCAATTTGGATTGAAATGTTTTTTTTACATTGCTGAATAGGTGATAAATAGGAGGGTTTTTTAATCACTGTGACTGTCAAGGATATGTGTGACACATACACAAATGGCTCCCCCCCCACCCCCATGTCATTTCAAAGTGCCTCCAAAATTCCCTCTTTGATTCTGTCACGTCCCTATCGCTCCGTCTTGTTCTGTTGGTTCTGTCTGGGTTCTGTGTGGTTGTTCAGCCGTGTCTACAACCCCTTATTCTCCCCGTGGCTCTCTGAAGTTTTTCACAACTATCAGCCCCTCTGACAGGATGCACAGAAGAGAGAGAGAGAGAGAGAGAGAGAGAGAGAGAGAGAGAGAGAGAGAGAGAGAGAGAGAGAGAGAGAGAGAGAGAGAGAGAGAGAGAGAGAGAGAGAGAGAGAGAGAGAGAGAGAGAGAGAGAGAGAGAGAGATATGATGGGTGTGTATTTAATTACACTTGTTAGAACTCTGTGATGGTTGCAAGTCATCTCGGAGGCAGAGTTTGACGCGTAATAACTGTAATCAACATCTGACAGAGAGAGAGAGAGAGAGAGAGAGAGAGAGAGAGAGAGAGAGAGAAGAGAGAGAGAGAGAGAGAGAGAGAGAGAGAGAGAGAGAGAGAGAGAGAGAGAGAGAGAGAGAGAGAGAGAGAGAGAGAGAGAGAGCTAGAGAGAGAAAAAGAGAGAGATTATGAAGGATGAAGAGACAATGGAAGACAAACACGTTGACAGCAGAGGATGAGTGGGGGATGACGAGATGGAAGACAGGATGTCACAGAGAAGGCGCAGAGCAGAGGACTGCAGAGAGAGATAATCACACGGGACGAAGGGAGAGGGGGTTTGATGGACAGCGACGCAGGGGGAGAGAGAGATCAGATGGAGAGAGAGAGAGAGTGTAATGTCTCCAGATGACTACGAATTATGTCTCACTGCTACGTGTACCAGTGTCCCCTATTATCTATCTTCTCTGCACTCGTCACCTCCCCATCCTCTCCTTCTCCCCTCCCTTCGTCTGCACTTTCATCCTCCTCTCCCCTCCCCTACTCTTCTCCTCTCCTCTCTTCTCCTATATTCCTGTAATAATTACATTGAGGAGGAAGTGGTAGTGTTGTTGTAGATTTAATAGAATTAAAATGCCACGTTAATGAAAAGTGAATTACATTGTTATAAGGCCGGAGGGAGTGTTTGTGTGCGTGTGGGGGTGTTTTTTGTATGTGTGATTAAATAGCTTTTGGACATTCCATAGAACGCATATCTGTGTCTGGAATATAAGTGTTAAACTTAAATAAGACTAAGGCAAAACTTTTGTGTGTGTGTGTGTGTGTATGCACGTTTGCAGTGTGTATGCAAGTGGGTGTGTGTGCCAGTGCATGCCTACTTGTGTGCTTGTCTATTATCGTGGGGTTGTGAGCAGGCACGTATATGCATGTGCGTGCGTGTGCAAGAATGCTTGTGTGTTTTTGTGGGTGTGCATATTTGTGTATGTAATGCTGAAGAAGCATTTCTGGTGGAAGCAAAGATATAAGTGTCTAATCTGTATGTATTGCTATTCGTACTTCCTCTTCCTGTATGTGTGTGATAAGTGTGTGTGTGTGTGGGGGGGGGGGGGGGCAGGGTTGCATCCAGGGCTCAAGGCTAAATCTAACATATTAGACGAGTAACAAATGTTTTTGCTAGCGTGTTTTATCGGCGTACACTTGTTCACCTTGTGGACAAATATTAATAAGCCTAGTTAGATCAGCAATGCTGTGAATGAAGATAGAGAGTGCTTTGCACATAATGAAACAATCATAAACAAGGAAATTCAGCTTCAGGGTAGCCAGATGAGACAGGGCGTGGAGCAGACTCATCAAAATAGCCAAACAAATATTGGCTATTGACTACAACCGTAATATTGTAAATGTAATATGGCTGCTTCTCAGCTGCTAAGCTTGATCTTAGCTAACCTAACAGCTGCCAAAACTTCTGTGTGTTATGACTATGATTCTAAGAAGGATAAGAAGAAAAAACTATGTGCGGTGTGTTATTGTGGTAGTTAAAATTGTAATGAATCCGATAAATCATTTTAATTTCTGAGAAAAATACATTAATAATTATGTGTGGAAGGCTTACTCTGTTATGAAACGTTGGCTTTAAGCAGAGTTGTACCTGGGGGGGCAGTGTGAGATTTCTGGCCGCTCTCCGCTCTGGGAACCTGTGATATGTACTTTAGGAAATCGGCACTGTAATTCATCCTGCATGCTCTAAATACAAATTACGCTTTTTAAACAGTAATGCATTTATTAATACATCCCCCCCCAAAAAAAATCTCTCTCTGTCCCTCTCTTTCCCTTTCAACCTCTCTATAATTCTCTCTCCCATCTCTTTCCCTCCCTCTCTCTCTCCCCCCAAAAAGCTCCCTCTCTCCCCTATTTCCCTCATTCTACGTCTCTATCTCTCTCTACCACTCTCTCCCTCCCCCCACTAGCTCTCTCTCACCCCTAGCTCTCTCTCCCTCCCTTTCCCTATTTCTCTCTCTCTCCCTCTCTTTTGTCTCGCTCTCCCGCTCTCTCTCTATCTGGCTCTCACTCACTGTCTGTCTGTCTGTCTGTCTGTCTGTCTGTCTGTCTGTCTGTCTGTCTGTCTGTCTCTGTCTGTCTGTCTGTCTGTCTCTCTGTCTGTCTGTCTGTCTGTCTGTCTGTCTGTCTGTCTGTCTGTCTGTCTGTCTGTCTGTCTGTCTGTCTGTCTGTCTGTCTGTCTGTCAGTCTCTCGCTCTCTGTCTGTCTGTCTGTCTGTCTGTCTGTCTGTCTGTCTGTCTGTCTGTCTGTCTGTCTGTCTGTCTGTCTGTCTGTCTGTCTGTCTGTCTGTCTGTCTGTCTGTCTCTC
>OLKM01000034.1:147138-167138 GCA_900291075.1 Melanogrammus aeglefinus | reverse complement strand
TCCTCATCAACCCAAGTGTTTATCCACCACCATTAGAAGCAAACAGGATTGTTTACGATCGACTCCCTATAGCAGGCGAAGCAAGCGACAGAGGGATACAAAGTGTGAGGGAGATGAAGGGGGAGGGAGATTAAGGGGGAGGGAGATGAAGGGGGAGGGAGACAGTAAACCTGGTCCTTAATGAGCGGGGGAAATGTCACAGGTCTGCTAGCTCGTGACAGTAAACAACTAGCGGTTAGCTTCACAACTAGCCCCACCCTGCCTTGCTGAGGTAAGATGGGTTAAGAACAAACCCATGTGGGGCTGTGTAATTGGTCTCTCCCCCATCACAACAGAAAAGTTTTTCTTGCCAAAAACCAAACTTGACTTTCGTTCCTCTCTCTCCTCTCCCTTCTCCACGGCCAGACGTGAACGACAACGTCCCCTTCTTCCTGTCCTCTACGTACGAGGCCACGGTGGCCGAGGGCGCTGAGGCGGGCGCCGCCGTGGTCCAGGTGTCGGCCACCGACCTGGACTCTGGCCTGCACGGCATGGTGAGAGCCCCCCCCCCCCCCGCAGACAGATAGACAAGTAGAGAGACAGACAGGTACAGAGACTCACTATCGGAGAGACCCACGGAGAGTAGATAATAGAGAGAGGTACAGCATGATGGAGAAACAGGCAGATCAAAAGAGGGATAGGCAGGTTTGAGTCAGAAAGGTTGAGCGATAGAGAGACAGACGGATAGAGCGACAGGGACACAGACGAACGTGTAGCAAGACAGAGAGACGGACAAACAGACTGCATATTACAGACACCACATGGACGACCACAGAGACCAACACATGGAAAGACAGACGGACAGAAAGACCACAAGACAGGCATGAAGACGGCGATTCGGCTCAACATATAGACCGGTTCAGCATCGACCAGCCCCACAGTGTGTTCTCCGTCCTGGCGATGAGCCCCCCGGGTGTGACGGGTCTCCCTCACACCCTGCCTGCCCCCCCTCCAGATCAGCTACGTGATCCTGAAGGACGAGAGCGGTGACTCCCAGTACTTCAGCATCAACTCGTACACGGGGGTCATCCACACGCGCGCCTCCTTCGACCGTGAGCAGAAGGGCTCCTACCTGATCGAGGTCCAGTCCCAGGACGGCTCCGAGTCCGCCCGCTCCGGGCAGCAGGGCCAGCCCAACACTGGTGGGTACACACACACACACACACACACACACACACACACACACACACACACACACACACACACACACAACCACACACACACACACACACACACACACACACACACACACACACACACACACACACACACACACACACACACACACACACACACACACACACACACACACACACACACACACATACACAACCACAGGCACATGCACACACATACACGCATGCATACACACATATGGACGCATGTGTGCGAGTACACACACGCGCAAACACATTGATGCATGCACACAGACACATGGACGCATGCTAGCATGCACACATGCACACACACACACACACACACACTTCCTCTTTAACACAGTAAGCACATGAAAAATTAGATTGGATACATTGGAAACACATGCACATGCATATATGTACAAGGACAAGAAAACACACACACACACACACACACACACACACACACACACACACACACACACACACACACACACACACACACACACACACACACACACACACACACACACACACACACACACACACACACACCATGCAGACACATAGAACCCACACACCACGCAAAAACATACACACACACACACACCTCACTCCCACACACTTTACCCACACACACTTAACCCTCCCATACTCACACACTCCACCATTAAGGACGTTGATCCCAGGACAGTTAGAGGCGGTCTTTCATGTCTCGGGTGATCTGCCCCGGCCACGCCCTCCACCATCTCCATTCATTAACTCACTGTTAGCACCGTTAGCTAATGGCGCACGCTGATAATGGTCCACGCTAATTGCTTATCACGGTTCTGGGTCAATAACGGCCCACCATATCCATAGAGCTCGTGCCCCATATCACCATACCTCATGTTGCAGGCCCACTGGGGATGAGGTGTGATGTCACACATGCTAGGATGCTAGGCTAGGAGAAGCCGATTCCATCTCACCTTGGCCATTTGTAATGTATTCAGGTTTAACGAGCCGCCGTATGGCACCGCTATGAGGAGTGTAAAAATATTCTCTGCTATTAATGTGGCATAGGCTCCTCTCTATAATGTCCATAGGTGATTTTTTTCCGGAAGTGTTTTCCTTAAATGGATTGAAATGGTCCAATTTCCAAGTACTCCCTGGTTGTATGGCGTAATGTTTCAGTTCCAGTTTGGTCCACAGGATTTCTATGGCACTGGTCTACATTTGATGAGGTCATGAGGTTTAATATAATTGTGCAGTGGCCCGAGGCCTGGGCGTTTCTTTGCCTTTAACCTGGCTCGTTTTATACTCTCAGATCACACTAATACTAAATCACTGTTCTGTCCATCGTTGACATGAGTTAATCTCCTTAGGGGTGTCATCAAGCCCTTTGAGTCTTCTAGGTGCAGCACCTTTCATCTTCATCATGAGAGGACGAGCCATCTCCTCTCCGGGCCTCGGACGAACACTCTGTGAACACAGTGACTGCAGACGTTTAGATCTCCTTCGTCCCGTAACCCGACCCTCCATCTCCTCCTCCTCGCTCAGACACGGCTTACGTGAGGATCTTTGTGGCCGACGTCAACGACAACGCCCCGGCCTTCGACCAATCGGTGTACGAGGTGAGCGTGGAGGAGGACCAGGAGGTTGGCTTCGTGCTCATCACCGTGACGGCCAACGACGAAGATGAAGGTGAGAGCCCGTCCGGCGGCCTCCAGGCTCCTTGGTGGACCGGCTCACATCAAACGTGTCGTGTATATGGCTCGCAATATGTGTTTGTGTCCCTTGCCAGGTTTTAGTAGTTGATAAGATGATCTGGGATTGGACGGGCCGTGAGGCAGGAAGTAGTGGAGCGCCTCGCTCAAAGAGGCCCCAGGCTCGGGACACATGGGATTTAACCAAAATATTGGACTGGGAATCGAAAACCCTATGATACTGGTGGATTTACACATAAACAGGAAACAGTTTAAGGAATTATTAGAAATCCCCTCAACTAATGCAATTATTTATATATGGTTGGTCAAGTACTGTAGAGGTCTTGCCGCTGATATTAGCAAGCATCATCTGTCCTTTAGTGTTTGTTGAGGGGTTGGTTGGTCCTCATGAGATTCTGACAACCATCAATGTTCATGCGAATGATATTTGCTATTGCATCTAACATTTTTTTCACTGAGCTAAGGGCATATGTGTTGCAGTTAAATGCAGTTGGTGTGAAAGCACGGATAAACTGCTGAAACAGAAGTATCGTCAAGTAATCCATTGATTTCAACAATGTAACTGTATTCTAAATACCAACTATTTAAATTGTAACTATAACGGAGTACAGTTAGCTATCATTTCTGTTCTGAATGCGTAACACCGGTACATGTATTCCGTTACTCCCCAACACTGCTGGCTTGTCGCTGCTCTCCCTCCTGTGCGTCGCTGCTCGTTACCTTGGTGTTGTGGCCGTTTGAGGTTGAGCTTATGTTTGTCCCTCGTTTCCCGCCGTCGCCGCTGAAACAAATACATAAATAACTAAATACAAGGAAGGAAAAAAAACATCAAGGAGTGAGGCAAAGCAGGAGCAGCTCAGCTCGGCGGAACAACAGCCGAGCTGAGCGTGTCGCTCTCCTAATAACACTGTTATGGTGGAGCAGCCCCGCATCAGAGGAACACGACAGAGGAGCACAGCCCCAACACACACACACACACACACACACACACACACACACACACACACACACACACACACACACACACACACACACACACACACACACACACACACACACACACACACACACACACACACACACACTAGAGACACACACACACACACACACTAGAGACACACACACACACACACACTAGAGACACACGCACACCAAAAACACACAGCAACACACACACGCACACACATACCCACACACATGCACATGCACACACAGGTATGCAGTTTGAAGCCTGGCTTAGCGACGGTAAAACCAGTCCCTAAGACAGCCGCTCATTGAGGAGGCGAAGGGCCAACAACAAGGATTAAAGTCTCCTGTGATCCTCCTCCTATCCTCCGTGTGTGTGTGTGTGTGTGTGTGTGTGTGTGTGTGTGTGTGTGTGTGTGTGTGTGTGTGTGTGTGTGGTGTGTGTGTGTGTGTGTGTGTGTGTGTGTGTGTGTGTGTGCGTGCCCGCGTGCTTGTGTTTGCGCCTGTGTGTGTGTTGCGTCTGTTGTTGTTGAGGACATCTGGGTTTGGTTCCGCACTGATCCCCCAGACCTGCTATGTCGGGGTTCTTGGGAGAGACATGGTGGCAGACCCACACACAACACAGAGTTAAGAAGCGCTACGGTGGCAACCCAGATTACCCCCCCCCCCCCCCGGAGCCTCTCTTCAGGGGCCTGCGGGGTGATTAGACCAAGGACCCTCTGCCCAGACAGGGCAAGGGAGGGAGAGGTGGGCCCTTTTAAATAGCATGCAGGCAGATAGGTGGCAGGCTGACGTACGGGCAGACAGACAGGTTGGCTGACACACTACGACAGTTTCACAGACAGAAAGAAAAGAGACAGACAGAAAGAAAGAGTAAGATGGAAAAAAGGACTCCTAAGCATGTCTGATGTTATACTGAGAGAAACAGAAGGTCAGACAGGCAGATAGGCAGAAAGCCAGAGTCAGGAAGACATGCTGTGTGTAATCACTTGGTCCTTGGTGTGTGTGTGTGTGTGTGTGTGTGTGTGTGTGTGTGTGTGTGTGTGTGTGTGTGTGTGTGTGTGTGTGTGTGTGTGTGTGTGTGTGTGTGTGTGTGTGTGTGTGTGTGTGTGTGTGTGTGTGTGTGGATGGATGATCTGCCTCAGAGCTTGGGATTAGTGGCAAAACACAAGACATGATCCGACTAAGCACTGCAACCCGGCTGACTCAGCGCATCCAGCCTGATCAGAGGTGTGTGTGTGTGTGTGTGTGTGTGTGTGTGTGTGTGTGTGTGTGTGTGTGTGTGTGTGTGTGTGTGTGTGTGTGTGTGTGTGTGGGTGTGTGCAGGGTGCATGTGAGAGCAACATAATGTGTGCATTCATGAGCTTGAGTAAAAAAGGAAGGAACAGACAACTGTTTATTGTTATTTTATTTATTTATAATATAATCCTGACTAGAAGATATGGGATGGAAGACATAAACATGAAATAGCATTAGATACCATATCAAATGTAAAAAGCTCAGAAAGTCATTCTGCTTCTGTAATTGTCATTAAACCTTAACGGAGCTCAGATTAAATGGTGCACAGGTTCCCTTTAATCCCATGAACCGGGATTCAATCCATGTATTCACGTCATGAATGGGAAGGTTGACTTGATCTGAAGTCCCATTAAAAAGTTCAAGCCTGCCATCCTGGTACTTCCTGAACAAACCTTCTACAATTATTTGTTGTTTTACTTGTTTTGAAGAGCCAGTGAACCCCAAAAGGTTTTTTGGTTTTAAACAAGGTAATATGTCTTATATGATTGTAAAAGATAATGAGCTATGCCATTTGATCACTGTTACTGAAATAAGACCCCAATATAGAAAAATAGGGGTAATATCCTAAAGTATATTTTTGCCATTTTCTCCCAAAAACTAATTTCACTCTTTCGTTCCACTCCATTCCAGTTTATATCATGTCCGCGACAGTGAGAGTTTGGCTTCCCGGGCACATAGTATAACACTATGGTGTGTGTGGACTGTGAAGCTCTTTCTGAGCATTGATTTATTTAATGTCAGCGTCCGGCGTGGGTGATGCTACAAGGACACCGATAGTATAAATCTATGGTGTGTGTGGAGCATTTCATATACAAAATAGCTCATTATAACGCTCATAAATAACAATGGTACCAAAAAAGTATCACAAATTGGGAGTGGGTCGTAACCATGGGGATAACATGCCTCCTTCCGAGAACTCTCAGCCCAAAACACATTATTTTAAATCTGAACGTTAAAGTTCCAGCAGAAACAGTGGACTGGCTCTTTAGTGGATCAAATCAAACCAAGATGGTGGCTTGGAATGTGCTTGACATCATGTGAATCCCTGCCACAGGCTTAACTGTGCACCAGAGGTATCAAACCTTCCACCAGAACCAAACGCTCCCTATAACCCCCTTCTACCAAAACACCACTTCCTCCAAGACCCCTCATCCTCCTCCTGCACTTCCTCTAAGATGATTAGCTGCCACAGGGATTTTGTCACCAGGTGTGTGTTCAGTCAGCTGTGATGTGCGTGTTTTTGTGTGCGTGTATGTGTTGGTGTGGGTGTGTGTGTGATGGTGGGGTGTCTGTGTGTGTGTGATGGTGGGGTGTCTGTGTGTGTGTGTGTGTGTGTGTGTGTGTGTGTGTGTGTGTGTGTGTGTGTGTGTGTGTGTGTGTGTGTGTGTGTGTGTGTGTGTGTGTGATGTTGGTGGTTAAAAATGTGCCGAACGAAGTCACACTTGTAATGGAAATGAGATAGGGATGTGTGTTTTGCTGATGTTGATAATTCAGCAGCACTGTGTGGTGCCTCTGGGCCACCGTCACACACACACACACACACACACACACACACACACACACACACACACACACACACACACACACACACACACACACACACACACACACACACACACACACACACACACACACACCACACACACACAGATTGAGGAGTCTAGTCATCTGCTATTGGGGGGACTGTGTTGGTTTATGTGTGTGTGAATATGTTTGGTATTTAATGCGTTAAATAGCACAGTCCCATGAAATAGTGCATTCAGTAGCGTGTTTTCCTCACTGTCAAATGAGCTTCTCTTGATTCTGGCAGCCAGCAAGTGTGAGCGTTCTTCACCTGATCAACGATAACCGAAGCAACAGACCTCAGCTGATCTCGTCGTTCACCGCTGTGCAGTCAGTTCGCCTTAGATCTAGGCTCTATCTCTATCCAATTCAGTTGTACACTGTAGACTGACCATTATTTTCACTTACATCACCACGTATTTCTCCCTTTATTGCTCAGAAAGTAGCATATGGATCCACATTAACGCCTAATGGGAATTGAATGTCTGTTATGTATGCGTACGTCTATTCTTCTTGATGTTTGGTTTGGGTCAGGGTGAGGGTTCCACAACACTAGAAAGATCGTCAATGGACTGGTGTGGTCCGATTGGTTAAATCGATCGGGTGAAGAAGGTTCATGCCTACTGCCTGCGAGAATCAAGAGGAGCTTATTTGACGAAGGAAAAGGCGCTTATTAACACATTAAATATCACGTTCAAAAGCATTCTGAAATGCAATCTTTTACGTGTCGTAGATTCGAGGAAAAACGGCGTAATAGATTATTTTCCTGTACAGCATGGTAAAATACAATGACATAAAAACGACATTATGAAAGCTAAAACGCTGTCGCCTACATTTTAATGATATATGATTACAATGAGCAGTCATTTTGTCCCTGTTGGCCTTCCATACGTTTGTGCCGGCTTTTTTGAAATCATGATTTGTGCATGAGTGTGAGGCTGTGTGTGTGTGAGGCTGTTTGCGTGTGTGTGTGTGTGTGTGTGTGTGTGTGTGTGTGTGTGTGTGTGTGTGTGTGTGTGTGTGTGTGTGTGTGTGTGTGTGTGTGTGTGTGTGTGTGTGTGTGTGTGTGTGTGTGTGTGTGTGTGAGAGAGTCTGTAATAAAGGTGAGTGGTGACCTTCTCTGTATTGAACAAAAGAGTCATAAAACTGAGTGTCCAGAGACAAACTTCTCCCTCCGCCAAACATGAGCACATCTGACCTTAATCTCCAAAGTTTTGGGCCTCGTGCGAGGCTTCAAATTAAATCAGCCCTATCCTGAGTAGCGTCCCCGAGAGTAAGTGTGTGTGTCTGTGTGTGTCTGTGTGTGTGTGTGTTAGTGTGAGTGTGAAGGGGGCAACACCATATGGCCAGACCGATCATTAGGGAGGCTGCTCGAGGCAAAACCACTGGAGCTGCTTTTACACACACATACGCACACACACCCCGCACATGCCCAGATACACACACACACACACACACACACACACACACACACACACACACACACACACACACACACACACACACACACACACACACACACACACACACACACACACACACACACACACACATACAAGGACGCAAGCTATCACACACATTCACACTCTTTCCATCTCTATCGCTTTCTCTCACTAACACACACACACGCACACACACACAGACACACACACACACACACACACACACACACACACACACAGACACACACACACACACACACACACACACACACACACACACACACACACACAGCCTCGCGGTGAGTGTCACAGCAGATTGTGCTCAGAGGCTCTGACGACCTGGTGCACTTAAGCTCCTAAGACACATACACACATGCACGCCAAAACGCCCACGCACACACCCCCTTGGCGTCCCAGAAGGAGCAGTACGTATGGTAATGACGGTCCAACGTGGCTTCACAGATGGTGCTGGCCTGCTGGACTCTCCTTGGTCCTGCTTAACAGCGAGCCGACTGGACCCAACATGGCTGCCTGTGGCCTGGACACTAACCATTGCGTGTCTTTGTGTGTGTGTGTGTGTGTGTGTGTGTGTGTGTGTGTGTGTGTGTGTGTGTGTGTGTGTGTGTGTGTGTGTGTGTGTGTGTGTGTGTGTGTGTGTGTGTGTGTGTGTGTGGGGGGGGGGTTTGTGGTGGGGGGGGTGTTGTGTGTGGGTGTGGGTGTGTGTGTATAAGTAAGTAATAACGGCAGGGGGAGAGAGTGAGAGAGATTTGGAATAGATTCAATAGCTTTTAATGAGTCCCTCTGTGTGTGTGTGTGTGTGTGTGTGTGTGTGTGTGTGTGTGTGTGTGTGTGTGTGTGTGTGTGTGTGTGTGTGTGTGTGTGTGTGTGTGTGTGTGTGTGTGTGTGTGTGTGTGTGTGTGTGTGTGTGTGTGTGAGATAGGAAAGCATGCATTGTGTTTTCTTTTTCCTTTCATATATTTGAATAGGCCACATCCACATAGACCACAACTGCAGACACAAGTTGTGTCTTTGTGCAGAATAAACTGTTTGCCAAAGCATTGGTCTCACTTACGAAACTATGGTCACAAAGAAAAAAAAAAAAAGTCCCCGTCTCCCCCGACTAGTTCATACTACTTTTTCTGCTATTTATTCCTCTATTTAGGAATGTGCAGGGGAAACCCTGCCACAAGCTTAACTGTGGAGCACCAGAGGAATCAAACCTTCCACCTGAACCAAACGCTCCCTATAACCTCCTTCTACCAAGACACCACTTCCTCCAAGACCCTAATCCTCCTCTTCCTATTCCTTTAAGATGATTCGCTTCCACAGGGATTTTGTCACTAGGAGCATTTTCAGGCCGCTGTGGTGTGTATGTTTGTCTGTATTTTGGTGTCTTGTGTGTTTGTCTGTGTTGCGTGGGTGTGTGTCTGTGTGTCATGTGTGTGTGTGTTTTTGTGTGTGTGTGTGTGTGTTTTTGTGTGTGCGTTGTGGTGTGGTGTTGGTCTGTGTGTGCCTTGTGGGTGTGTGTGTGTTTGTGTTGGTGTGGTGTGTGTGTGTGTGTTGTGGCTGGTTAAAAAGGTGCTCAACTATTAAAACAGCCCTTCCTCCAAGCGACTTACAGGCACTCAGATATCTATCATGGACCAAGTCGGGGCTAGGCATCTCGCTGACGGAGGCCTAGAGAGACATCAAGGACTCAACTTAAAGGCCCTCTCAGCCTGAGAATCAAACATCGTCGCCACCACGCAATGCTTCCCTGAACTGAAGTTGTGCGTTTGTGGTGCCTCCAGGTGCCAACGCCAAGCTCCGCTACCAGATCACGTCGGGCAACGCGCTGGGCACCTTCGACGTGGAGCCCGAGGTGGGCACAATCTTCGTGGCCCAGCCCCTGGACTACGAGATGGAGCAGCGCTACGAGCTGCGCCTGGTGGCTTCAGACGGCAAGTGGGAGAACCAGACGCTGGTGGTGGTGCAGGTGGCCAACAAGAACGACGAGGCGCCCGTCTTCCAGCAGACAGAGTACCACGGCGCCGTCAGCGAGGAGATGAGCCAGCTGCCCGTCTTCGTCCTGGAGGTGAGCCCCGTCTTCGGGTGGATGTATGTTTGGGGGGGTGCCGGGTGAAAGCCATGCAAACCTCTTTCACCGTGTTGGTTTGTATCATGCCATTGGTTGAAGGCTTTTGGTCTTCTAAAGCATTGTACAATATACATTCACTCACTATAGTGAGTGAATGTGAATGAGTGAATGAATTGTTAGCGTGGTTGGCATCATTGGGAAATGAACCCCTTACCCTGTGCTTGTTAATGTCTTCCTCCACCGAGGACACCTGGGCAGGGTTATAAGACAAAATTCCTTACAAAATGTGACAGAATTTGAATTTCTACTGCCAATCTTAATGAAAATAATCCAACGTCATAATTACGTTTGTCAGAATGCAAAGATCTGTGGGTAGCACCGATCTGTGACCCGCTTCTGGGACGGGTCCCGAATCAGCAGTCTGTCGACACCGCGTCCCTCCCTGCTCAACAACACATGGGAGGAGATCAGGTTCTACCCCAGGGTAACACAACTCAATTTGTCACGGAGGGACCAAAAAAAATACAGGGGGAGGTTTTGCCCGGAGCCGGGGAGTGCAGGATGCTGGCGGTGGACGCATCGCCACAGACAGTAACACATCGCACATGTGTGACACGGTTCACACAACACAGGGCCGACATCCACACCCGCCCGCGAGGGGGTCCGCCCAAACCCAATACGCCTGACGGTATGGCTGCCCACAACTTTTTAAAGAGGGAAAACAAGTTGTGTGAGGGCGGGGGTACTGGGGGTGCGACCTTATCCCTCGGGCAGGACTCAGCCACCTTTCATCAGCCCCACTCTCCACACTCCTGCATCGGCCACAGGGGTAAATCCCATTCCAGGAGGAAGCCCCACAGTCAGCCGGCGGTGGTACACGGGTGGAGGGGAGCGAGCCGGGGAGAGAGGTGATGTGTAACTGAGACCACCGCCCCGGCCTGGCAACACTCCCCCCACCCCCCACCTTTAGCTGGAGCAATTGATTGGACGCGGGGTCTCTGTGACGAGCAAAAAGAAATAGAACCCCCTTCCTGCCTCCCATCATGCATTAATACGATCCAGCAGCTAGGGAAGGGAGGGGGAAATCTCATTTACATGAATATTATATGGTTCTTTTTCTAATGTTTGCGTGAATTTGCCACAGGTTTTGCGCAGTATTGTTATTGAATTCCGAAGGAGGGGATGTGATCAGGGTGGATGGTGGGGGGGAGTGCTACTTCAAAGGTAACTGTGAACAAACCCTCTGGTATAAGGGAGAGGAGGATGGAAATTGTTGTTTCTCTGCCGTCTGTCGACAGCTAATGACTTTTAATTGGATTTTGCGGCCGGATGTGAGCGTTGCTGTCACCGTTGGCACTGTTGTTAGAGGGGGGTTCATTGGAGACAGCAAGCATTTTAGCTTTCACCAACTAAAAAGGTTTTTTACTGATTTGTTTTGGTTTTATCGACATTTAAACATATTGATAAGAGGTAACTCAATTAAAATTAAATGAGAAAAACAGGGAATATAATTTTTTTGTTATGCAACAGCAATGACCTGAATTGTTTATGTAACAGCTTTTAGAAACAAAAGAAAAACTTAATTTCCCAAAACAGAAAATTGGGGGGGTTTGGTTGTAAGGTATATTTCCATCCAAAGTATATTTTTGTAGTAATATATTTTTTCTTGGTACATTTCTTTTATTTTTTCTTCTTTAACATGACAGAAATGAGCAGTTAAAGGTTAGACACTCCACTATGCTCGACCAATACTATCCTGCCCCCATTTTAATAGTACAAAAACAGTGTGGTTTAGAGTACAGTAGGGACGGTACTTTAAATGACATTTAAATGACACCCATCCTGTGTGTCCCCCCCCGTCCCTCCCCCCAGGTGTCAGCCACCGACCCAGACCTGGACGCGGACCAGGCCGCCCTGCGCTACTCGCTCCACGGCCAGGGCGCCGGCACCGAGTTCACCATCGACGAGCGCACCGGCCGCATCTCGGCCCAGCGGCGGCTGGACCGAGAGGAGCGGCCCGCCTGGAGGTTCCTGGTCCTGGCCACCGACCAGAGCGGGACGGGGCTCACCGGCTTCGCCGACGTTCTCCTTGAGGTGCGCGACGTCAACGACAACGCGCCCTTCTTCCCCTGCCCGGCGCCCGCCTCGGACGGCTGCTTCGTCGGGCACGTGGCGGAGAACTCGCCCGCCGACACTTCGGTCATGGAGATGCGCGCCACCGACCCGGACGACCCCAAGGAGGGCCGCAACGCCGTGCTCAGCTACCGCATCATCCAGAACATCCGCAACGAGATCAACCTCAACCTGTTCTCCATCAACCCCGCCACCGGCACCATCTTCACCGTGCTGCGCTCGCTGGACCGCGAGGCGGAGGACCGCTACCTGGTGGTGGTGGAGGCCCGGGACGGCGGGGGGCTCACGGGCACGGGGACCGCCACCATCGTGGTCACGGACGTCAACGACCACCCGCCCGTCTTCACCCAGAGGATCTACACGGCTCAGGTGGGTCTACCTGGGGGTTTGTTTCGTCATCCGTTTTGTCCATTTTTTCATACCGCTGATTTGATCTGATTCTGATTCCAGGTCAGTTCTGAGGGTAGACCGTTGTTTAGTGTTTTCTGACCGGCTCTGGTGTCAAACTTTCACTGCTTCATTGATTTTGCTCCACCGTCATGGTTTAGTGCTATCAAATGCTGATTCACGCATTGAGTGCTGCAACCTATTTGCCATTAAAATACACAGTCAAAACTCATCAACCAAATATCAAACATCCTCAAGACAGAGGGTACATTCCCAATGAAGGAACACCTTGAAACAAAACCTTTGTCAAAGGGAAACGTAGGACTATTCCATGTAACATATGCGGTTGTTTCCCCAGTAAAGATCATTGACCTCTCTGTGGTTTGTAACTTCAGGTGGCTGAGGAGCTGGAGGTGAACAGCGAGGTCCTGGTGGTCTCCGCCACAGACGGAGACCAGGGGGAGAACGCCGTGGTCACCTTCAGCATCGTCAGCGGCGACGAGGACAGGAAGTTCTTGGTGGAGACGGACAAGGTGAACCGCCGCGGCGTGATCCGGCTCAAAAAGAAGATCGACTTCGAGAAGCCCCTGGAGAGGACCTTCAACCTGACGCTGAAGGTGGAGGACGCCGACTTCTTCAGCCTGGCCTACTGCCTGGTGCAGGTGGAGGACTCCAACGACCACCCCCCCGTGTTCTTCCCCCAGTTCTACGAGGCGCCCCCCATGTCCGAGGACGTCCCGGTGGGCACCATCGTGGCCCAGGTCTCCGCCTCGGACTCGGACTCGGGACAGAACGGCCGCTTCTCCTACACCATCGCCCAGGACTCTGACCCCTATGGCCAGTTCATGGTGGACCAGTCCGGCTGGGTGGTGGCGGCCGCCCCCCTGGACCGGGAGAGGGTCTCGCAGCACCGGCTGGCGGTGCTCGCCACCGACACGGGCAGCCCCCCGCTCACGGGCACCGCCATCGTCATGGTGACGGTGCTGGACGTCAACGACAACGGGCCGGAGTTTGAGGCGGCGTACCGGCCCGTGGTGTGGGAGAACGCGGCGGCGCCGCAGACGTTGCGCATGAACGACACGTCGCCGCTGCTCCACGCCGTGGACCGCGACTCCCCGGCCAACGGCGGGCCCTTCGCCATCCGCCTGCTCATGCTGACGTCGGACGCCGCCAGCTTCAACCTGACGGACCTGCGCAACGGCAGCGCCGCCCTGACCGCGCTCCGCACCTTCGACCGCGAGCGCCAGAAGGAGTACCGCCTCCCCGTCCTGATGGTCGACAGCGGCACGCCGCCCATGAGCTCCACCAGCACGCTGACCGTCGTCATCGGCGACCGGAACGACCACCCCCACGGGCCGGGCCACACCGACTTCATCGTCTACACCTATGAGGGTACGGTGTGCGTCACTATGGGCGCTTTGCGGGTGCAGTTATTTCCACTTCAACTTTATTATATTATCATAAAAACAAAAGCTGAGAGCAGCTCTTTGACACCGGCTGATATGTTAAAAGAAATCGCTTATTTCAAGAGTTACAGTATATTTAAACAACCAACCGCCTATTTCCGACCCTTCTTCTCATTCAGCAGCATCGCCTTTTTGTAAGAAAAAAATCTTTACAAAATGTGACAGAATTTGGATTTATTCTGCCAATCTTAATCAAAATAATCAAATTTCATAATGAAGTTTTTCTCAGAATGCAAAGGTCTAAGGGTCGCACCTCTCTCTGACCCACGTCTGGGAGTGCCAAACGTTCAGAGCGCCGTCCCCTTATGAAGAGGTTAGGGATAGTGGTCCCCGCGCGGCCGCACGCCCACCGCCCGGCTGAGCTGCTTTGAGGCAGCCTTCTCTCTGCGGTGAACAGACCCGCTCCTTCTCCCGCCCTTGACGTTTTGTTGTTGGAGTTAGCTGCGCGCGTCAGGGCGGTCAGCCTCTGTCGGCGGAGCCGACTGCCTAGGACACCGTCGTGTCACACTTGACTGCGCCCGTCCTCCGGCAGCACACTCACATCACTTATTTAGCGCTGGCTGCCATCTGTCAGCGCGCCGTCACTCGCTGGAGTAACCCAGGCCTTTTTATTTTTTCGTCTTCTACTCCTTCTTCTTCTGCTGCTCTGTGTTGTAAGCGGCGTCCCTCTTCCTCGATGAGGAGGACATTAACCTGCAAACAGAAAGCTACGGCGTAACTTAAGAGAACAATTAGGACACCGGCTTAGCCGCGGAGAACCGACAGGCTCATTAACAGGAGATGTATTTTCCTATGGAACGTCTTGCCATTTCACGGCTAACGAGATTATACAGCGCTCGGTTAGGGTTTTTTCTTTCTCGAAAGGGTAAAACCGTGTGCCCCCCCCTTCCCCTCTACCACCCCCTCCACTGCTCTGTCAAAACGTGTCCAATGTGCGCCAGAGAGCTGGCGCTCGCGGCCTTATCTCCCTAAATAGGTGCTCCTATTCTCTGCCTCCTTCACCTCCCTCGCTCCCCTCTCCTCCCTCTGTCATTTCTTAGTCTCTCACTATTCTGCTCCTCTCCACTCAAATCTTGAGCTGTTCTCCTCGCATTCTGTCCTCTCTCTTTATCCCGTCCCTCTTTCTCGCCATTCCTCCTCTTCTTCTCTTCTCTCTTTCCTTCTATCCATCTCTCCCATTTGCTTTTTGCTGTTTCTTCATTATTCTCTTCATCACCTCCATCAGCCTCAATGATAATTTCACTCATTCTGTGTTTTTGTGTATGTGGGCCTGTATATGTGCTCATCCATGTGTGTGTGTGTGTGTGTGTGTGTGTGTGTGTGTGTGTGTGTGTGTGTGTGTGTGTGTGTGTGTGTGTGTGTGTGTGTGTGTGTGTGTGTGTGTGTGTGTGTGTGTGGATGTGTGTGCACGTGTGTGTGTGTGTGTGCGTGTGTGTGTGTGTGTGTGTGTGTGTGTGTGTGTGCGTGTGCGTGCACGTGTGTGTGTGTGCGTGTGCGTGTGTGTGTCTGTCCCACCAACAGGCATGCTCCCCGCGACAGTGCTGGGTAAGATCCAGTCCCCCGACCTGGACGACTGGAGCCAGAAAGAGTATCACCTGGAAGGACAACCGTCCAGGTACTGACACCTCCTCCTCCACTGACGGCTATCAGCTGGCAGCCATTATGGACCGACACCAACCCCCCAAAAAAACACATAGCGATAGGGATAGCCTGGGAGAAGAAGAGCAAGAGCTAGTGAGAGAGAGAAGGAGGAAGATTTGTCAAGATATACGGCGAGATGGATCAATTGATGGTTTATCCCTTTGCCTGCCTCTCGATTCTCTCTCGCTCTTGCGCTCTCCCTTAGATAGATAGAGGCCAAGAAACAGACACAGAGAGAAAGCAGGGTCCTTGAATGAGACCAGAACAACAGGAAGGCAAACGGAAGGAAAATCTTTTAGGTATGGTAGGAATCTAAACAAGAGATTCTGATGCAACAGAGGGCATAGCTCTTTCAAGAGAATAGAGTCGAACTGCTGAAGCCGGCGTCACTGCTGCCAACATTACAGACTACAGTCCCTGTTTGTTTTAATTGGTGCTTTGGTTTCTAATAGATTTACACACATTTTAATCTCCTTTAGTGTAGAGCAAAGCACTACAACAAAGAAGAAGATACGATTGCATTATGGGTTCTATTGCCGTCGTTACTTCCTCCGCAATGCACACACCATGGGGTCTTTGAGGTACTGCTCCAGATGAAAGTCTATGTTTCATTACTTTGTTGACGCCTTGAAGCCAAAACGGCGAGCAACTATTTGCTGTCCTGGTGGTGCACATCTGACACAGAGAGAGAGAGAGAGAGAGAGAGAGAGAGAGAGAGAGAGAGAGAGAGAGAGAGAGAGAGAGAGAGAGAGAGAGAGAGAGAGAGAGAGAGAGAGAGAGAGAGAGAGAGAGAGAGAGAGAGAGAGAGAGAGAGAGAGAGAGAGAGAGAGAGAGAGAGAGAGAGAGAGAGAGAGAGAGAAGAGAGAGAGAGAGAGAGAGAGAGAGAGAGAGAGAGAGAGAGAGAGAGAGAGAGATGGCTTGATGGAGGGATGGGAAGACTCATGATAAAGTGTATATGTGCGGAGAGAAGACTGGCAGTAACGTTGCCACAGTGAGGCAGGGAAGAAAGGCTTCACAAAGTGGTGAAAGACGAGTAGTGCGAAGAAACCGTGTGAGACGCCGGGGAGAAGGTTATTAATAGTTAATAAGCTGACTATTCCCAGGCAGGCGCGGTAAGGGAGCGCTAGTTTTGTTGTGATGAGGTTGGGCTTCACACAGGCACCTTGAACACTGGATCAAATTAAGCGCTGTGACTCCCACCTCGAACACACACGCGAACGTGCACACACACGCACACACACGTCCCTCGGATACAAAACACCTGGGAGGATGGAGGGAGTCCTAGGAGGAGGGGAGGGAGTGGAGAAGAAGAAGAAAAATAACTTTTCTCGTCTAGCTCTCCCTGTCTTTCACCACAGAGGCCGCAGTACTGTTTGGAAGGCAGAATTCTGTGGTAATGCGCATGCATGCTGAGGATCACAGCAAACCAGACATGTGATATTAATGTATTATGTAGGCAGACTTCTGCTGCCAAGGAAAGAAAGAATAGGAAACCACCATCGAAGGCTGTTGTCATTGCTCCAACATTTACCACCGAGCTCTTCAAGGGCTTGTCATCCAAAACATTTTAGGATGAGAGTTCCCAACGTCTAGCCGGGGGCGGTTGAGGTCTTATGACGCCATCCAACCAATCACGAAGAAACATGGAAACGGCTTGGCCTGAATCTTTTTACAATCCGCAAAACTTGGTCTCACAGGATGATGAGCTTTCGTTTTCCATCAGTAAAATGTTGTGACAATCATCTTTACTCTTTACTATCACTTTTAAACTAGTATGAGATATGCGTCCTCACTGAGCAGGTAGGGGTCGGTTAAGGACGCCTATAGGGAGACCGCAGATATCCGTTTGACTGGGAGCCACACACTGGTGGTCCGCCTGCCTGCCTCCCCCCAGAGCAGCTGGACCTATATCATTCACTCACCACACCAATGGATCAAGGACGCCGGGCTGGTTGGAGTTTGGCACCGGGGCGGGGTCAGTGGAGGACTGGGTCCGGGGTGCGGACCCCCGACCTGAAAGGAGGGGGGGGGGGGGGGGGGGGGGGGGGGGGTGAGGTCACACCGCATGGCCGGTGGCGACTGGTATCGGATTGGGTGGGGTCGATGGGGGCTAGAGACCGGATGTGACGCGGTGCTCATGATGGACGCTAGTGGTGATCCTCTTGTTCTGGGGTCAGTCCAAGCAGGTCATGCTGTAGTTGAATCGATTGATCCAATGGGTTTGTCCCAATGTAGAACAGAGAGCTTGGCACCAGAACCCACATTCACTTCTGATGAGCAGCCTTTATTAAGCCTTGTTCATTTGCTAATTGATGATGTAATATGTACGTATATGTTGGTATTGCAAAACAATTCCCACAATTGTTCCCCCATTTGTTTTTACATAATTGTATTTATACTATCTAATTTACTTTATCTTGTATTGATTTGTTGCTGCTATGTTGAGGTGTATGGCTGTTGAGGAACCAAGCCTAATAATTGTAATCTTATGTACTTGTACAATAAGATGTAATACAAGTAATTCTTCTCTGATTTTGATAACTGGTGCTAACTGTGGCTATGCCTCTAATCTTATAAGCATTCTTCCCACACGTCAGATTAAGCCTTAACCTCTTCATCTCTCATCCCTTTTCCTTTCCTTACCCTCTTGTCTCCTCTCCTTCACTGTCCTCTACTCTCCTAATCTCCTCTCCCCTGCTGTGTACCCTCCAGGTTGTTCAGTCTGAACCAGCACTCGGGCCAGCTTAGCATCAAGGACGGGACCCCGCCTGGCTCCTATGACCTGCAGGTGCGGGTGTCGGACCAGACCTGGCCCGACGTGGTCTCCAGCGCCCGGGTCCTGGTGTCCCCGCTCCCAGAGGAGGCCCTGCACAACGCCGGCTCCCTGTGTCTGTCCAGTGAGTCACTCACATTAACATGAGTTACATGTTAATCATATGCATTGGATGTTGACAATAGAGATCCTGTATTCTTTCCACGTCCAACGCGAGAGAAAAGTTAAATACGCTACAGTTTCCATTTTTCGCACTTTCCGGCTTTTCCTCCAGAAGTGCTGAATATTTCTCCAATTCTAAAACGCATAAAAAAAATGTCACACACACACACACAAAACCGCCCCCTAATTTCCCTCAGAAGCTGATTGTGTGACAGGGTTGCCACGGAAACCCTGCTTGACATCTATGTGATGTCAAGTGTCCCACAGCGCCGCGGGCCAGGCTTTTGTTGCCTGTGACTAGTCTCCTGGGAGGGATGCTGATTGGCTGGCAGCTCCCTCAGGTGCTTCACTCACCAGAGACCCACCTGTCTAACCTCGCCGCTCAGCAAGGCATGATGGGAAATAAATAACCCATCTCCAGAGTCTTTATCGTCTCCACTTGTCTCCTGCTCTCTTCCCTTCCAATTCTTTTTTTCAAGCTTTTCTTCTCATCTTTCGGGTCTTACTCTTTCCCTCTTCCTCTCTCGCTGCCTTACTTCTCCATCTTATGTCAACCGTCGCAAACAGGGTGTGTTGTTCCTCTAATGCTTCTGTTCAGTCAGTCAGCAACATCTAAAGCAGCTTGCGCTGTATCACTGTCAGATAAATGTCGCCAAGAAGCAGGTAGGGGGCATCTTGCTCAAGGATGCCTACCTAGAAGCCTGTGGACATCTGTGTTCAAAACCAAAACCTTTTGACTGTGGTTAACAACCTAGAAGCTAGACTAGCCTGCCCCTAGCTTCACATCATATTATTTTGTTAATATATGCAGACATTTCTCATTTTCATTTTTGATAGTGCCTTTTTTTTAAAGATTCGGATTTTGAATCATTTCTATTTCTGCATAGATGGTGCAGCTGTGATGCAGTCCTAATAAAATAATCAATCGCACCTTCTCTTCTCCCCCCTCTTCTCCCTCCCTCTCCCCTCCCTTTCTTCTCCCTCCCTCCCGCCCTCTCTTCTTCCTCCCTCCCTCCCTCCCGCCCTCTCTTCCTTCCTCCCTCCTCTCCTCCCCTCCCTCTCTCCTTCCCTCCCTCTCTCATCCCTTCCTCTCTTCCCTCCCTCACTCTCCACCCATCCACCCTCTCCTCCCCCTCTCCCCCCCCTCCACCCTCTCCTCCCCCTCTCTCCGCCCCCCCCTTCTCTCATCTCCATCCTCCCCTGGCTCCCC